>CM045724.1:11425000-11770000 GCA_024703675.1 Drosophila nebulosa | reverse complement strand
GTCCGCCGAAAGGATATGCGCATTTAAAAGCTAAAAAACGAATGATAATTATTTTTTGAAGCTATATCAACTAATTAAAAAGTATATCGAGTCGACTTCTTATGCTCATTAAGAATACAAAGTTTATTAGGTCGGAAACCAATTTTTTTCTCAACATGGGGATTAGTCTACAAAATAATAATCAATTTTTCAATTTATCATTGATGAGCTGAGCTAAATCAGTCAGCAAGCGTCTACCACAAATTCACATATTTTTAAGAGATTCGAATTTTCACCCACCATCAGCTTTTGTCATTCAAATATGTAGAGGATTTAGATATAAGATTGAAAGTTACCAAAGCAACTAATTCTATTGAAAAAATATTAAGTAGATGAGTTAGTTTATAAGATACCAAAAATTGCCTTAAACAACATTTCTTGGCTTCAATTTACCAAAAGAGGCAAACGTGGAGTCTCTAACCGGCAAAAAAGCCTTCATTAAAAACACATAACAAGTATAAAAAGATTCACTTAAATTTAAATCGATGTTTTTATTGGCCTTTTTTTTGTGTGTTTCGCATTAACTTCATAAATAAAATGTATTAAACAGCAATTTAACTATATGTACATAAACAAATGTGTATGCACATTTTATAGCCAAAACAAAAACTTGCATTTTTTTCTACAAAAAACCCAAACCGCAGACAAAAAATATGTAGGCAAAGTTGAATCCACAACTTTTAAATACCCTTTCACAAGGTGAAGTGTAGAAATTCGTTTGCCTCATGAGCAGAATCAATAAACTGATATCTATCAATTAAAATGGCTAAGTATTTTAGTATTTTATATCTTAAGTATAAATTGAATAATTTTTTAAGGAGAAAGAACCTCTTGAAATGCTGTCATAATCTAAAATTTGAAAGACAATTTGTGTTGCTTAATACAACTTTTTATTATGATATTAGGCAAACAAAGTTAACAAACAAATTGATGCTGATTCATGGTTTCGCCTAGACCTTAGAGGAACGTATCTTGGAAGAGCTAATTTTTGCACTAAGTTAAAAAAATATGGTATTAATTTATTAACATATTTATAAGCTAATGCCAAAAGTTACAAACGTTACGATAAGTTTCGTAGCCTTGTTTTTTGAGTTGAAATTTCCTTAGAATCATTATTTCTTGACATTTTATGAAACGAAGACTTAAAAAACGGAGATGAGGGATCAAAATTCTTTAAAAATTTCGTTGCGTAAAACTTTAACGAATCCAGTATAGCTTTACAATTTGTGTAGCTACATTTAAATAAATCGTTTAAACACTGTTTCAATTGTCTTGCACAAAAAGTTGTCTCAAAAAAAAAAAACAAAATCTCTATTCTGAAGTAAAAAATCTCAGTTTTACGAATTCACCGAGACAAACACAATTTTTGAAGTTTATAATTTTAATAATTAACTTCTTTCTAGTTGTTTACATTTTGACTACTTGCACTTTGGTGCTATATCTCTAGGGTATTCAAGCCAAAAAGTGTATATTACGTATACGACAGGTATGCCGCTGGACCAGGTTGTAATTTTTTTTGCTGTTGCTGTTGCTGTTGTTGTTGTTGTTGTCTGTCCTGATTTACAATATTTTTTTTGCACAGTTTTTGCATTATATTTTCTCGTGATGTCTTTTTTGTGTGTTCTTTCTTTCTTTCTTTTTGCACCTGTTTTTTTTTGTTGTATCTCACATGTTTTACGACTCACGTGCAGCTATAAAATGGCAAAACATTTGTTTGTTCTCGTTTGTGTGTGGGTGTGAGTATGTGTGTGTGTGCGTGTGTGTAGGTGTGAATATGTGGATATGTGTTAATTATGCTTTTAAGCAAATTAGCAGCTGCATTGATAAAAGTGAATAATGTGAAATCGATTTTTTTGACTATAATAAACCTTACACTAAAATGATTTCTTTTGTTCTTAAACATTCTGTGCTCTCACATAAAGGGTATGTACACTTTTTCCACAAGAATCTTTACTTATTTACACATTCTGAATTAGCATAAAGATCTGGAAACATTTAATCATTATTCTAATTTCACTTCTCCCTTGATTATACCAAATCAAACAGTTATTTTAATAGAGTTTGTTCAATCATTTAATGAGGTCTGATTTCATCTTAGGTTTATAATTTTCGATCTTCAAAAAAAAGAAACTTTAATTGTTTTCTCTTAGGCCTTTTTGAAAGGACAACCAATAAAAGTGGTAGAAAGAAAAGCTAATGTTTTTTTTTACTTTTTGACCATTTCGAAAAGGTTATTTTGGTGAACTTATGGTACAATTATACCCCAACATTTATAGAGGGTATGGCAATTGCGTCAGAGTCTTATCTATTTGGGCGCAAACTTTTTTTCAAATAACTTTTGAATGCCTGGCAATTTAATAATTACAAACAAAATCCTATTAGCAGCGCTTATTTATGCTAATTTCATTATTTTCGTTAACATTCTCTACATATATTTTCTCTCGCTTTTGTTGGAATTCTTTTTTTTTTCTTTTTTTTTTTTAAATCATGTACGAGTATCTTGAAGTGGCAGCAGCAGCAACAGCAGCCGGAGCGGCAGCTGCCGTTAATTTCATTTCGCCAGGTGACACACGCACCATTCAAATTAAGCAATGCGTACATTATAATCTTCTATCGGAAGGCGGACGAACGGACAGACAGACATTCAGACAGTGGGGCAGACAGGAAAAGTTAAATGTACACCTACCAACCCCAGTCCCAAGCAGACCTAATCATCTCTTCGGGGCGTAGTCGCCATGTCGCTTTCAATTATGTCACATGCTCTCGACTCAAACCATCTCTATATGGAGGAGCAGCATCTTCATCAGCGTCGTAGAAGAACAGCCGAACGACTGAGTGACTGACTGCCGGTGCGTGTGTGTGTTCGAGTCAAGCATAACAATCACGATACACGACATACAACAAGATTGCCATCTATTAGGGTAAATGGGTAGACAACGCACTCTCTCACCCCTACCTCACCCCTACTACCTCTGATTCCTCCTCCTCCATTCGCACCGCCTTCATTATACTCGAATTCTCTCAGATTTTGCTTGAATTTTTACCTTTGTCACTTTATGAGAAAGAATTGTGTGACACGCATAAAAAATTTCCCAGTAAAAGCTTCCAAAATATGTTTTATTTTTCACTCTTCCCCCTTCCTCTCTGTTTATCTTTTTATTTTGCCTCTAATTGACACAACTGATTAATTATTAATTATGTCAATTTTAATCTTGAACACTGTTTTTGTTCTTTTTATTGTTTTTCTTTTAATATTATTTTTTTTTTGCAAAAGTCTATTTATTATGCCTAACCCTTGTAAAGAAAAATGAAAAATTCAAGAAAAGGTAGCAAGTTTCAAAATAAACCAAATCTTTAACAGGCTTTTCATGTTTGTTTATGGATAAAGATATGAAACGTGGGAAGAATTACTTTAAAGCTTTGGATTTTATTGCTCTTTAGATATGAAATGTAGAATGAATATTTAAGGCCTTAGATTTTAATGTCCATTTTCTATTAGACATGATTTTTCTTTCTATAATGTAAAAGTTCTCTTGGATGTAACTGGAACATAGTATAATTTTCTGCCACTAATTTGAATTTTGGAACAATTTAAGCAAAAACTTATTGAGTTTAATTTATAGTCTTGTGAAAAAATGCTAAAAATATTAAATTTAGTAATAAAAAAAAACATGTAGAGCCAAGTTTAAAGAGCCTTATCGTCATAAAGGATTGTTCAATTAAAGTTTTAGTTCAAAACGGTTTTCATATCGGTCATCTTAGGTAGACTAAATCTTTTGACCATATCTCAAAGTTATTGACTAAAAAACTAAACGAATTGACTCTAAAATTTATTTCGTTTAAGTCGTTTAATAGCTCTAATCGTCAGACCATGTTAGACTTGTTCAATATAAAGACTTAATTTGGTCCTTTTTATGGAGCTATCTTTCATTTGCTTATAATTGGCATGGAAACTCTTTGATTCTTCTTGTCGTGAAGACTTTTAATATTGGGCTTCAGCTCCCGATAAATTACACCCTTACAAATGATAAAACATTTTATTTCAATCTTCTTCTTTAAATAAATGGATTCCGTATTAAACCAATGTCATAAAGAACTAGAGACGCGGATGCAGTCCATTTTTGACAAAAGTTTTGTTGTCAGAACAGTCTTATTTTGATGAAATATTTATATTTATAATCGATTAGTTTATTTGGTATCCAATTCGGCAGACAGCCACATTAATTTTGGTATTCTGTAGCAATAAGAAAAAAATAAAAAAAAATATGGGAACGGGCTGGGAAAATTAAAAGAGATGCATATAAGTGGCGCAGGTTTTATTTTGAAAAAAAATTATAATATTTTTAATTATACGGATGGCTTTTTGATTGCAAGAGGTTTTGCAAGGCGAACCACTGAAAAATCTGGTCAGTCGAGACATATCATATATAATTCCTATTACCTTCAGGTAAACTAAGACAATAACTTTCATTTAACTTAAACATTGCCAGATATTCTTTTCGTTTAGCTAGCAAAACTTTCTTTATTTTCACTAACAGTCTTAACATTTGTTTTGGCCATTTCTTGAAATGACTCAAAGTTTAAGTTTCGCCAACAACTATCATTGGTTTTGCTGCTAAATGAACCGAAAGAAAGAGTTGGGTTCAGTGGACGTCTAAATGATTTTATACACTTCGTTTTGTCGATACCCTAAATCAGTTTTATGACTTTAAACTTTCTCCGCAGACAATGCAAACAAATAAAATGTGAAACTTCTTGAAGTCGGTACAATTTAATATTTTAATAGCCCAACATAACTTCTTTTAGACCGTAATTTCAGGACCGCCAACAACAAAACAAAATGCCAAAAAAAAAAGGGAGAAAAAAAAGAAAAACCAAAAACAAAATATGAGGGGAGAACCGAAAAAGGTTTCATTTGCTGGGTTTTTTGCCTTTTCTCTCTCTCTCTCTCTTTACATAATTTCCATAATTTGCTTTGTGCACCAATTAAAAGTGATTAGTTTCATATTGCGCTCCATTTATATAATTCTTATTTCTTATTGCGAATTTTGTTTTGTGCCGCTCACTGTTGCGAGGGGTAATGCGATGCCAGGCAATTGAGGGGAGGATGGGGGGGGGGAGGAAAGGCGAGAATGGTCGCAAGGGGTGCGGGGTGCAAGAGAACCTTTTAAATTCTGTGGTAATTAATTAGTGGGCTATGCAAATTGCCCTTAGTCGAAAATCCTCCCAAAAGGTGGATCCCATACTCTCCTCATCCTCTCCCTATGCTCTTCCTATACTCTCCTTATCCACCCATCCTCTCATCATCTATGAATGCCATCGTCTTTGTCGTCGTCGTCTAAACAAATACACGTAAACGTTTACCTATAATTTTATGACTTTATGGCGGAGACGTGTTTCGGTGTTTCGGTTGGTATGGCAAGTTTTTGTTTTGCAAAACTGAAAACCAAACTTCCTGCCTTCAACTCCAAGGCGCGCCGTCGCCGTCGCCGACGACTCCTGGACGAAAAAACTTTTCTAATTATAATCTACATAACTTAAAATGCGAGAAGGCAAAAAGTTTACCGCCATGTGAAATTAAATTATGTCTGCATATATGTTTCGTGTGTGCAAAAACAAAACAAAACAGGAGCAACAACGCACAAAACAAAATACAAAACAAAAAAAAAAAACAGCTGTTAAAATAAGAATTAAATATACAACAAATTAAGAACGAAAACCAAAAAAAGTTTAGCGATTTCTAGGTAACACCTACACGCACACACTCACACACACTTGCAAATGAAAATTTTGGAAAATTTTTTATTGATGGCTTTATTTTACACTTAGTCCCCTTCTTCTTTTCAATCTCCTCTTTTGGTTTGGCTTCAGTGCTTTTACTTTTCCACCAACTTTTGCTACGTTTATCTTGAAAAATCATCTAATCTTAGCCAGACTTCATATTTTTCTTAACGCTAAGCTATGCCTGCCATACAAATACATATTTATTCCGGCTTAAAGTTCCACCAAACACATTCTCGCACATTTCGTATGAAATAATTGTTGCTAAAGAAGTTTGTAAAATTCTACATGAGAACAAATTTCAAAGGAATCAATTAATTTCCATAATTTCTAGTTAATTGAATCCATAAAATTTAAGCCTAAAGTGTTGAAGGGGTCGCTAATATTTATATTGATTTAGTGCAAGTTTATAACAAAAAGATTTGAGAGATGACAATTAAAATGGCTAAATTAATAAGTTGAAGCCTTATAAGTTAGGAAAAAAAATCACAACGCTTGGCTTTTTAGCATTAAGTAATTTGTTTTAAATTAAAAACAAAACGTTATCAAGGACTTTCGAAAACATTACTTAAAAGTGTTTAGTTTGTAAAGTTTTGACAAGAATATCTAAACTATTAAATAGACTTGAATTATTTTGAAAAGTGCCCTTTAAAGACTTTTAAACTAATTTCTTTTGATTGCCTTTGATGTTAATTTTCTTATTGGCTTTCGACTTCAAAAGCTTTTCTGAAGTGTCAAAAATATTATTAGAACAAAGCGTAGATTTTCTCTTTGAGTTCTATAGATCGTTTATATATTTGACAAGCTTTTACACAGATTTTACAACTCTGTGTTGAAGAGGTTGTAATAGTGATTTTTTGATTATAATAAGTTTTATTAAATTTTAAAATTATGTTTGTCTTTTTAAAAGCCGTAATTTAAAAAACTTTAAACTTGTTTCTCTTTTTTGACTTGCAAGATCATTTCACTGCAAAGATAAAAATCTGTATGGACTTTAAGTGGTGCCTAAAAAAAAATAGGAAATGGAAAATATTTGCAAAAGAAATCGAAAATTTTTGCGTTAACGATTTAAATAGATCTTAAAACTAATAACTTAATTGACAAAAAAAAGATAAGAACTATTTGAGATTTTTCAGGCTGGGATTTTGCTGTTTTTTGCCTTCAGATATTTTCTAAAACTTATTGGAAAATTACAATTTACAATAGAAAAAAATTGAAAAAAATTTATAAAATTTTATTTTTGTTTTTTTTCGTCAGCTGTTTTGAATTGTATTGTGGATTTAACATTTTTAAAAAAATTTATAGTAAATATTCATCTAAAAAATGTAATCGTTTCATTCACTTATTTGATTGACTAAATCTCAGAGAAACTGATTTTGAAAACACTCAAACTAATGTGTGGCTACAATGCTACACCTATCTCTGTCTCTGTGTGTGTGTAGGCGTGTGTGTGTGTGAAGCTAATGCTTTTTCACTTTGGTCATGTGGGGACAAAAAGGAGGTGAAAGCAGTCATAGATGGGCGACTTGGCGGGAGTCTGTGTCAAGTTTTCCAGTTCCATATATTTCTCTTTTTGTGGCTCAGTCTCTCTTCTACTCTCTTCTAGGCGCCACCGCCATCCACCCATAACACCCTTGGGCATATTTTAGAGGCTCATGTGACAAATTGTCTAAGCACGTGTATCGCATGCTTATTTCGATTTTCTTTTTTGAAATTTCCTCGCCCTCTGCGCTTTGCTTTGCGCTTTCCTCATCGCGTGGTATACTTATGTACCCACTTTACTTACTTATATAAATTTCTATTTTTCTATGATGACAAATCCAATTCATTTTGTGCTCTTTTACGTGGCCGTAGCCAAACTAACGGTAATGTTATGGCAGTTACCTGACTGGCTCTGATTTCGCTTTGCTGGCAGAAAAAACAGAAAACCAAAAAAAACAAAAAAAATTCATCTACCTCCTTTATACACTTCAATGATTCATTCATACATTTGTTTTTTTTTTTTTTTGCAATCAAAAATTGGCGCTATGAACAACAATATGGTTCAATGAAAAGACAGTTGTTGTTGTTGTTGTTGTTGCTGGTTTGGTATAGCATCATTCATTGGACCATCATGTGCATGCGGCAACAATTACGCTGTTGCCTTAATTGCCACACTCAAACACACACACACACACACACACACACACACAAACACACTGTGGATGAGGCGGAGGAAAAGGCGTAGCCTGGCAAAATCGTTAACAGGCTGACTCCAACGGTATGGCTCGTCGGCTCGGCCTCTTCACTGGACCTGAAATCAAAATCATTGGTGTGAAAATAAACTAATTGAAGAAAAATTTCACATACAACAGCAACAGCAACGCGACTCATACAAGTCCCCACTCACTTTACGTTCGGGCATCTTGTTGCATTTGACCTGAGGTCGAGTTACATGTTGACTATCCTGCATCATCATCATCATCCACACCATCGTCGGCGTCATCATTATTGTCAAGTGGCAACACCGGAGGCAGATAGCAGCAACAGCAACAGCAGCAGTCTGATACTTCCTTTGCTTATTTATCAGTTAAAACCAAACCGACGATCAAGTTGCACACTGGCCAAAAATTACATTGATTATTAACTAAGAGAATTTATTCCTTGATCATTTAATCGAAATTTGTTATCGAACACACAAAGCATAAAATCAATCGTTATCATCAACAACAATCGAAATATCTATAAGGCCAATTTGCAATCTATCGATAATACAATTTCAAGCCAAGAATGTTTTAACAAATATTTGCGATAACGTTTTAAACAATATAACAAATTCAAATTATCAAATCTTATGGTAATATGTCTCAATAATTTCCAACATATTGAGAAAAATGTTGCTTAACTCGTTGTCGCCAGTTCAAAAATTAAAATTTTATTTCAAAATTTGTTGGTTTTTTAAGGGTATTGCCTAAAATCGACGATGTCATTTCATTCGCAAATATTGGAAATGCGATTAGAGTGTAATCCATTGGCTGTGGATTGGAGGCAGTGTATTTGGTCCAGGGCAATATTTTCTGTCCAAAATGAATGCTTGAAAAACTACAGAACGATAATGTGCAGTTGCCATGCACGCACCAGGCCCAGGACCAGGGCCAGGAGCAGGAGCAACAGCGACAGCAACTGCTACAAGAGGAGCAGATGTTGGTGATGGTGCCACGCTGTGTTGCATGCAACAACCCTTTGGCTATCTCTGTGTGACTGTTTGTGTGGAAAACTGGGAGCGGCTTATGGCTTTGTTGTAAGTGTTGCTGTTGTTGATGCGGCTATTTGATGTTGTTGTCGTTGTTGCTGTTGCTGGTTGCCGGCAGCAACAGTTGCAAGTGTGTGTGTGTGTGTGTGTGTGTGTGTGCATGTGCATATGTGTTCGGTTGAAAAATTGATAGATAGATGGACATCCAACTGGCAGGCTGGCAGGCTGGCAGGCAGTCCGGCAGGCAATGAGATAGCGCCAATTCGCTGAATGGCAAAAACGACTCAAATTGTATGAGTTTTTCATTCTTTTTCTCTCTCTCTCTCTCTCTCTCATTCTTTCTGTCTTTCGTACTTTACGCCTTTCACTAATTGGCTGCAAGTCAATTGTTTTTCAATTGCAAAATGACTGCATGAAGGGCAATTGCAAAGGGTTAAGTACATATTTTTCATTGAAATTCAAGAACTTAAACTTTAGCTCAACAACTAATTTCATTCGCGAGAAGCCACAAGGCAAAAAATTTCATATTTTCTATTCAGATTTTGTGGTTCTTTTTGGGTATTATAAAAGGACTGTGTACTGAGTAAACTAAAGGATCACACTATAATTTATTTGTTCATATTCTCAACAAATTCTCGCTCATTTTTTCAGAAATTTTTAGCCTAAGCAGCTGGTGAGTATATTGAAAGTTCGTTGTGACTGAACTCTTTAGTTTTCGTTATCTTTTTTGGTTTTGGTTTTGGTGGTTTTTCATTAAAATCAGCCAAAAAGCATAAATCTAGAAACGTGTCAGATAGAGACAGCCACATTTATGCCTTCCTTCCTGTTCCTTCCTGTTTTTCCCCCAGACAGGCAAACAAAAAAAAAAAACCAAGAGAAAACTAATTGAATTTTGAAATTCAAGTCAAAATTAAAAAATTACGAGCAGCCGCTGTTGCCGCTGAGCCACGTAAATAAACTGTAAAACGGAAATGTATTTCGACAGGTGGAAATTGAACCTGATTGAATTGTAAAATCAGGCATAAAATGTCTCTCACTCTCTCTCGCTCTCTCTGTGTGTGTGTGTGTGTGTGTGTGGGTTTACAGCTGCTGCCTACTGTCACGCCTACTCATTCGCCTCTTCACACACCCACCCAGCCCTTTTTAGGGCGGCCTCCTTCACATTTTCATGATAATTTATGCTTTTCGATTTTAATTTGCCGCACTTGGGGCGCAAAAATATTTTATGCGAGTTTCATTTCTTTATTTTTTTGTTTTTCGTAGCAAGAAAATGATTTCAATTTTGTCCTCACTGAAGTTGTTGTTTAGAGACGCTGAAGAGGAGGATATGGAAGTGGTTAGAGTGTTATAAATAGGCAGCAAAATGATATATGCAGGCATAAATAATAAACAAGAAAAATTGCCCATAAGCAAATTGAATCAAAGAGCAAGATCATTTGATGCATTAGAGCAGATTGAGTGCAGTACAGTTTCCAGATTGCAGAAAATTGCATATAAATTCAAAAAAAGCAATTGCATACATAATGCTCAATAATATATCAATGTATCTCACAAAGCACAATATTCTCATTTATTTTATCACAATGTCTTTCAAAAATGTCGACACAAAATCAGCATGCATCAAATTTTACTTTAACAGCTTGAAGTACTCTCTTCTTCTTTATCGATATTTATCGATAGGTTATTCAACTCAAAGAACGTAAGGGGTAATCCTGCTCAACAGGGATCCTATACTTAGATTTTGTACTAATTCCAAACGAAAAAATACTTTAAAATATATCTATCATGATCAATCTTTAATCTTTAGTTTAGGAGTCAGACTACCTGCTCACTTTTGGCGATAAGATTGACCTAGAGCCAGATAATAAAACTTCGTAAAATTTTATATATTTTTGTCTTTACTGTTGATCATTATGAATGAAGATTGACCTAGAGCCAGATAATAAAACTTCGTAAAATTTTATATATTTTTGTCTTTACTGTTGATCATTATGCATAAGTACAACTTTTATAATTTGATTTTCATTAAACTTGTCACTTTTTTTCTTTGGTAGCATTACTACATATTTCACGATCTCCTAGTTATTTCAATAAACTCCTTCAAAAAGTTTAAGTCGTACAATAGAAGCAGCATTTGAAAGAATACTTTTTGGATAAATTTTTGAGATCAGAGCTCTGCTTCATAGCAAACAAGCTAAATGATAAACTGCAACTATGAAAAATTTGAAAATATTTCTAAGACAAGTAGAGATGAGGTGAATATTGTACTACCTTGGTAAATGTAAAAAAAAAAGACTTAAAAACTTTGCTGTGATTTAGACCAAAGAACTGAAAGACACGTCTTTTTCGTTGCGTCATCTTAATAACCGCATTTTGTGTAAAAATACCCCGAAGACGATCTTCTAAGAAGATATTGGAAAATATATATACAAAAATCAACATTGTGTTGGATTCTTTACCCTTAGGTTTGATATTATTAAAAAATGTCGTTAAAAAAGAAGCGATTCATTTATTGTAAACCAATAATAAGATAAAAGCAAGTTCTTTTTTTTAAAAGAGAATGAAATAAGGTGTAAAGTTTACATACACATCTGCCGCATTTTTTCCATAGTATTATACTAGGAATAAAGGCATCAACAAATTTTAGAAAAATATAAATTCTATTTTTAAGTGAAGTTTATTGGTAACTAGACCAAATCAAGCATCTTAAAGTTTCAACTAATTCATAAAAAAAATTTTTAATGTAGCCCTTTATATTAATTAATGCTTAGAACATGGCAAGGTACGTGTGATGGTTGTTATTTTAAACCTAAATACTTGTTGCTTGTATGATTAAATTTAAAAATCAAGCAAATTGGCTATCATTATATCTATTTGAAAAGATTAACAACTTTAGTTCTTGGAGGACAATTGCATTTCAACTCTAAAGATTCAGGCTTAATAATTTAGACATTCATTTCTTTGTCTATGTCTAAGTGCAAGGCCTTCTTAGTAAAAGTTTTGACCATATATTTTTTTTGGGGTCATGCATTATGATTAGACGGTCATAATTGAAGTTTAACTGCGCGTATAATAAAAGCAATTTTAGCTATTTTCAACGCATTAACAGCATAAATAATATAAAGACGAGAAAGTGCGAAATGCAGGCCCATACGATATGAGTATTTTGGCCATTTCTCAGGCCATGCGTGTTGTGTGTCCCCTCCCTCCCCAAAAAAAAAAAAAAACAAGAACATTTCTCAAAACACAGAAAAATGTATGGAGAAATCCAAAGACGAAGGCGCGAGAAAATGTGCGAAATGCGATATTGTACTAGAAAGCATTATAAACGTGCTGGCATTAGCTCCTCATGCCCCCGCCAAATATTCAGTCTTAGACGGCATACATACGTAACATACATAAGAGTCCCTCCCCCTTCTAGCCATCATATTTATATGGCCACAAACAAACGATGGCGACTTATTCATTGCGCTTGCCATTAAGGTGGCTCACGGCGTTTGCGTTTGCGTTTTCGTTTGCCTTTGCCTTTGCTGTGATATATAACACGCTCATAATTGGTCATAAATCTGACAAATGTAATTTGTCATCACTCAAGCAGCAAGGAACCGACCGACCGACCGACCAACCGACCGACCAACCATTCTAACCAACCAGGCAACCAGAAGAACCCGTCGACATGGACCTCCGAGTGCCAAAATGAAAAAGGTGCTTGACACAAAATGTCAGCTGGATATTTTTTATATTACACAATCACAATACGTATACGCCAGGACACACACACACACACACACATACATACATAACAAAAAGAGACACACGGAAAGATACTCTGTCACCTATGCCTAAAAGTAGGCAAGGTTTTCTGTTTTTGGTTTTCCCTAGAGATGGAAGCGTGTTATGCAAACTAGGGGCAGAAAGTATCGCAAAGTTTAAGAGAATTTAAACTAACAAATATTTAAGTTTCTTACGATTTAAGGGATTCATGATTCCTCGATTTATTTTTTGCATCAATCTGTATAAAATTTAATTTTTTCATTGTTCTAAAATGGATCTCAAAGTTTAGGCTACACTTTAGCTGCTTTATAGGCGGTGGATTATCTAAGACCAAGATTTTAACTAAAGTAACATTTTACCAAAACATATTATTAACTTGCTTACATGTATATTTTGTTAAAGAGATCACTTGAGCAAATTAAATGCAGAGTTACTGCAGCAAACATTCGTTTTATGGTTAACTTTTTCCAAGTATAGCCAACTTTGTATGCAAAAGTGTGGATGATATTTGCATTGTTCGAACTATTTGCAATAGTATTTCATTTTCTACATAAAAGTTGAAGTCAAAGGATTTCAGAACAAATAAATACCATCTCTAACAATGGAAAGAAAAAACCATTTTGTCTGGCTCTACTTTCAGAAGTTTCTCATGCTTTTCACACCTAAGCCACAAAGTAGTTACATTTTATGCTTTCTTTACTTCAGTTTTATTTTACTTTTATTTTCTTCCCTTCATTCCGGTCTTTCTTTACTTCAAGCTTACTTAAGCTCGTAAATATTTTACAAGTTTTGTGCTCTTTGGTTTGTCAAATTCGCCATTCGTTCTGGTTTCCATCTCAATCGGTATTAATTTTCTGCTACTATTATAAATGACATAATATAACTTATTTTTTATTTTGGGTCAATACAACATCTATATTTCATTATAAATGGCTCTCAAAATGGCCAAAAAATTATTGTTTGGCGAGGGTCAATATACGAATTTAACGATGTAGTCGCTTTTTGAAAATTAATGACTCAAAGTGGTTTCAGTCATTCGAATCCTCGATGTGGCTATGCAATGTGGCAAATGCTTCTATCCAATTGTATAAAAACATCCATTGATAGAGAATATAACAGACTATTAAAATTAGCATATACAGGACAAGTGATGTACGAAATTCATAGCCACTCATGGAAATATGTAAAAAAGTAGCAATAAATATCCAAAATAAAAAAACAATGCAAGTTTCGGAAGAGCTTGAACTAATTATCTGAAAAGGATACGAGAAAAAGTTAGTTTGCGCTAAGATACAAGGTATATAAATAATATGATGACTCAGGTGGCAAAAAACACGACCATTTAATACCATCTTAGCAAAATTTTGTCTGTATATTCCTAAGCTTTTTATTCAAGCCATGTTCTAGGGTAAATTTTTAAAAGTAAAAGCCAAAAGTCATTAAGATTTTCTGATAACTTTAGAAAACAGAGCAATAAAAAGCTATGGTAAACTTCTTTGATGGCGATTGACCTTAATTTGGATGATAGATAGCCTGATTTTTAGGAAAATAGAATCTTGGAAAAACTTTTAAAACAACATAAAAACTTTATGCTGCTCTAGGCACATAGTTTTAAGTTAAAATGTTCTTACAATTCATCGTACAGTCCAACTCTGATGGACGCTTAGTACGGAACAAATTGACTTACCCTAAAGATCAAATCGGACTGACATTAACAAGCTTAACCATATATTGAAAAATTGCAGCCAATATAAGACTCCTTTCATAAAATTTTTTGAAGCAATTCTTAACTACAAAACAAAAACTCCAAACGAGATTTTCTTCGACAAATAAGCCCCTTTGCTTAGCGTCTTTGTCTTGGATGTTTAGTACTTAGATCAGTTTTAAAACTTTGTTAACTTTAAACCAATGTAATACTCACAAAATTCCCTCGATTGTAGCAATTTTGTAGAAACAACAAAGGCAATGCCAAATAAATGTTGTAGGTCACCATGCTCATGACCAAACCAAATGCGGCATCAAGCATTTTTCTGTGGATGAAATAAGTCAAAATGACAATCTCCGCAATAATGTCACCCAAACTAAAATACATTAGGATCAACATATCGGGCATCAGGTTTAACTTCATGACCAAATATTGCCAGGTTATATTATCAATTTCCGCAATCATATAATGCATAGCCACAGAACTAATTAATATGCCAGCCAAGGCATAGATATAGCCATAATTCGGTTGATGCAGGGCTTGAGTGAATAGAAGAATCATCAGACTCAGTAGCCAACAGCAAACACTCAACATGCACCAATAGATCAAATTGATGTTCAAGGGAATGCATAGAAAAGGAAAGCAGACAAGACTAAGAATTATAATAGATTTGTTCCAACCACTCAGAGGACGACTCTGGCACATCACTGGTATTAAATGGGCAGCCATAAAGTAAAATGGCAGCAAAATAATCATTACACATGTAAGCTCATCCTTCATATTGACGCAACCATTAACTGCGTCCCACCACAGGCCAAATCTGTTTAGTTTCCTTTGCTTTGGACTCCTAGACACATTCTTAATCTCACTGGTCACCTTTTGTAAATGGTTCTTATGGTGCGAGATTACAATAACCAGGCCAAGGACAATTAGAAAAACAATAACGCAAACTATGCAACGAAATCTAAGCACCTCCATATCGTGATCTGATTGGTAAATATCGTACTTCTGAATCGTAACCATATGCAAATAAGCAAATCCCAGCAATATGAAGCCCATATTAAAGCACCAAGTTGCTCCATCTATACGATATCCATTAATTGACAGCCTTAAAATTCCCACAATAAAGTATTTCATTATGTCGCCCATGAAATGTGAGAATTGCAAGGATCCCATCAGACTCTCCTCCCTTACGCAACATCGCCAAGTTCTTACATAATGTGGCAAAGAGAACAACAGCCCGAAGCAAACAAAACAAAATCCATAAGGTTTCAGAGGCATCTCATTCATAAGCCGCAGAAAATTGGGTATAAAACTGCATAAAGAATCAAGAAAAGCATTTCAAAATGGGTTAACGAAATCTCTACCCACAAATATTTCATTATCATATAGAGCATACTGCAATTTCCCAACAAAATAAGCGAAAACATCAAGGCAAAGTGACGGCCCCAAGCCAATTGAAAATAACAAAATGCTATCTTCAGATAGTCTATATAATAGATGAAGTATCTACAACTTGCTGTTGCCCTAACAAAATCACAAACATCTTCAGTCCGATTCAGGTATTTTCTTTCCAAATGACAGTGACTCTAAAAAGGGAAAAATTCAAACAACTTAAAAGAAAAGATTGCGAGCAACTTGAACTTACCACATTTGTCAGCTGGAAGTGCATTATAAATATTCAATTGTTAAAAAAAATTTTTTAAATATTTTTTTCGTAGCCCACTATTTTGTTCAAAAATAGATTATTAATATTGAATAAGTATTTTTCCTTCTGTCTAAATGAATACTCCAAAATGCTAAAAAAAAAATTGTAAAAAAAAATTTTACTTTCATCATATTTCATATTTGAGTTATTTCTTTAGTTTGTAAATAGTATTAAGACAGTACGCAATGCATCCCCCTTTCAATACATATTAAAGAAACTAACTTTCTTGATGCTGAAGATTATATTATTAAATATCTTGTCTTTCCAAAGGGGGAAAAAAGATATTATTTATTCGAGTTAAAAGCGGGGACTTTATTTTTTGAATGAAAACTTAAAAATCAAGTACAAAAATGTCTTAAAATAATATTTATAGACTACTTTTTTGGGCCACCCAATGGCGTGATCGATATTGATGCGATTTAATTGGCACGAATTTTAATGCTGAATTAGCGTTCTCACGCTTTTGATTTTTAGGGGGACAATTAGTATTGCAAGTGTTGAATTGTTTATGAATAAAACGGATTTGATTCGCCTGTATTTAAATTTTGAGTTAGCGTTCAGACGCTTTGATTTTGAGGGGGACAATTGTTATTGCAAGTGTCCAAGTGTTTATAAAAAAATTTATGTTTACTTTAAAGTTATAAATTTTGGGGGGCGAAAAATGTATAAGTTATTGGATATTGAGGTTGGATATATGACAGATATATGTCTATTTTTTACACATTACACAGACACTGCAGAAACTTAACCAACCTATAATAATAGAACGCTTTAATACGAAGTTTTACGTGTCCTTCTGTGCGTTAGAAACATCTGATCAATTTTATAGCCTCTGCAAAATAATGGAAAAATTTGTTTAATTTATATCTTAGTACTCAGAGTTTTTTGTGAAAAATGCTTAGAAGGACTTTTCTTGAATTACTTTTTGTAACTTACCAAGTGTGGCAATAGAAAGATAATTTTTTTTGAGCCCAAGCAAAAAATTGATACAATTTTTTTAGTTTGTGAATTTTACACTTCGTGGCAAATAATTGTTTTCAATGATTTCAAGTCAACTCGCAGTTCATTGCAATGAATTTGGTTTGTATTAATTTTTTCTGAGTTTTACTAGACCGACAACTTCTTCTTCTAAACAAAAATTTCCTTAAATGATTGCAAAATTAAGAAAAGCAAAAAAATTAAATGAGAAAAGTTTGGAATGTTGTCCTGGGATAACAAATTGTACCTACATCAATATAAGCTATGGGCTCAAAAATTCGTTTAATCTCAAATTCTTATTGAAAGCTTAAATAGCTTAAATAAATAAATTTTCCTTAAAATTGTAAAATGACAAGAATTCAACTCATTTGTGGATAAGTATATTCACAATTTTCACACATCTATTGTGAATTTATAATGTATAAACCGGTTTGACTCTCTTTAATGGCCTCAACATTTGAGTAAACTGATTCCAAGGTGCAGATGCATTTTCATTCTAAATTGTTTAGTTGTGCCTCCTTGAAAATGGGTCAGCAACAGTAACTTTTGAGGCAGTTGCAGTGAGTATCTTTATCGTCCATTCTCCCTCACTCTGCCCCGCAATGTCAATCTCTATCTCACTGTTCACTGATGCAAATTGCAATTTGATGTCGTTTTTTTTTCTCATTTTATGAAATTTGATGCGACACATTTGGCAAATTGGCGCTCTGTTGCCCACTCAGATACAAAGATAGTATCTGAACATTGTCTTTTCTTGTTTTCATTCTCGCTTTTGCATTTTGCAAGAAGAAAATCCCAGATATTTGAGTACGACTCAATTAGCGGCAATTGAATTATTACACAGTCGACACTCATTCAATTTTCAACATCAACTCATATGGACAGAGGGAGGGGACAAGGAGGACACTTACTTATGATATCGTATGAATTTCAGTCACTCAAAATGTTGACAAAAACAAAAAATTAATGCGATAAATAAATGTGTTCTTGTTTGTGTCGTTTTGACATTTGATCGGACTAAAGCCATTACATAAATCCCCTGCTGCATTACATTATGGATGGATACTGATACGGTTAGGGTGCGGAGGGGATGGAAATTTGAGTATTTTCTTAATTGCTGGAAATCAAACTCCTCTTCAATTTGAACATCAATTCTCTAAGGGCAAAAAGATTTTGAATTTAGTTCAGATTCGTGCAAATTTATTTGACTTTAAATAAAAAAAAAAAAAAATCAAATTGAATAAGTCAAAAGTCAATGCAATATTTGAGAATGGTAGTTGATGGATATGATTCAATAAGTTGATATAGGAGCTCTTTAGCTCCAATTGAGTTTGAGTTGAGTTTTTTAGCTAAGAAACTCAAGCATGAGAATCTTGAATTCACAAGCAAAGTTCCTTTAAAAGAAAGAAACCACTTAAACTAAGAAATTTTCATTTCATATCTTAAGTAAGTTTTAAAACAAGTTTAAGTTAAAAACAATTAACCATAATGAGAGAAATCGCTGAATTATTTTGAGTTCTTCAATTGTAAAACGTAAACTAAGAATTTAAACAAATCTAAGGCTCAAGCATTTGGTTTGTAGGGTATACATAGGCACGACTTTCCTCCTACTTATAGATACATATATACGCCGCACACATTCGCCCCAATATCACCAGTTAGCCCGTGTCCATTGTCGTGTGCAGTTGAGTTGAGTTGAGATACTTTCCACTCGACATGAATTTCAATCGCAAATTGATTATTCTACTCTTCATTGCCACCTGTGTGGCGGTGGTGGTGCCACCTTGTGTGGCCCGTGGCGGTCGTGGTCGTGGTGGAGGCTCATTTGGTGGTCTCTTTGGCGGTTGGCGCAAATACAAGAAGCCCTCGTCATCGGGCAGTGGCAGACGTGTGCTAAGCGGTGAGCCAATGCATACATCGATGTCTATACCGAAGCCGCCACCCCCGCCGGCGCCGCCAAAGCCGATGGTCAAACCAAAACCGCAAATACCGAGCTATCCGCGTCAACAGATGCCAACAGGATTTACGGGTTATGGTCAGATGGGGGGTATAGGCGGAACATACTATTCAAATTCACAGGCATTGCCTGCTGGGGCCATCTTCTATGCTCAACCACCGCCCATGTCTATGTCTCGAGGATCAGGTGAGTTTCTTAATGGAAATCCATTTAGATTACTTTGCTGATTAGAGTTTTGCCATGGCACAGGGACGGGAGACTTCATCACTGGCATGTTGGCTGGTCACATGATGAATAATCTTCTCTATGGACGTCACCATCATGTCTATCATAGAAATCGAGAGGGAGAACCTCCAGCTCAAGGACAATCCAACAATGGGCGTGAAATCATAATCATTGAGAATGGACAAATGGCTACCCAAAATGAATCCTCTATTCCCGAGGAAGTGGTAGCCATTGCTCCCGAAAATCCTCTTTTGGAAGAGCATAGTTCATCCATGTCGAGTGAAATGGACGACGAAGATGAAATCACACCGGAACCATCAGCAGGAGGTAGCGATAGAGCTCCTGGAGCTGGTGGCATCATATGTTTTCCCATCAAACTAAATGAAACGGATCCTGAAAATCCCGACGAAACGCGAGAAGTAGAGCGTATTGTTTGCTTTCCAGCTCCGGATCCGAATCTTCTAGAAACATCTTTCACAGATGGCAGTAGTACAACATCCACTGAGCCACCAATTGTTGCAGGCGATATTGGTGGTGCAGATACTGAGGGAACTGCTGCGGATGCGGATACAGAGACAGATACGGATGCAAATGTAAATGCTGCCCCCTTGGCCAGTGTAGCCGGTTATGTAGCTAGCAGAGCTGCCCATGCAAATATGAATGCTTAAGTCTCAATCTACTAGCAATAAGAGTATAAAATAAAGCTTATAAAGGTTTAAAGCACATTTTTTTGGCACTCTAAAAAGTTGAGTGGGACTGGGAATAATTTACTGGAAAATGTACTGAGATAAAGAATAGAGGAAAAAATATTAAAACATCAAAAAGCTAATTTTGCAGGTATGCCGAAGTCCGACAAAGTCAGCTGTAACAAACATTTATATATTTAATAAGTTTATTTAAATTGTTAAACTCTTTCCACCGATCTAAAAATATGCTCATGCATAGATAAACTGGCACGTACTACAAATTTAGCTGCTATCCACATGTCTATAGTCATATTCATTCATCCTACAATCTTTTAATTAAGCAATTATTCTGTGTTCTGCTCTATCAAAATGTTGCCAATGCTTGTTGCTGGACGAGCTCCATAGCAACATATACAACAACAGCAACGCTTCAACGCACAAGCACACCTATACATACATACATACACAACGTACACGTAGGTGTACGATGAAAACCCCAAAAAGAGCTTTTTTGTTCAAGTGTGTGCGATGATCCCCAACAAAAGCTATGAAGCTCACTTCAAGCTTATTAACAGCGGGTGGTCAAGTTGAAACGAATTAATTTCAACACTGTGCAACACACAATATTATTTTGTGCCTTGTGACTAGTGGAGGCATATGAGTATGGTGCATATCTTTTGAATGGTAGCATAGTGTAAAAATTTTACACGGGATATAAGAGGCTAACACGCAAATCTCCTTTTAGTAAGTCATTTGTGTATATGAGTATATCTAGAAGTAACTATCGCATAATAATGACGAATATTTTATTATAGTTATAATTATTTTGAACACATAATTACATGTGTAAGCTAATGGTTTAATTTTTTTAATTAATTAGTCAACATTCTTTAAGACTCCAATATAAAAATTGGTCTTCTTTGGAGTCAATAAAGTTGAAGGTTTGTATTTCATTCATGGTATGTATGTGTCTTTCTTCCATCTGATTTACTTCTCTAAAAAATCACAGAGCTGGGCATTAAAGAGTATTTATTCAAAACTAGTTAGATGCTCTTCTTAAGGAACGATTAATATATTAGATAGGACAATATTTAGGAAAGCAGCTTTTGACCACCAAAAAGCTTTCTTTGAATGGGACCCATATCTTGTCCTAGGTCATGTAAAGATTTATTAAATTAAATCAACTCTATTATAACTTTTGCTAGGCTTTCCACTCTCTGAGTTACAGTTGTTTGCATAAATTTTTATATTTAAAATTTTTTTGTTTCAAATTTCGCTTGTTTTCATTATAGAGAAGCAGCTTCAAAAGAATTGTTAAAGGGGTTGTTTTTCTTATCAACTTGCCCTTGGGGAGTATGAAAGTATTTGCATAAAATAAAAGTAGTGTAATGTGATTGGGAAATTCAAAGTTTATATTATCGCTACAGTTTAAGCTTATCTCAACACATAAATCTCATCTGTTTGTTAAGCAAACCAGTGTAAATGAAAGAGACTTCAATAAGCCACTGTGGGGGTACACTACAGTTCCAGCACTAAAACTAAAATTAAATAAATATATTCACCAACACATGCACACACACACACATGGCCAACAAACAAACACGCACTCACCCACTCATACACACACAAACACACCCACAATAACTTAATATGACGCGCTCCAGAGAGATGCCAGAGATGACAAATACAAAAGGCGTCACAGCGGCAGCAGCAGCGACCAGCGACCAAGCAAACAGCAACAATAACAACAACAACAACCACTTGCCATGGACTGCTCTCTCCTCTGCCTGTGAGTGAGTAAGCAGAGCTGAGCACCGCAGCCAGCGCACAATTTTTCAACCGCAATTTCAGTTGTTGGAGGAACTTGGCACGAAACTAAAGCATCAACAAATTATTAGCGCGTACAAACCACGAAAAAGCAAAGCAGCAAAAAAAAAAAAGAAAAAACAACAAAGAATCAAGCGAGCAAAAAACATAAAAACAACAAAGAGACAACAAGAAATTGCAAAGTAAATAAATATAATACATATATGACTGACGAAAACAAAACAAAAAACCCAAAAAACATTATTTAAGTATGTGCACACAAAGGAAGACGAAATTTGTGTTTATTGCCTGACTAAATTGAAAAAATTTAAACAAAACTCAAACATCAATGACGAAGTTTCTATACCCTAGCAATTAAAAATTTCAGTGAAACTTTTTGAAACGAAAAGCTACAAATCAAGTGATAATTTTGTGCGTTATTTTATTTGAAAGTTATCGTTATCGATGTTGTTAGAGTTAAATCGATTGTTAATTATTTCTTCTTGTAACTTTTAAGCAAGAAGCAATCAATCAATTTAAGTAAAGTTTAAGAAACATTTATGGTTAAATTTGATAGGTAACCATATACCCAGTGTCTAGTGTAAATACGAGGTGTGTAATTTAAGTAATGTGAAAAACGATCGATAGATAGATCTGTCTAGACTTAAAGGACATACCGACGCGGCTTCAAATAACAACACCAGCTAACACCACTCGAAATTACACTAACCCTTGGCAAGAGTATATATAATTGCGTTTAATGCACGATTTTGTACGATTTCAAGGTCACGAATGCGCCAATCGAAACAATTGAGTCTAGACATGTGCCGATTTCATTAATTGATTTCACAAAAGAAAACCGAGCAAAGAACTCATCGATATGGAAATGTAGATTTTCCATTTCCACTTCAGCCAAAGCAAAGACACACATTCAAATTTTGTGAAAATATTTTCACTAAGTATCTATCAAAATGTCAGCAGCAGAGGGAAAATTTAATATGTTTTCTCTTGGGTGCATCCTAGTATTCCATTATAATTTTATGTGTTTTCTTTTATGCCACTCAACAAATCGATTTAAAATTAGAAAATTCAAGTTTGACTATGCACGTGTGGAAGTTAAAGTAGAGCAACTTAGGAATATCATAAAACGATTTTATTTTGAAAAACTTCTTTTTTTTTTACGCTTGGAGATCTAATAGAAATCTAATGGAGCTTTTAAAATTTATTGTGTTGATTTTTATAGTCTCAACAGAAACAACATTCAATTTCTAGAATGTTTGTCATGTTCGTTTTATAATTTATTTCAAAGTTCTCCATTTCTTATGAAGACATTTTTTCAGAATCTCATATTTGTAATCGAGAACAATTTGAAAGATTAATTTATGTAATATTTATGCATTATAAAATACTGTGCACACATTTTATAATATTTCGAAATCAGTTTTTGCCATATTTAAACAACTGAATTTTTGGCTTAAAGCCCTTATAATATATTCCCACACGAAAGAGTAATAAAAATGGTTTTAATTTTTGGCTGCAGCTGACCAAACGAAACAGATCAAATACATAAAATTCAAAGGGACGACTTGGAAATACCTTATACAAAATTAGGAAATTAAATTAATTATATTTCTCCATTAGTTTAGTATGCTCCTTTTTGCCTAAAAAAAGGATTTAGGATTTTTAAAGTATGTTCGGCCTACATATTTTCTTTTTCCACCAGGAAAAAAGTAAGAAAGAGATTTCCTTCATCTTAATATACTCAATTTTTTAAATAAATACAGGGTATTAAACAGCGAAGCAAAACAAGACCGGCCAAAAAAAAAAACCGGCTTTTAACGCCCAATTAATTTATTTTAACAGTTTATTTTATTGTTTTCCCCCAACAACATTTGCTTTTCTTTTGGTCTTTCTTTGTGCAACTTCACTTAGGTAACTCATTAAATAAGTCTTCATTTCTCAGCCAAATCCATTTGAAACTTGTTAAGGTCTTCTGGTTAATAATACTAGCTAATATACGACATACGTAATTTGACATTTGATCTGTCGTGCCTGATAAGCCTGATTATTTCTAGAGTTCATGTGCGAATGTGCACTGGAAATTCCAAGAAATACAAATAATTTATACTTATATACATATATACATAGAGAAAACGGAATACAAAACTTATTTGGACTGAAATACGTCACAATTGTGTTGCATGATCACATTTCCTTCCCCCTCCATGAATGACTCATTCGATATGGCAAACCAGTTTTTGATATTGTTCAATTGCAGCAAGTGCATCTATATACAATGTACATTAACACAGACACACAGAGTTGGTTATAAACAATGCTTTTGTTTACTATTGAATTTGATTAAAATTATAACAAATGCCTCAAGGTCATCCAAATTGGTTAAAGCAAATTCAAATTTTAGTTTCAATGCTCGAAACACTTGTTAAAATAGTAGTTTTTTATGTGGGAGGCTGTTTCAGTATTAGGTATTACAATTTGGAAACACTTCTGACACCCCTCCCCCCCTTTTTCACCTCTGGAAGGTTAAGAACAAAATTTCGTTTCAATTTCAAGTAATACCTGAATAGACCCATAGACCCATTAAGATTAGGAAACAAGAAAGAGAAGGAAGATCTAAAGGTGGTTAGAGCGTTCTTTAGAAAATGACCCAGGCTGAACAATCTTTGTAAGACTTCTTAAATAATCAAAGACTGGACTAAACGCAATCTCTTTCCACATTTGGCTTATCGGTTTTGATTTACTTTTAATCAGTTACATAAAGTCAGTTGAGATTTCACTGTACTTCAGAAACTATTACCGTAAAAATGACTGAGCGCATGGCGTGGAATTTCCTTAATAGTTAATTTACAATTCCATATTATTTATGAAGCAAAACAATTTATTTTAATTAAGCAGCATTACAACAATGCACACATTTATAGTTCCGCCGCATTTGGACTTACTTTTTTGCCAGACATTTCACCTTCTAGACTCATAAAGAAAGTTTCCATTTCAAAAACTTGACCTTCAGAAAACAACAACAACAACAAGAAAAATAAACTCAAGAATGAACATTTTGTGGGTGCGTCCCAAGAACTTATTAATTACAAGAGAGAACATGGCAAAAGTCAATGGAGTGTAGCCACGCGACAAGTCGACCAAATCACCAAGTTAATTATCATTAACTTGGCCGCACCAAACAAAAAAACAAAAAACCAACAACGACACGCATTAAGGCCCTCTAAAAATGGCCAACCAGGGCGTGACATTGCGTCACTAAACCTTCACCAGAAGGGAATTGGGAATGAGAATGGTAATAGGAAACTGACGCAAATATGGAATATCAATTAGAGCCATTCTATACCAATATATAGAATGGGTATGCAAACAAATTGTAACACATTTGCCGCAAAAGGTCTAAAGTTCGAGAGGTTTACCAAGTTGACAATTTATTATTAGCACAAATTGAATCAAATTGTTTATGCAAAAATAAATTTAAGCTCCGGCGTGCCAATGAAGAATGACAATTTGTGGGAAGGGAGCTTAAATATACTACATACATACTACGAGAGAACATGACATATGTAAATGCGTCTTCATCTAAATAGTTCAAGTTGTTTATATATGTATAAATGGAAATTGAGATAATTTTGGCTGATTTCGTTAGTACTTCGTAGTTTTAGTTTTAATTCTGCACTCATTTCCTTAAAATTATAAAATCTTATCTTTAGCATATTATTTTCGATTTTGAAAGACATATTTCTAAACCAATACTTTACACATCAAATAACCAAGATTACGAACAACTTATAAATTATTTTCGATTCGGTCTACAGACTTTACAGACTATAGCATAAATTTGCAAAATATTTTCATATAAAGACCTTTTCTCGTTTTCGATTCTGTTGCGTAAATCCAAAGCAATTTTGCACTGTTTTCGAACTCGCTGATCTCAATTCCGAGTGAAGCTTATTTCGAAATATAATCTATTTGCCTCCTGTATCAGCTGAGAAATTCAGACGGATCAGACTACTAAAATATATGGCTCCAATTAAAATAAACGGTGAAAAATGAAGTTTTGGCTCAATAACTTTGTTGTTGTTTTTCTTGAAATAATAAAAAAAAAACCTTAGTCAGCTTTATTTTCAAACATCCTTGCCAGTAAGATCGAATTACTACATCGTAGAGGATATCCCGTAGGAACGATCGTTCAAAAATTTTGTTTTAGATCAAAAACTTTCTTAATTTTTAAGCAATTATTATAAAAATGAATATTTTTTAGTTTAATACACTTATTAATATTAGTGCCAAATTTAATCAAGATCATATAGATTCAAAAATAACAATTTTATTTTGGACTTTTTACATAAACGGTTTTTTTTTTCACTTCGACACTATTATTTAGGAAAAGTGTAACACAAAAACTTGAAGGGGTGTACAAACTTCGGCAACGCAGGAGTTAGCATGGCCTTCTTTTTTTAAAAAAATATAATATCAAATAAGTTTAGATTCATTTTTCATTTTGGTATCAAGCAGCCCACTTCTTAAATTTTCTTTGGACTATCGACCGTTTAGGCTATCGATAGTTTTTCATCTCTAGTTAAGAATATGATTCGTGGGAAATCGAAATTTTCATTTTAAATTTGAGTTGTTATTTCTTTTTATAAATTGTTTATCCTAGAAAAACCGATAACTGCTGTAAATTCTTTTTCTTATGTTCCCCAACTGAATCTCAAAAATTGATTTAAATTCTTAGTACTCTAACAAATTGTTCATTTTAAAATGATTCATTTTATTTTTTCTTAACAATTCGCTATAAATATTTTTCTTGTTTGGCTTGATTATCAAATATATGCTGCGCGCCCTGTGAACCCCAGACTCGCTATTGATAAGACTAGATTCATTTGAAGTCCATGTATATAAGCTAGTCTCTCAATCTGGCAAAGCATCTCAGTCAAAGACGTAGCAAGCTAGGCGTTAGATCTCTCTGTTATAGGCTATATACACTTTTTGATAAACCAAATAAACCGCGTAATATCAATACTTGCAGCATGTTGCGGCCTGTGTCTAGGCGCGTGAGCCACATTGTGGTGCTGGCCTTGCTGATCCTGGCTCTGGGCCCCGAAGATGCACAGGCAAAACGTTGGTTCGGTGGTGGAGGCAGCAAGAGTCGCGGTTCAAGTTCCAGCTATACACCGAGACGTAGTTCCTCATCGTCATCGTCTTCTTCTTCGTCGTCGTCCCACTCGTACTCGAAACCCTCGTATGGCAATACGGATCTAACACGCCTCAGTTACGCTGGCTCCCATTCGCAACCAAATCGGGCGAGTAGTGTGAGCCAATCTCAGGCTAGCCACAGTGTTTCTCGCCCGGCCACTGCCTCGCCCATTGGCTGGAATGTGCCACCAAAGAATCAAGGTCCACCGCCAGCCTATTCGGCCTCGAATCCCGTGGGTGGAGCTCATACCAATATAAATGAACGTCCTCCCGCATATAATCCATCGTATAAGGCTCCGCCACCCAACTATTCGGCAGCCACCAATACCAACAGCAATTCCCGACCGGCATCGAGCAGCAGTTCTCATTATACTCCTGCCACCAATTACAGGCCCAGAAACAGCACTGGTGGATTCGGCTCAGGCTATCACACTCCGATCACGGCCACCAATGCCCACAATGTGCAGTCCAGCTATCCTCGTCAACAGGGCGGTGCCACCTACTACAACAGTCCCAGCCAACTTCCAGCCGGAGCCACTTATCATAGTGCTGGAAGTCTGCCGGCAGGAGCCACTTATCATCCAAGTGGGTATGCACCAGCCGGTGGTTATCATCCTGGTGGCTATCATCCTCCAGCCGGTGCCACTTATCATCCGGCTGGTCAAGTTCCGGCTGGTGCCACATTCTATCCATCGGGAGGTGTTCCACATGGCGCCACCTACTATCCACAGGCTCCAGTTGCTGCTGTTCCAGCGGGTGCCACATTCTTGCCAGCCGGCGCTGCCATCCCAGCCGGAGCTACATATTATCCCCAAGCTCCACAGAAATCATCCTCTGGATTGGGATTGGGTGAGTAAAAGGAGCAAACTCAGTCGAAAGCTTAGCTAATCATCCTGCTCAATGTTTCTCTCTTTATAGGTACGGGACTGATTGCTGGTGCTCTTGGTGGTGCAATTCTAGGACACGCTCTTACCCCCACCCAGACACGTGTCATTGAGCATGGAGGCGGCGGCTATGGAGGTGGTGGTGGCGGTGGTGGTGGCTATAGCAATGGAAACAACGATGACAAAATTATCATCATCAACAATGGGCCTCCAGGATCGGTGACAACTACAAGTGCTGGTTCAGGCACAACGGTCATCAATGCAGGTGGACAACAACCGGCAGCAGCTGCTCCTGCCGCCCCCTCATACCCCGTTCCTCCTGCACCTCCAGCACCCGCCGCAGGAGAGCCCCAGACTCCCTTAGCTCCATTGGCACCATTAAATCCTGTGGCACCAGCCCCAGCTGCAGCTGTACCACCACCAGTTGCCGCTCCTGCTCCCTCAAATGCTGCTCCAGTACCGCCAGCTCCTGGAGCACCTGCTGCTGATCCCAATGCTGCTCCACCAGCCGCACCAGGTGGCATAATCTGTGTGCCCGTGCGTGTACCAGAGCCAGATCCAAATGATGCCACCAAAACCATTGAGGTAGAGAAGATTGCCTGCTATCCAGCTCCTCCGCCAGAAGCAAATCCACCTGCAAATGGCACAGAACCAGCCGCCGTAGCTGCTTCTGCTGCTCCTGCACTTGCTGCTGCTGCTGCTGCTGTTCCAGCTGCCGCTGCTCCTGCTTCAGTGACACCAACGCCCGACTCCGCCCATCTGGCACCATTCCAGTCGACCACACCATTTGTGGTACCAGAGGGATCAGTGCCCTTGGCGCCATTGCTGCCAGGTGGTCAACCAGATATTATGCGCATGCCGGGCCTAACTTCGGCGCGTCTTTCTGCCGAATCAGGATTACACGATGCTCACAATTTGGCCGATAAGAAATATCTGTCTCATTTAAGCACATTCTCGGCAATATTAACTATTCTGGCGGCCTTCTATCTACACTAGAATTACCAATGGAACGCCGCTTTAATACAAAACTAATTTATTGCCTTTCGATAGAAACAATTACATTTTATTCTAACCAAACGCAATCGAATCGCTTTATATAAACAAACATAAATATGTCTGTATATTTTGTAAACCAAACGAATTTTTTGATATTAAATATACTCAGAGATCTGATTGTAACCCCCAATCAAGATCTTTTCACTTCTTTTAATACAAATAACTCTTTGAACTTATCTCAACATAACCAATTTTCTTTGCTCATGGAATTTTAATGAGACTTAATATACTGCGGAGACATTAATTGGATTAATAAGTATTATTATAGTCGGAGATTTTTTAAACCATTTTTCCGCTTAGCCAGAAAGTGAGAAGTTTCTCTGGCATACCCTGCGAATACGTGTTATGGTTGCCTGACAAGCCTTTTGCTAGAAATGAGTCAGCAAAAAAATGTTATTGTCTAAATAATTGTGTTTACTTTATTTACTTACAAATTTAGAATTTCGAATGAATTTTTTAAGTCTTTAATTTTTATTGCGGAGCTAGAAAGGTGCCAAAATATGTAATTTAAAGAAATGGCAAAAAATGCACAAAACCATTTTTAGAACTTTTTAAAATTTATCTAATATAAGTTGTCTTTTTATCCGCTATACCTATCCATTCAAAAGAGCACTAAAGTGTGTAATGAAGTTAATTGAAACATAGATTTTAGATTGGTTTCTGACTAATCAAGAAATGAGACAATGAGAACGAGACAACAACGATTGCCTGAAAGTAAACTAAAAAATGATAATGAGCCATTGATTATTAAATGTTTAATTTCATTTATATATGTACAAAGATGCGCCAATAAATGGCTAAGGTAATCCCCTATCTATAAGTTTAAGAAACTCTCATATTCTACAGTTTATAACAAAAAGCTTATTATATCTGGGTTTGTGTATTAGCTATGCTTATCGAAGGCACAAACCTAATAATGGCTTGTTAAATTAGAATCGAAAGTATAAGAATGGACAAATTTTTCCACTAAGTTTGCATGAGTTGTTTTACGAAAATTTAGACAAAATTTATAATTTATACAATTTTTATTTTGAAATAATTGTCGATAATAAGTTGTTTGTGGTTAGTTAATGGGATATTCGTTTGGAAGAGGCTTTGCTTGATCTCGCTTTTTCTTATAGTCCGGATCATCATAGGGCTGTAAATCGGCAGAACCCCACAAGAGGAACACTATAGCAGAGAAGAAAAGTATGCCAAATGCCAGCCAAAAGCACAAACGCCAGTTCAGCAAGATGTTCTATGGTTGGAAGTTTTTTAGATAAATACAAATGGAAGAGAAATTTTTGGGTTTTCTATGTTTTCAACTTGCATTTGTAACCATGAGTCCCGTTATTATGGGCGCCAAGAAAGCACCAATAGCGCCAAAACTGTGAGTTACGGCCGCAATGGCTAACGCATGATTTGGACTCATATCCATGGGAACTAATTTAATGCCAGTGAAGTAAGGACCCATGCAAGCCAAACACACGACAAAAAGGGCAATGACTTGCCTGCGATCGCAGAAGGCATAGGAAGCAGCAACCATTAGGACACCAGAACACCAGCAAGCTGAAAAGATCAAATAACAAGCTTAAGTCAGAGCAGGTTATATGTGAATTACTTCTACCCACCAATAACTGTCATGAGTTTTCGTACAGTAGTGACACTCAAGTATTCCCTTAGTATCAAACAATCTCCAATGTAGCCAAAGATGATTGCAGTTATGGCAAAAGGTAGAAAGGGTAATGAGGTATAGACACCATTATCTAGCACACCGATGCCCTGGATATGTGAGAAATATTTGGGTAAATCGTTGATTATCAGAGAGACGCCCCAATCGTGACCAAATTGCACGATTACTAAAGCCCAAATAGGTCCGCAGGTTAGAATGTCTGACCACGGAACTGGCGATTGCTCCTTACGTCCCGAATCTCTTAGTTCTTCGCGAAGATAGTCCAACTCTTTTTTTGTAATATACGGATGAGCAACGGGAGAGCTAAAGCATAACAAAATCTAAAGATACACACTTGAATAAGGCATTGATTGATTGATCACTTTGATAATTCTTACTTACAAAGAAAAAACACCAGATAAGGGTAAGAGTACCAAAGACTTTGAAAACAACAGACCAATGATATTTATCCAAAAGTATGCCAGATAATAGATTGCCAGCAAAGCTGCCAAATATGCCACCACATATGATGAAGGCTCCCAATGTGCCACGTTCATTGATGGGCACCCAATTGGCAAGTATGCCGCTCAGAGATGGAAATGCCAAACCCTGACCAAGGCCCATAATAATGCGCAATGCTATAAACACATATGGGCCAAACGATTCAATGGTCAAGGGTGACAGAGCCGATGAGAGTCCTGAGAAAAGCATTCCTGTAACTAGTATCCATTTGCCACCAAACCAATTTGTCAACAGAACTCCAGGTAATTGTGTAATGCAATAGCCAACAAAAAATGATGCCAAAATAAAACCCTGAAGGAGCTCCGACCAATCATATGTTCCAATGGGCTAGAAAAACAAAAAAATTCTTTAAATGTTTTACCGCTTCCATTTGATCACTGACTGACTTACCACATTGAAGTTATCATCGCGTGGACAATAGTCCTTGATATAAGCAAATGTTACATTCTTGGGCTCCTCGCTGTGTTTTATAACCAAAACGGTTATGGCATGCGACAGACAAACTCGTGTCATAAAACAAAGCACAATGGCCAGAAGACCCATCAGTTCTAACACAACTCTCTGGCGTATAATGCAACCTGGAAAGTCAAGCAAATCGAAACAATCTTCTTTTAGCCTTATCATAAGAGTTTTGCTTACAACTGGAGAGCTTTCTCCCCCATTCTGGCTGCACTCGGTTCGTTCGCTCCGCCATCTTGAAAGGGATCGTTGGTAAGGAATCATAAGTGATGGAAACCAACAGTTAAAATTTGTTAGAAAATAGAAAAGAAAAGAATAGAATAAATAGAAAATTAAATTGAAAAGAAAAGAAAATGTCACATAAATCGAGAGTTTTAATCTAATCAGGAAGCAGATTTTTTGACTTGCAACTTCGCAGCATACTTTTAGGCCGCTCGTTTCATGTAGAGATGAGGGCTTGATTGGTTTCACTGTCAACGTGATAGCGCTTACCTTTGCAGTTTACTGACTATTAGTTTAGCTATTGGTCCTTGACTTAATAACAATTTTTACTTACTTTAGTTTTCTTTTATATGAACTTTCAACTTTTCCCTTTACACTAAAAGTTTAATTGCATTTATGTCTGCTTACCTTAACATGCATATTTATATTCAACAAATAATTAAAACAGAAAACAAATGGAATTACAACGTTTGAAACTCTCTCTAATATTTTGCGCCTTAAATCAAAATGTTTCTTTTACTATTGCACCAACCGCTAACACAATCGTTATTTTTAAAATATGCTTTTTGCAAAGTTTTAAGCGTTAAATATCACATAAATTCTGCTAATCTGGCATAATTTACCAATCTAGAGTTTTATAAGAATTGCTTTGAAAAATAAACAGTTCTTTCTATAAGTACCCCATTTTGCAACGATCTGACCTAATATTCTAATGACACTAAAATCCTTGCGCTACTTGCATTTTGAAGAAGAATGCGATTAAATTGACTCATCTAGTTATACTCTATTAGTACCTTTTTATGATAAGGAATATGTGTACTTAATAAAGTAATCAACATTTAAGAATAAATTAGTAAAAAGGGTGGCTAAATGAAGAGAACAAAAGATGCAGTTTCTTCGAAACTATTTCGCTCTAAAAACTCCAAGTCAATATTTTAAATTAACTCAATAATGTCCCCTCAAATATTTTCAAAAATTATTCCTTTAGAGTTCTCTAAGCAATGAAGTAATTTTACATTGTGGTAACAATTTTTCCAAGAATAATAAAGTTAAAGTGGTCGATTTTGAGTTATATCTGTAATCGCTAACCTATTTCCGATAGTACAATGCCTTGTCAATAAAATAATATGACATCAGCCATTTTGGCTGAACCGTTTGAAACAGATTTAGTTTCGAACAAAATATATATGTACATGTTTTAAGTAAATAAAAAATTCTTGTCAATTTTTTCGGTATGCACTTTATTTGACTAACATTATGTGATAAAAACAGTAAAATGCTTTAACAGGAACGTTAAAAACACACAATTTCTTTTTCGTTTTTTACATAATTTACACATTGATCAACAATATTAAAAAAAAAAGAACGTAATTGAATTTCTACAACAATTTGTTTTGCTTGAACTAAGTACTATATCTTTTTTATCGCTTTACAACACTGACTTAAATACTAAGAATGCAAAATGAAGACATGCCTTAAGTATTTTTTTTAAGTGTTTCGCTTTTAAAATACTAAATAATAGATAATTAATTAAAGAGAGTAAGAGTTGCTTAGTTAAATAATTAGTGTGTGTATGTGTATGTGTGTGTGTGTGTAAGTAAATTCGCTTAAGTATTAGTGTAGTGCCTGTAGGTTTTACATTTCTTTCGTTTCTCCTTTTTTTTTTTTTTGGGATCGGCTTAGATCGGCGATACTATAAAACTAGCAATGCAATAATAATTGGTAATTGGTATAAAATATACGTATAACAATGTCGAACTCATCCTTTTTCTCTTGACTAACAATTAGACAAAACAAAAAATTCTAAGTAGAATACATAGATACATAGATATAGATATAGATAAGAATTTATGGCACAATAGTGGGCTAAGAGCCTTAGGAGCTATGCTGAGCAGACTTTGTCTGATGATCAGAGAACGGAGGGGGCTTACGCTCCTCGGCCTCAAAGTCCACCGAACGCGGTTCGATTGGAATATTATTGAAGGGCTGAATTTCACCCGAAGCCCAGAAGCAATAGACAATGGCGGTGACAAAGAGTACGGCAAATGCCACCCAGAATACTGTACGCCATTCCAAAAGCGAGGCCTGTCGAAATGAAAATGTAATCCAAATTAATATCAATTTGATAAGTATTCAAAATGAACTTACATTTGGTGTCATCACTCCAACCAAATACGGCGTAATCACACCCGTTATGGCTCCAATGCCATTTGTAATGGCCATCAGAGTGCCAGCATAGTTGGGACTCAGATCGAGAGGAGTCAGTTTCATGCCCGCATAGAATGCACCCATCAGACCCATGCAGATGGTGAAGAGAACCACAACCAGAGTACGATCACAGCCGGCATAGGATGCGCCCACCATAAATACGGCCGGTCCAAAGGCAGCCAATCCTGTCATCACTTTACGTGTATTTGTTGTATTCATAATGTTGCGACGAATCAGCCAGTCGGCAATGAAGCCACTGCCCACCGACACAATCCACATCATCACATAGGGCAGGGAGGAGTACAAGCCGTTGGCCTTGATGGAGAATTGCAGGACATCAGCCATATACTTGGGCAAATCGGTGACCATGATATAGAAGCCCCAATCGTGACCAATTTGAGCGCAGACCAAGGCAAACATAGGCAAATTGGTCAGAATGGCCTTCCAAGGAGTGGGTGGCAGGTTCTTGTTGCGTCCGATATTGCCAATTTCCTTTACCAAATATTCGCGTTCGCTGGGCTTGATGAAGGGATGGCTGGTGGGATCGCTGAAGCACAACAGAATCTAGGGAAAACAAAATTAGTGCCAAGTAATAACAAAAAACTTTCAATTTTCACTTACAAAGATCAAGAACCATATAACTCCCAGACCGCCAAAGAAGTAGAACACAAATGGCCAATCGTATGCATCGAGAAATACACCAGACAACAGATTACCCATAATAGTGCCCACTTGACCACCACCCAAGACCAGGGCACCCAATTTGCCACGTTCGTTGGCTGGCACCCAGGCAGCAAGCAAGACACTGAGGGCAGGGAATGTGGTACCTTCGCCCAGACCCATCAGCACACGAGTGACAATCAGCCAATCGGAGCCTCCTTCCTGAATGGCCAAGGGTGTTAGCATGGTAAACACGGCTGTGGAGAGAATACCCAGACCCAAAGTCCATTTGCCGCCGAATTTCTCAGCCAATAGACCGCCAGGAATATGAGTGACAATATAACCAATATAGAAGGACGATAGAATCAGGCCCTGCAGCTCCTCCGACCATTCGTAGTCGCCGCCAGTCTGTGGATTTGTATTAAACATATATCAAATGATAATTCCATTAAGGACTCCTTTAAATACTTACACTGGTACCCTCGTCCAGATTATCAGGCTCACATATAGCACTATCCGGATCGTCCGTAGCATTCTTCTTGACCACCAGCACTGTGATTGCCTGCGAAAGGCAAATACGCATCGTGTAGGCATTCAGGATGGCCAGAAAGCCCATGATGGCCAATATCACACGCTGTGGTATTATAAAAACTGAAATAAGCAAATCAAAGTCATTAATTAGCTGCAATTATCACCTAGGCGTATACTTAATCTACTGGTTTTCCTTTTAATCTACGTCATTTGCCTCATCAATTGATCTAACTTTACGCTTATTTTGTTTTAAATTTGGTTAACATGCTAATATAAATGATATATGTATGTAGATTTATATAGTTATAAACAATTTATTCAATTGGGCACAAATCAATTTGCGCTGTTAGAGTTCAAATTGCCATGGTGATTGCTCTAGTGTTACGAGTAATTCGATTCCGCACGACACTGCAATTATAATGAAGTGATTTCTCAAAAATCCACCCCACCCCCCTCGCCCCCCTCACCACACTCACGTTGGAAAATAACAATTTTATTAATTAATAAAAAATTTAAAGCAATTGGTAGAACAACAAATTCAATATCAATCTACATTTTTGTAAGCTATTGTAAAAGTTTTAAAAATAACTTGTAGCAAACAGATTAGGAACTTATATCCTCTTTGGCTTCTAGTCCTTTTCAACGTAGAGGCTATTTAGAAAAGAGACTTAGCCAACATAATGAAATAAACTAGAATAGTATTCCATTTCTAAACGACTTAAGGATCTCATAAATAATCCTTTCTTAAGGTCAACTAAAATCTTTAGAATCGATTGCCCTTTGGGAACAGCATTAAATTCTATTAATTTTTTTTTTAGAAATGTTGATAAGACCAAAAAAATGTATACAACTTGAGCCAAGTTCTTTGCTTTTATCTTTTTTTAGGCTATAAAAAAGATTGTAAGACTTAAGTGAAATACAGCTGAAATATTTTAATGAATGAAAATCAAATCTTAACTCAAAACCCGCCTCAATTTAAACAAATATCGATCCTACAACTGTTTGAAAAGTTTTACTAAGCAATCAATTAAGAAACTGAGTTGATATAGTAAGAAAGAAAAAACAATAGAAGGAAGGAATTAGAGGAAATGTCATTGTCTTCTCTGACAACGCTGTAAAAGGTCATCTTCATTCAACTTTAGCAAATGAAACAAATTGACTATCAACTATTTTAAACATTTTAATCTAAAGAAGAATTTAAACGTCTTAACATTTATGTCAATTATGAAGCTTTATAAAAAAATATAATCTTAATAAGAATTTCAAGAATTTTTATGAAAATTATGAGCTAACAAAAAATTGTTTATGGCCCTTCTCAGTATACAGTAATAATTTTGTTGTTGTTCTTGTTGTTTTTTATTGGGTTCGCACTTCTTTCACGTGATTAGAAGGAACGACGGCGCTATGCACTCAGTTTCGCCAATGGCGGTCGAGCGGTCGGGCGCACAGACTTTAACAACCGATTATGGTATTATAAAATCGGAATAATGTCTAATGATAAGGCTTGTTCAACGAACATTGTTGCTATTGGTTTCTGAAGTATATTAGATCTGCGATAAAGTGCCTCAAGTGCATTTCCAATCTTAATCATGTGGAGGGTGCCTTTCGAAGGGCTCTGGAAAAGCCAAAAACTAAAATATGTCAATTGAGAAAAGAAACCTATTGAAGGTTGAATCCATTTAGATGTGGCGCGTGCTCTCCTCATCTATAACACGAAAGATTAACATTGACCCATTTGAGTTGGACGAATTCTAATGAATATCACAATCAAAAACAATTTTATTAACATAATCAATAGTTAGTGGTCCCCCTCCCCTCTGACAGGTAAATAAGTTGGACAACTCTCATGACTATATTATTAGATCATACAAATTTTTTTTGTCACACATTTATAATTATTCACGCTCCATTCACTCACAAATCCACCCACAATATAATAAAAAACGAACTCCATTTCTATCTCTGTCTCTTTCGTCGCAACGACGTCACTGGCTGACAACTTTATTTAACTTATAAATTAACATTAATAAATACAATATACATTTTGACGTATACCGCTACTTCGGTCTGCCATCCAATTGAAGCTGGCAATTTAACAATATGTCAATATTGAACATTTTTATTTAACAAAAGCCACCAAAAAAAAAAAAAAGAAAGAATAAAAAAGAAAATAAAAAATTTGCCTTAACTGGCGAAGCCGACAAAATTTATAAGCAATTGGCCACACGATTGTCAAATAAAATATTTAACACAAAAGAAAAGGAAGAAAAAAAAAACAATTCGTTTAATATGATTACCATCGATCGTATGATAAGTTGATAAGCTCACAGGCAATACCCAAGTCCGTATATATATCAATCGTCAATATGTATGAAATGGACGCTAATCACATTAAGTGTGCGCCATAATTCATAACTTCCAATCACGATGGTTACACTTGGCCAACTAACTCATCAAAATGATAAGCCATGTTATATGGAGTATGAAATTGTTTTGTATCTAGGCTGAATAGTTGTAGATTTTCGAGCTTAGGTAGTTAGAACTGGATTGCACAGAAAAGGTGTTGAGTTCTAAAAAGTTTTGGATATTGAAAACAAGAAACTAAAGTTTACTTCTTAAAAATAAACAATTAGTTATTAAAGGTATAAATCTCTAAAGAGGTTACTCAAAAGTAATTACTTCAAAATAAAAAAAATATTTCAAACAAATCTCTTAAAAAAAATGTTTGTTTTTTTTTAAATAGTTACACCAAGCAAAATCATTCTATAAACTAAACTATATAACTTTTCATACGAATTTGGATAATTTTTCGAAACTGGATCGGGCTTGGAACCAATTTTTTCGAAAATTTTGACTAGAATTGTACTTAAGATATGTTTCTTATAATCCGAATTGGGTTTGGGTCCAATTCATTCGAATAATTTGACTAGAATTGCAGTTTAGTTAAGTTTAAGAAACTTACAAAATATTTCCTAAATATAAATAAATAATTTTTAATTAAAACATATCAATATTTTAATGGAGTTGACTTTTTTTAACTCTTATGTTCCAATGCTGATTGTAATTATATTTTTCTTGTTGTTAGTTTGACTAACACATTAATAAATAAATTTTAAGTAAGTAGTACTAGGTTAACCAAAAAAATAATAATTACTTGAAATAGAAATAGTCGGAAATCTGATTTTAAATTAAAAAATATAAATTTTGTCATATTTTTAGACATTTTAGACGGTTCTTTTTAGCAAATTTGTTATCCCTAAATCAATGGGTGTAAATTAAATTCAAAATTCCATCGATATAAAGAGTAATGTATTGAAACCAAAGCTAACAAGTGTTAAAATCAAAATTGCAAAAGTTTCCTGTGTTAATCTACAAAAAACACCATAAAAAGTCAGTCATAAGTTTACTTTGGCAACAAAAAATTTTCCTTATGACAAGTTTGGCTAATTATTCAAAAGACAATAATTAAGTGAGTCAGAAGTTTTACAAAACACTTTCCATTCTAAAAAACAACTCACAATTTTTAAAATCAATTTAGATAAACTTGTTTTTTTTTTTGCATTAGGAAGTAATGAGATAACCATAAACCATTAGTTTAAGTATGAATTTTTGCAATTTAAGTGAAAAACAAATTTTTATAGAAATTTATCAAGTTCATTCAATAATTAATTGTTGCCCTTGCAAAACGTTAAATAAATTCTATTGAAATTCAATTAATTACAAGAAAAGCCTTTAAGGGAAAGTTTAAAAAAATATTCAAATGAGGACAATAAACAAAATTCGTAAAATGAAAACAAAAACTTCCTAAGTAAAGCGTTTCCCACCACGTGACTGGCAAGTCGAGTGCAAGTGCTATATATATATATATTTATATATGCATATTTTTGGTAAGATATTTTTAGTAACTCGAATGATAAACTTTTGTTGGCTTGTATATTATATGATTACAATGATGATGATGATGATGCTGGGACTCATTTCGAGCCACTTGCCATATCTTCTATATATAATATATACAGTTAATCATGAGCTAATTGTTAGCTTGACACACAATATTCTTGCGCAAAAATGTATGTAAAAAGAAATGGATTGAGTTCGAGGCTAAAGTACATATAGTACATAAGAATATGCCCCTCGATTCTGAATCGATTCGACTTGATTATTTTTGTTCCGTTTTGGCAAAAGTTCAATTGAGTTTAGCTTTAGCATGCATAACAAGTGAGTGATTGGTTGGCCAGGAATGTGCTTAGTAATTAGCTTCACAAACACTGAGCTAATGACACTTATTCATGATCTATGGCCAAGTTGACAGAGTCAGAAAGAGAGAGAGAGAGAGAGATTAGCTTTCTAAGCAATTTACTTGGCAAACCCAAAAAAAAAAGAGATGGAAAATCGTAACGTCTATAACAAACTTGTTCCAAAAAACAACTGGAGAATTATAAAAACCGTATCAAAACGGAAAATTTTTGAAGAATCACATAAGTTAATATGGCCCCATAAACCCATTAAGCACACGTATTGTTCATTTCCTTTCTGTTCAAGTACTCGCACTTCAAATACAAAGCTCCCACGTTACGTTCCAGTAATTTTAATATTTTTCAAAAAATATTCAACTGGGCAGTGATTACTTTTAATTGATAAAAGAAAGAATTGAAAAAAGTTTCAGGGGGATTAATTTTTGTGTTCTTCGAACTGACATGCATTCTATATATACATACATATGTAAGATATATATTATTTTTAAAAAACTTGCCCAAGCATTGGCCTGCCCCCCACGCCACACACAAAAAACTCTTACGACAGACGATAAAAAAAGAACTCCAAGACCATATAGAAGTGTATATACCATAAAGAATTGTGTTTTTTTTTTCTTTCTCTCTTTTATTACATTGACCTTGCCCAAAAAAAGCTTGAAGAAACTATGATGAAAAGAGAATAAGAAATTGTCGTAATAATACTAGTGAAAACAATAAGGAAAGCAAAAAAGATATAGAAATCTAACTGTTCAGAGAGCGGCAAGTTCCAAAAGAACATTCTATTGAATGGTTTTTGTTTGCCAAATATTTGTATAAAAACTTTTTGTGATTATGAAAAATAAACAAGGCATAAAACATAAACGAAAAGTTAGTTTTTTAACCCACTGCTCTTTGTTTTGTTAATAATTATTATGGAGACGCGTGCCTGGAATAATTCATTTAAAAAAAAAAAAAAAAAACATTAAAAACTGAAGCAACAAGCAAAAACCAAAAAGACTACAAAAGAAAAAACTGATTTAGAGAATCGGAAGTAAAGTGCAAAAAGCAACAAAAAAAAAAACGTTTCGTTTTTGTTTTTGGTTTTATTTTGTCATTGTTGTCATTTAAATACTTTTATTACTGTTATTGTTGTTGTCGGTCAATGTCGGTTAAACCACTAAGTACAACAACAACAACAAAGCCAAGCAAAAATAATGTCGTATTTTAAACATTTCAAGAATGCCTCAAAAATGCTTTGAATACGTTGAACTCCATTTAACGTCTGGCGTTCAGATTTCTTTGAAGCTTTCAACAAGCAAGAAGGCAAAATGTCAAGGAAGGGGAAAACTTTAGTTTTATCCCATAAAGAGATGGCCTTAATCTTACTATCGGAATGATTGCTTACAAATGGGACCTGCCATCATATTGTAAAATCTTTTTCTAAAATCAATTTTTGAGTTTATTATGTCACAACATTTTGTTGGAATTTGTTTACCAACTGTCTTGATATCTTTTTTCTACCAAAGGACATCTCACACTAAGTAACAGGACATCATTTTAGTTCGAGAGAAGGCTCAGATATGACTTTCTGATGACAATTTGCTTTAAATTTTATATTTTACAGGGTATCTCAGGGTTCATGATAGTTCTTTTTCTTTTTTACTTTCCTACATTTTATTCACTCTTTTTGTTTTTATGTATGTCTTTTACTTATTTTTGTCACACTTACATCGTGATAAACTTATGCCCCATTGCGGTTGTTGTGTCATCTCTGGATTGTTATTTTGTAAAGTTAATAAATTAGCCAATTCTTTCGCCACGGTTACGGGTTAAATGAACACCCAAAATAAAGAGTAAGCTGCTGATCCTGCTAATCCTCTGAACACTTTTCGTTTCGATGCACACACACACACAGAGAAGAAGAACACGCGCTTTATAGACGACGAATTTATGAGGAGGACCGCACGGAATGAATAGGTTAAAGCAACTGAAGGAACTCTTTCGTAGACCGTAGCTGAGAGAACTTCTTTGGATTTCCCTTTTAATATTTCGTTTTTTTTTTTTATTTTATTTTGTTGATGTTGTTGTTGTTAGCAATTTTCACACTTTACATCACACAGAAACACACACACACAGATATAGAGAGAGATGGAGTGAGAGCGAGATGGGGAGAACGTAGCGATCGAGTTTTGCGGTATTTTTTTTTTTTTGTTTTTTGTTTTTGTGTGTTCCGCGCGTTCACATGGGCTGTTAAATTTCAAATGAGAAATTCGTTTCCACCGACTTTAGTTTATATGCCAGCAGATAAGCGCAAGTGTTGACGCTTGACGCTGCTGCTGCTGCTGCTGTTGGGGCTGCTGCTGGTGCTGCTGGTGCTGCTGTTGCTCTGGAGTTTTTATTAGCCCCGACGATCAGTCACTCAGTCACTCGATCGATTCGTTGTTTGCCCGCCGCCCGTCGTTCGTCCGCCTTAGTCTGGGGGGCAGTTGTTGGCAGTTTGTTGGCTCTGTTACGACAAGGAGTCGTTGGCTAGCATACAGCTCTCTATATACTGGCATAGTGGGCACTGCCATAAAATTCTGCTATCTGAACAATCGGCCATCGGTCGACATTATAGATATGCGTAAAAGGTTATGCCGCCAAGGAAATTTTTTTGTAGTTTTTTGTTTTTTGTTTTTTTTTTTTGTTTTATTGGCTAGTTTGCCCATTTCTAGCCTAGATTTAACAATCGATTCTGCGTTGAATACCGAAATAACGTGACGATTTAACGGCTTTTTTTGTTGTTTTGCACTATCTACACACACACACACACACACACCCATTATACATGGGCAATGGTTGAGAGCAAAAAAACCACCAAATTATAAAGAAAAAAAAATAAAAGAATATATTATTTAAAGCTATTGTACTACAATGCGAAATACATTGCACTTTTGCACCCTACAATTGCTTCAAGCGAGCATAGAAGAAATGACAAATAAGTTGCAACATCTTGTGGCAATATCAATTTAATCAGCTAGAAGATTGTAGCTACTTATCTACTTTATTGCGATTTAAAATTCTTTGTCTAGAAACTCTATAAATTTCGATTTCGATTTCTTCTGTTACATGGAAAATACAATCTAAGAGTGGAGATCAAAACTAAAGAACCCGTTTGAATACGAATTTTATGTTTTAACTATGTTTTGACTGACGTCAATGTTAATATTAGTTTTTTCGAACGCGTCATAAGTTTGGATGAATCATAGTAAAGTCAAAATATTTCAAGATTCAAAAAATTGTTCAACTGTTTTCCTCTGTTACATCAGAGCATCAGGAGCTCCTATCACAAGGTCGTTTTGCTTAATTGGAGTATTGACTTGGGGGTCAATTGCCTATTAAAAGGCAACTTGTGTTTCCTTCTAGGAAATATACAATTCATTTTAGCCAGATTTGCTCATAAATGGCCAACAAACATGCATAATGTATTAGTTAAGGCATTCCAAATAGCCTGACACATTTAAGTGACTGAGTCAGTTCTATTTAAGAGTTCGATTTTTTTTTAAAAGAATAAATAAAGGGTTGGATTAAGCGTAAAAATTTATGCTGTAACAATTAAGTTCAGTTTTAACTTAACTCCAAAATTAGAGAGATTGTCAGTAAGAGAAAAGAAACTGCAAAATTAAAATTCTATTAGTCAAGTTCTACTGTGAAATAAAGTAAGCTAATCATTTAGTTGCTATTTTTTTCACCGGTACTGTATATGTTTGTCATCATGTTTTAAAACACATTCCAAACATCAAAAAAAAGTTATTGTAAATAGTAAATTTTTCATTTTATCATGAAGAAGAACTTTTTTTCATTCTTAGACTAGCGGATTATTATACATAGTATTAAAGATAGTTTTATTAAGTTACTCTGACATCTTTAGTTATTAAACAGATTATATTTGAATCCATTATTTATCTTACACCTTTCTATTTGAATTCATTATTTATCTTACACCTTTCTAGATTACACTTAATCTTAACCCGAATGATCTTTATAGTACTACCTTAGAACTTGTATATAATTTCTTTTATGAAATTTGCATTTAAAAGATGAATACTTTAAGTGCTTTAATTCCATATTCAAAATTCAACAATACAAACTTAGATGACATGAAAAACTACTCTTAAAAAATGCCTAGTAAATTGGAACTTTATGATATTATATACATACACTTGGTCTCCATATATTAGAAACCTTCAAAATTCGTATATATAGACAGTTTTTTTTTTTTTTGTTAATTTTACACAGAAACAAAAGAAAATTCTTACATATATATAACTAAATAGAACTAAATAGTATATTTGAAGTGTTCCCAAGGTGTGTATATAGTTTCGAGAATATATAAAAAATACTCTGATATAAATAGGCTCATCACAAAACAAAATCAAGTTTATATCTTTTTCATCCGTTTGCATATAGACACGTGTTTTTGGTTAATTTCCCAGACGTATTAGAAAGAAGAATTATGTGTGTTTCTTTTGCGCGGCTATTTAAAGTGCCCGCCAAAATGCAGTGCAGGGTATTAACAAACACAAGCTTCACACAACTAGATTTTGTTTAGTCAGTTTAGAGTTTTTATTTTTTTTTTGTATTCCTTTTTTTACATAGTTTAGTTACAAACGGTTACCGGTTAGAGGCGGGTTTTTTTTTTTTTTTTGCTTTGCGCAATGCAATTAATCAAACCGGGCGGGCTGCGGGGAGTAATGAAGGGAGGTGGGTTTGATTGGGTGGCAAAGTGAATGCTTATCGTGTGGCTGAACTAACTAGCCAGACACTACCAACTAGAAGCACATTCTAACTAGTCCAAATTAGTTTCAAAATGTTAATTGTTTGCTGAAATAGCAAAACTCAAAGTATGAAAATTATTTTGATCTTTTGCATTGGATGGTAATGATCTCATTCTGTTGTTTGGCGGTTTCCCATGCGGTAATATGATATGGACGACCAAAGACAGCGACAGTACAATGACTTGGGTGACTCTATCTTTATAAATTGGCACTTTAAAAGATAATCAGATTAGATGTAGCTAAGTATAGCCAAGTGTGTGGCGCAATGCCATTCATTTGATCTAAGTAGGTCTCAGTTATCGCTTGAAATCTAATCCCGATGCTTGTCAACACGTGACTATATCTACATATATACGTATTAATCAGTTTAGCAAGTGCAAACTGAGACTACGAGTGCTGTAAATTAGTTAAGAATTTCAGCAAAAAAACATTCCACAAACTTCTTAGAAATTTCTTTAAAGTTTCAATGTAAATTTACATTGCAAAAATCTCTAAATTTTCAACAGAAGAATATTGATCCAAATGAATCAATACGTATCTCTAATTAAGTTGACGTATCGGAAAAAAATGGGCTTAATCCATGCCCAAACCCAAACCCTATTTTTCTTTAGGAATTAAATAAAAAATTAAAAAGGAAATTAAGTTTTTGGTATTCATTTCGTATTTTTGGTTAAAATTCTGTAAGTAATTGAGATTAAAGATGTGAATTCGTTTAAAGTGCTTGGAATACTGCGAAAATATTTTCAAATCAAACATAATTGTAGCTTAAATTTTAACTTAGACGTTAGGTAAAGTTATTCTAAAGCAATTAATTAATGGAACGGTCTTGTTTCAAATTCATTTTGTTTTATAAATGTATAAAAATGAAACAAAAAGCCAAATTTTCTGATTTAAAAACGAACTCAAAATTTGAAGAAAATTTCAAAAATATAAAAAAAAAAATAGTTTAAAATGCAACAACTAATTATTAATTAGAAAATTATCAAAATTCTTATGAAACAGAAAAACTTGAAAGCAACATTTTCAAAATGAGGCACCATGAAGTGGCTTAAAATTTGTCTATGACCTAGAAATGCTTAGATTTTGTAACAAAGATTTCAGTCAAGGTATTTTAGAGTCTTTTTAGTGAACCTTCAAATGAATTAAGCACTTTTCCGGTAGTGTGGCTAATCTTGTTACTTAATTTACACACCTCGCATAAGAATAGCTTCATAGAGAGAGAGAGAGAGAGAGAAAGTCAAAGAGTGTGGGGAAAGGCAGGGAGATTGGAAAAGAATGTGCCTGATTTATCAGTCAATTCTCTTATCAATTGGCATACTTACTTTGTCCAGACACCAACACATCAACATCAACCAGATGGAGTCTTGACTGATCCATCCGTTAAACGACTTTGTTTTTTTTCTTTTAAAATGTTTCTCATTGCAGATTAAGACAAAGAGCAAAGGAAGTTTAATTGATAATAACCAATGATTAATTAAATATATATACGAGAGCTTAATTTATATAGATGGATGGATGAATGTGTTTATGCTTTAACTGGGATTCTTCCATTCCAATTTGATATTTTAAATTAATGCTCGACGCCCCCATCAATTAGTTTTGTGCGTAAACATGTGATCTCTAAACGATCTCTAAAGCTGATCTTCATCACTCGCCATTCAATTGACATGAACATGACCATTATCCATTATCCAGTGCATTTAAATATCGGATCTACATAAGTGCGAATAGCACTACGACTTTAAAATTCCAGCTTAAACTGCCCAACCATGTCCCTGACCGAAAATAATTTCCGGCTTTAACTGGTTGCATAAAAGAGCAGGAAGGCTGATACATATCTTTCTGTGTGTCTCCCTCTCTGTCTCTCTCTCTTTCTGTCACTTATCCCCTCTGTTTTTTCAATGGTATTTATTTGACTCGCATATTTTTTCGCGTTATATACAAATTAATTGACGGACCAACAAAAAAAAAAAAAGTCTTCTATTTATGGGTTCGTGGCGGGCGCCAAAGTTTTTTTTATATGTTTTCCTCTTTTCATACCGTGCAATTTGAAAAATTGGGGGATCAATCAGTATATCTGTGAACGAGCTACTCCTGCTGTCTATCGACTGTTTGGACTATCGATAGTTTTCCACCTCTTATCTGGACTAAATATAAAACTATGATAAGTTTTACCTACTTTTACTTGCTAGAGGTTCAAGCTTAAATGAGACCACAATCCAAGTGAGATCCAAGTATATTGACTACAGGGCATTTGATAGTCGACTTGGACAGTGGAATATATTTGGACAATCAAAATGCCACAACAACGACGACCTCAAAGAATTGATGGAACCCAACACTTTTTTCTGTAGGTTCATTTTTTTTTTATTGTTTTTGCTCGTCAATTAAAAAAAAATTATGGAAAAAAGATGACAAACTAAATAACTTGCTTCTTTATTCACTCACTCCCCCAGTTCGAGAACGGGTTGTTAGCGGCGGTCAGGCGGGGAGGAGTAACAGAGGCGAAGCAAATAAACTGCGTTCGACCATGGGCATGGGGCATGCTCTCCAATAGGCCTATCTATCAAATATTTGTATGTACATATGTATGTGTGTGTGTGTACATAGTCGTATGAATAATTTATAAGAGAAATTACAAGTATGAATCGCATGACTGACTCTTGTTGCGAATCAGCCTGCCACTCTTTGACTCCAGCTTTGTGGCATTTTGCAGTCACATGGAGCCCACATTGTGCTTGCTGCAGCCTGCTCCTTGCTCTAAACCAACAACAAAACATGCTGTGCAACATAATGAAGATCTTAATTAATGGACTGCCTAAGATCGTTTATTATCTGTGTGCACAAGGCCAACATATTATCATGTCAATAGTTGGCTGAGGGAAACTCAATGAAAATTGCTTAAATGTGATTTACATTAACAAAGTAAGAAAATTATATGCAAAACTTTTAATTGTTTATAGGTAAACCGCCGCTTCTTCTTCTTTTAAGAGACATATTTAGAATGTTAAATGAATCAATTAAGACGAAATTTGGAGAATCAATTCAATATTTAATCAATTGTTCAATTGAATTTTTTGATTTTCTAAAGAAAATCAACAAATGTTCATTTCTTGACTATTGATCTTTATTTTTATATGGAAACTCTAGTTTTTCTGAGTTAAGTAAATGTTTTTTTTTAATGACAAAAAGAACTTAAACTTCCCTAATTTTTATTTGTTACAAAATTTGGCCGGATATCTATCTATCGATAACAAAATTGTTAAGTAGGCTTATAGATATGTGGGGAAAATTTCATCAATTTTCATCGAGTAAAGCAAAGTCAAGATAGAATAATAGGGAATGTCCTTCAAAGTCTTTACTTGTATCCAATTTATAGATCAAGCTTCTATAAAGAAAAGCCAATGAAAAAGACAATTTATTATTACTAATATAATGATATTCAATAACGAATAATTAACTCTGATAGTAAAATTCTTAAAAACAAACTACAACGAAACCGCAAAAGATCGATTACATTGCACTTATTTAGAACTAATCAAATGAAAAAATGTATACGACTTAGACTAACTAAGATTATGTTGAACTGTTGTAGACTAGACAAGGCAATACCTTATCTTCAGAGATAATTGAAAATTTCCGCCCAGTAATCGCATGTATCCTGGCAAATACCATGAAGGTCTGTCCACTTCAGAAGATGCGACTAACTTTCCCTCTCTATCTTATCATTGAACAATGCGCCAATCGAAGCTAATCTAGAAATATTATACAAATATAATCAAAGACCCTAGAAACTGGAATTTTCACATTGTTTTTTAGTTGTCGTGTGTTCAATGTTAAGCCAACAACTTGATGATTATTATATTTTGTTTTTTTCAAACAGTTTTACTTTGGTTTCTTTCTTCTTTCTTGAAAGTTCTTGAGAGTCCTTTAGAAATTACTTACAAAATAGAGGACTTCGTTCAAGTATATGAAATTGTAACAATTTTTGACTGATAGTCGAAACTTTACACGAATCATTTAAAAAACTTAACGGACAAATGTTTTAGTTATAATAAAATTTATGCATTTTTAGTTAATGGTTTTTAAGCCCTTTTTGAGCCCTTAAGTCTATACTCTATATTTTTATTATTTATTTCAAACAGAGTTCGTAGATTGTTTTATTATGTAATTTACATAGCAGATTTATGTAAAAATTTGCTCAAACTACAATTAGAAAATTTCTGCCACTTAAACAGGTTCAACAAAGCTCTCAAATTTAGTTGTCCATCAATCAATCAATGGAATGGGTTACATAGTGTTCGATATTACACTACCGAACTGTTGCGGTAGGTGCCAACTTTTGAGTAGTAATTTTCGAGTAGTTCCACGTGCGTTTCAGTTGGATAATCTTAGAAGCTAACAACAACTGTTGAATGAAAAAAAAATTAATATTTTGTTATAATTTAGAAACTTGCATAAATCCAAACGATTACGCAAAACCAGTGGAAGTCGCAAATCATTTTTTAAATGTATAAAATGCTTAAATAATTAAAATGGAAAAGAAAAAAAAAAAAGCTAATACTGATGCTCAAAGGCGAATAACATTTTGAGGGTCAGCAACGGCAGCAACGACGATGACAAGAAAAACTAACTACTTTAACTACTGCAGATACATCACGCGACTTGAACTATTTTTTTTTTTAATTTTTGATCGGTCGATAGAAAGAAAAATAAAAAATAAAAAACACAAAATAATGAAGGCTGACAACTTGAAGTCGAAGTCAAAGTATCGACTCATAGTCAAAATTGGTTTAACCCTGACATTTTTATGTAAGTTCTGGGTTTTTTTTTTTGTAAATTTTTTTTTTTTTTGCTTTCGTCGGGTTTGGTTTTTTCTTTTTTTACATTCCTGGGTATTATGCCCTAATTGACATTATCTAACTTATGTATAGGGCCATAAAAATTAAATAAACTTTGTTTTTTGCTATCTTAAATATGACTTTTACAATGTGGTACTAATAATAATATAGGGTCTAATCTTTATAGTCCTCCCGACTTGACTTGAGTTTATTATAACTAAATTCAGTGACTTTTGCACCGCAGAGGAAACACATGGCCAGAGAGATAAGATTTCCTTTAACTGGCATTCGGAAACTTTTTACATATACAGAGTTTGGTGTTGGGGAAGGAGGTAGGGGTTTGGCGAAAAACAAGGCACTGAGAGTCCGAGCATGTGATTTTTGTTTTCGGTTTTTTAGTAGGTGTCAAGTTCCATTGATAGTGAACCGAAACTGAAACTGAAGCTGAATCATTAACTTGGGCGTACGCCCGATGCCAATTAAGATGGGTGTGTCATCCAGATGTTTTAATAACTTAATTGCCAAAGTGAGCCCGAATTTTATAATTATGGTTTGGGGGGGAAATTCAACAAACATAAATATACTTATTTTTATAATTTTTAATAACCAAAAAGGGGCCGGCATCAGGTAGATACATATACATATGTACCTGATATATACACTTACTATATAAACTTATATGTGTGTTTGTATGTGTACATGCATTCATTGCATGCAATATTCATTAAAAGTGTGAAAAATTGTAAGAACTTTTAACATGTTAAGTGAGTTTTAACATTTAATTGTGCTGCATTTTTTTTTTTGTTAAAATATTTTAACTTTTTTTGCGGTTAATATTTGCACGGGGCGTATTTCCTAATAACTGACAGCTGGGTGCTCAGTCCGGGCGGGCCTTCGGCAATGTCTGAGACTCAGAACCAGAGGCAAAGGCATGTGATTGCGCGGAATAATATTTATTTATAAAATAATAATATTTCAAACTGCTAATTTGTCAGAACGGAAGTGACTTGATGTGACTTGTGAGTTCAGATTTTTTTACACTCAAACAAACATTTCAAAATGCTGTTGGAAAATAACTAGAATTTAAAAAGGATTTCTGTTTCAGTTTAAAGATTTCCCAACTTTTAACCCAAAGGGAACTTGTAATATCGTCAGATTATTAAAAAATATTTAGTCTTTGGAGACTTTGATCAGCCTTACATCGAACTGCATTATTTTATACTTATTACAACATATTTTACAGAAATAAGAATTCAAAAAGAAATTTTGAATAATAATTCAGGCGTTAGCTAAATCCGAATCTGAGGTCCGATAACTCGGTTTGACTTTGGTTTAAAAGTTGCCCTAAACTAAAAGCGTAAAAATAAGGATTTTTGTCCGTATTTTAGGTTATGTACATACAAGCATTAAAATTTTTGTGTCAGTAAGAGAACTCAGCTCACCTATGTATATCTATATAAAAAGTTTACTCTGATCTTCAGGTTTTAGTTTCTAGTTACTTCAGGCTTTCTTGTTGTTTATTTATTTTCCAAGTTATCATTTTATTTTTTAAAGATTTCAAAGCTTTAATAAATCATTTTTTAAACACTTTATCTCTAGCTAACGTTATTTCTTAGTCATCTAACCCACTGGCTACTGCAAGACTCATAAATTCTAAAAAAGACTCTGGCTAAATAAATCTACTGGAAAATCTCACACCTTGACCTTATGACCTCAGCAACAAGTATGTTTATGCTCTTGGCTTTTTTATAAATGCCGACAGAATGTAAAATTAGGCAAGTCGAAGATGTCTATACCCTAAGATAATGATTATTATATACATATGTTGAAAGGGAAAGTTAGACAGTTAGATAGTTTAACAGTTTTCCGTTTTAAAATGTTGTATAAGCTTGCTTACTATATTTTAAAATAAAAGGACATCTTAAACTATGAATTAGTATATTAACATGTATGTCATGACACAATTTCAACATAGTTTCCGAATTATATGGTAAATATGAGAATGTTTTTGAAATGTGCCCTTATTCCGACATGACTATATCTACCGGTTTCTCCTTGTCGCCCCGTAACAAGTGTCTGGAAAAAGGTAATATACCCCTCATTCCATCGTCTGTTGGAGCAAACCATTGATAAGATTAGTATTGGCGTGGGAAAGTGGAAAAATACTCAAACAAGAAGAACAAGAATACAATTTGAATAGATGCCCATTATGACGAAATGCTTAAAAGTGTCTAGCAAATATTAAAAATTCTACAATGTAGAATCTCCATTAATAAAACCGGTTTCATTTCACATTCAGGTCTATTACCTCAATTTACATATGGCAACGTTTAGGCCCAAATTCGGCAAAATGCGTCACACGTTTCATTCATAGTTTGCAATGAACTAAACAATTTTTCATACACTGATAATGCGCAACCTTCGAGAGTAATCGTCATAAACTGTTTTAGATTTGTGTTTGGATTTGGATTACTATTACTGTCAATCGATAAGTGTTTGCTCCCCCTCTCCAAGCACTAAACCACAAACAAAAAAAGGTGTTGAACTTTCGAGTGTTGAAAAATAACAATAATAAACCATTTGGCATTGACATTGGCATGCGACGAAGTTGTTAAAAAAAATAAAAATTAAAAATATTTCAAAATGTTTACACAGCCGGCCAGGCCAACACAGGGCCTTTTCAACGGAGCATACCTACATATAGATGGGCAAATAGTTATATATGAAAGTGTCTATATGTATTGCGAAAATGTCAGTAAAAGTACATAAATCTTATTTGCTGATTTATATAAAGTGCTTTCCTTTTTAGCGAAAACAAAAACAAGAAAAACATAATTGTTATGATGTCGTTCGGCGGCATGTCAGCTCGGTTATAAAATGTGAGAGGTAAGGTAAGACATATCTTTTTAAAATTAAACTTAGTTAAACATTTATGATTTTGTATTGGTTAAATCGAGTGGTAAATTTTTTACTTACAATCTTTTAAATTTTATTTAAGTGACTCGTAGCTCTTGTGTCATATGTTCTTTTTTAAGCTCTGCGATTGTCTGACAACTGTTGACTTTGCATCGCTATTTGTGAACTGTAACTGTCTTAATTATAAATATTAAATAAGCTGGAAGTATAAATTAAATTATTACATCTGCTAGAATGATAGCAGAACAAAAACAAATCATTTTCAAAAATCTACATTAAAGCGCCAAGTAAAATATGGTCGCATCTGTAGTGGCGCCAGCGGGCAAGCACTGTGGCGCTACAATATATTTCGAATCACTGTTAAATTTAACAGACCCTCGAATTTGCTGTTTAACTGTTAATAGACTCGCATCACTGATGAAATCATTTTGATAAAACGTAAAAATAAAATAGAAATAGAAATAATACGAAATAACAAAGATGTAAATAAACCTGTTTCCATCTAATATTTCATAGTTCGTCTATTCTGGCTAATAATTGTAACATTGGTTAACATTTTCATTTAGGATGGAAAGTGTGGATTTTGATTTCGTAAGTTTGGTTTGCTAAAATTTGTAAATGAAAACTAACAGAAGCTTTTACTTTGTTTTACTTTAATTTCAGCTACTATAAAAAATGGGAGTTGACCACAAAGAGGCCCGTATGATATGATATCATGCGCGAGAGCCGTTGAAGGAGGCTTAACAATGGGCGATGATAGTGAGCTGATATGGCAGGAAATCGGAATAAATAATCAACATGTCTGTGAATCAGGCGGCGAGGGTCGCTATCAGTTAATATGCGACAAAGCCTGGCTGCAGGCACTAGAAAAGCAGCGGAAGTTGACACCATTCCCCACCTGGCCGCAGCTGGATCGTCGGGCCCATCCGACAGGGCAGCTGGAGCATCCGTGGACAAGAATTTTAGTGCAAACCTATCGAAAGCAAGTGCAGCGCAAGGTTTATCCACTGCCAAGATCTTCAGGAGTTGGAAGTGGTGGAGGAGCAGGTGAAACATTACCAGATTTGCCTTTGTCTTACTCCCAGGCAGTGGCCTATGTGGCCAATACCAACTTTAAGCAGCTGTGGGAACAGGCATATGACCAATATAAAGGAGCCCATGTGAAGCTGTGCCGAGGCACTGGCTCCATGTCTACAAAAGTTGGTCAATCTGGCGGACTACAACCTCAGCAACTGCAGCCTCACGATGTGGTTCTTAAAGAACTTATCCAACGCATCTATCTTTGTCCTGTTTTGCGCGTAACCGGAATGGTTGGAGGTGGTGATGTCTCCTCCATTCAAGAAGTGGCCAGCGATTGCCATGCCAATATCATGCCCGCACTGGTGGCCATTGAATCGTCCACACATTTCACAGTCTTCTTCTATCCACCCGCCATGGTCTGCAGTTTGTATGACTGCATTACCTATAGTCCTGCTCTGCTGGGCAAGAGCTATAACAAGACATTATTTCTGATCTATCAGATACTACAATTGTCCAAGCACTTGCAGGGTCAAGGCTTCTTTTTGGGAGATCTCCGACTGCAGCATATTGTGTTGAGGGAAAATCTCTGGCTCCAGGTGCTGCCACGCTTGGAAACAAATCTTCTGGAAGATGCGCAAGAGGCAGGAGCGGAAATGGATATGTCGCCGCTGTCACCTTTAGACACGCCAGTGTCCATGGGACCTGGAGACCAAGTGCATCCCTTTTCTAGCCCCTCCATGTTTGATCTAAAATTGGCCTATGATCCGGCCCAATTCAATCTGCGCGAATATACGGAAATGTGGTGCAATGGCCAATTGAGCAATTTCGATTATCTCACCATATTAAACAATGCTTGTGGTCGGAGTCTAACCAATGCCTCGCATCATCACATCATGCCCTGGGTGACTGACTTTTCCGGACGCAATGGCTCAAACTGGCGGGATTTGACAAAAAGCAAATATCGCCTCAATAAGGGCGACATACACTTGGATCTCATGTTCAATCAGGCAAACAACCATCAAAGTGGACTCGAATTGCCTGGCTCAGAGCAAGTGCCCCATCATGTCTCTGATTTTCTCTCAGAGATTACCTATTTTGTGTACATGGCTAGGCGGACGCCCCAAGCGATACTCTGTGCCCATGTGAGACCCATTTGGGTGCCCGCCGAATATCCAGTGTCCATACAAAGACTTCAAGAATGGACACCAGATGAATGTATACCCGAATTTTATTCCGATCCCATGATCTTTAAGAGCATACATGAAGATTTGCCCGATTTGGAATTGCCCAGTTGGGCCACTTGCCCTGAGGACTTCATAGCTAAGCATCGTGAAGCCTTGGAATCACAATATGTAAGTGAGCGACTCAATCATTGGATCGATTTGAATTTCGGGTGAGTTCTTCTAATCAAAATTCCAAGGTGAAATCTAATGTAATTCTCTTGCAGTTACAAATTGAGCGGCAAGCCGGCAGTAAAATCGAAAAATGTTTGCCTTAGCCTGGTCGATCAACATCGTAATCTTAGCCAGCGTGGCATTGTTCAACTCTTCAGTCAGGCTCATCCGCCACGTCGTTATGCCTCGCCCTGGTTTAATAAGACAGCACCACGTCTGAGTCAGTTGTATGGCAAGTCCTCAAAACGTTTAGCCAAAAGTTCGGAAAACCTACATGTGGACCAGCCTTCCACATCCAATTCCAGTTCACCTCGCATGTCGCTACGTCCACCCTACAGTGATCATAGCGATGGCTTACATTCCGGTTCAAATTTCTATAGCATGACCAATTTCATAGAGCTTCCGGATCATTATAATCCTGCATTGCTACTGCAAAATCTTGAATCTCTCGAATCATTCTATGCCAAGACATTCCCTCAACAAAGACCCACAGTAAATCCGGAAGAGAAGATAATAAGCAGTGATTTGCTATTCGAGCAGAACTCAGCGGATCATTCATTTACCAATCAGCTTTTTTGTGGTGAATCTAGTGATCTGGCTATGTCATCCTCGAAGAAAAGCAAAAATCTCTTGAAAGAGCAAAAGAAGAATTGCCTGCAGGAGTTACTCGGTCAGATGAGAGAGCGGGAGTTGCAAGTTTTGGGATGTCTAATTGTGGAAATGTTTGCCATGTCTCGTCTGCGTCCTCTCCTAATGGGCAATGGTCCAACAGCTAGTTTTGAATCACGCCTGGCAGCCTGCCGTTCGGTGGCTCAATTGCAGCATCAGGAATTGCCAAAGCCAGTACGCCATGTAGTACGCATTTTACTGCAGCTCAATCCAAAGGATGGCATCGAGCAAGGCTTGCCCCAGCCCTGCCACCCTGGGCAATTGGTGGAACCAATGTTTGCCAATTTTCTTGTTCCCTTCCCGTCGCACTATATAGCCGTCTACGCTTTGGTGAAATCTCTGCATTCCTTTGAACTCAATGCCACGCTGCTGGAGCTGCACACTCATTTTAGTTGCGAAGGCGGACGGGAATGTTCCCGCTACACGGAAATCGATCGTCAGCGCGTACTTTTTGATCGCAAAATTGGCGAATGCAAGGTCATGTCCTGCTGCGCGTATGTCAGAAGATTACTGGAGCCCATTGTCTTTGCTTATGAGCAATTTACGCCCGTGGAACTAATTTTGCCCCACATCATTGACCTGTTAAGGGACGAGCGCACTTCCATACTGACTGCCTGGAATCTATTTGATCCCATTGCCCAGGCTTTGGGCATTACGCAAACCCAACAGCATTTGCTGCAACCGCTTCTCAAGCTCTACGATGTGGAGGGTTCTAACCCGACTGAGGATTGTCCCAATAGTAATGGTGGCTCCGGGCACTTGCGTTTCTCCTCTTCCAGTTCATTCAAGTCACGCAAATCGGTCAAGCTATATCATCATAGCTTCTTATTACGTCTGATTGTGCGTTTTGGTCTGAGATGTTTCCTTCAGCATTTCATACCACCGCTAATTGAGGCGGTCGGTGGTTACAAGGAACCCGAACAAGGCAATGGCTTTCATTATCACAGTGGTGGAAGTCGTCGAACAAGTAAGAATCTCAACTTTGCTGCCGTCGAGGAGGAAACGGATCCGGAGATGCCCACCAATCAAGAGTTAAAGCCAGACATTGAGGAACTATTCACCTTTGAGGAGGATCAAGATAGAATATCAAATCAGGAAACGAAGTCCATCGATTCATTTGACATGCGTCAACCCACTGCAAGTGCTGCAGAAGAAGCACGCGAATCGGAGGATGATGACAAGTTGGTCATTAACGACATTATCTATGGCTCGAAGATCTCACTCGAAAGACTTTCTCTCAAGGGAGTGGACACCCAGACGCCGCCACAAAATCTGGGTCCACGCTCACCCACCATTGAGATTCCATCAATGGCCTCTGGTGGCATTCGACGCAGCTTCCAATTAAGCGCCATCGATTGTGACATTGGATCGCGTAAAAGTGTGGATAGCTTTGAGTTAATCAGTCAGGCGGTGCAGCAGGAACAGGAACAGGAGCAGCAGCAATCTCAGGTCCCCCAGACGCCAGAAGCCTCTGATTCCCTTCAAGCCTCTGTCATCTCGAGAATGTCGGAGGCCAAGGCATTGCAAAACAATCGCATAAGCGAAATGAGTGCCGAAAGTCTTGTGTGGCTGTCGCATCGTTTGGGACCAGTTCTAACCTCACGTTACATAACTCGAAATCTCCTAAAGCTGCTGTCCCTGTGTTACGTGGGACAAGAGAATCTACTGCCTGAAATGGAGGACAATGCGGGCTCATCCTCGGCCTCCGCCTCCTCCTCCCCTGATGCCGGCAATTTGAATTACTTTAGCATAGCAAATGCTCGTGTAGTGGGAGATCGCAGTGCAGCTCGAGTCCTGGAATGCCTAATGTCTATAGCCGGTAAGCAGACAAGTCCAAATATAAATCCTCATCTCATATTTTTCTTCTCCTTGCAGCACTTTATGGTGAAAATTTTCTACTGTTCCAGTATTTCCCTCATATAAGTGAACTAATTGCTTTATGCTCAAAGCGAATCACTGGTAGCCTGGAGGGGGCCATCATTAGCTCATTGCAATTGCTCAAATTTATGGTGCCGTGTCTAACGGATGTCACCATAATGGAACATCTGCAGCATATACTTCTTGATTCCATACTCTTGCCCATCCTACGTCTGTTGAGCTCAACAAATCTCCTTATGCCTAGCGGTTACTTGGGGCGTTCTTTGCTGGCGCGCAAGTTTCTGGATGCCATCTATGCATTGAGTGTGCGTCTGGGATCCGACATGTCCAGGGAGCATCTCTGTCAGTCGCTGCTTTGTCCCTTCTTTTTGATATTCAACAAGGCATTCGGCTTGCCCAATGATTTTAGCTATAATCTGGCCAATTTGAGCCTCTCAAGTGGCCAACAAGAACGGGCTCTGGAGGAGCTGAGAGATGTCTTTGGTCCGGAACTGGCTCACACATCCTATTTGGCATTTCTTCGCTTTCTGGGCGAAGCCATTATGCAGAGGACATTGACTAATTTGGAATTCATTTTGACCCTCTGCCATGAGCACGAACAGCCAGGACAAAATAAAAGCAGCCAAGTAACAAATGTTATACCGGGACAAGGAGAAGATGTTATGGATGCCACATGCGAACTGGCGGCCAATAGTTTTGGCACTCAAATTGTGGGCAATCGCCTTCAGGTGTCCAGCAGCAGTATGGAACTGCTCGATATGGTGGCCTACAAACTGGATCAATTGCCAAGTTCCAGGCATCTAAAGGGCAATTGGTTGGCCTATTGGCGGCATGAGACGACACGTAGTGAGAAGGATAATCAAACCTTGAATCTCAAGCAGATACGTTTGCAATCCTTTGTGGGACACACGAACTCTGTGCGAGCCATTTACGCCCTGGACAATGAGAACAGTTTCATTTCAGCCTCGAAGGACAAAACGGTCAAGCTGTGGTCACTGCGTAGTGAGGGAGATGGAAGAAAGACGAGCACCTGTCAATTTACCTATACCTGCCACAAGAAATCCATTCATTCATTGAGTTTCCTGGATTCGTTGCGTTATGTGATCTCTTGCGATTCCGGTGTGCATATTTGGGATCCATTCATTGGACGTCCCCTGGGCATTTTAGATGCTCCGAAATTCAGTGCTGTTACCGTAGTTAAATGTCTGCCCTCTCACTCTCCGTTGGTGGTAGCGGGCACGGCGGAATCGACAGTAAAAATAATAGATTGCCGCTCCATGCAGTATGTAAATGAATGGCGAGTTTGTAATTCAGCTCTTCCCAATGCCACAATACGTTGCCTGGCTGTTGCTCCATCGGGAAATTGGCTGGCAGCTGGTCTCTCTACAGGCGGCATAGTTCAGCTGGACACACGGACAGGCACCGTGTTAAACTCCTGGCGTCCCATGGAATGTGATCTGCTGCAATTGACTGCGCCCAGTGATCAGTTGTTAGTCAGCTCCGCCCTCGATCACAGTTTGGCCGTGTGGCATGCTCTCGATGGTATTATGCATTATCAGCTCAAGTGAGTAACTTCCAATTTTTTTTAGAAATTCTTTATTCAATCGTTTCTATCTTGCAGACCACCACCGGAACCAGCACACTTCCTGCAAAGCGTTGGCTCTTCTTTGGTCTATGCCACCACAGGAAATCGTGTGGGTGTCTATGCCGATGTGGCCAATTCGCATGCCTTGAACTCTGTTACCAAACTAAGATCGGAAACATTTCGTGGTGTGCTTACCTCCTTAGCTGTGTTGCCCCTGAATCGAGCCTTTCTAGCTGGCAATGAGAGCGGCAACATAGCTCTACTCTGCTAAATATAGACATTAATATTGTATATTGTTTTGTGTATTATAGTTAGAACTGTATTTATATATATTCAATGGCACCAAATATTATTTTAAATGCAACTTACGAAATTATTTTATGTACTCACCCAGGCTGGCAGCTTATCTAGACACTATATATATACATACAACAAAATGTACCCACACAAATGAAAGGCATTCCATTTGCATATTTATGTACCAAATAGTTTAGTAAAAAATTGTATTTACACTTACAATTAGTCTAAGTGGGTAAGAGGTAAAAAATATTTATATATCTGGCATATAAATAAACAATCCATGTATTCAATATTTAACTAACTTTGTTTAAAATTCTTGTTTAATGTTGTATTGACTAGTAACCTTTGTTTTAATATCACCATCTATTGTATATTATGATCTTCTAAAGATGTCATTAGCTTGTTAGTTTAGCGTTTCCTGTGAAATAGTAGAACCAATTAATCGACTTTTGGAATATGAAGTTCTAAAATGAAATTCTAAAAAGGAAAAAGTTATCTTTCAAGAAGAGAATTCCACTCAGAATATTGCTCTCTAAAGATATAACAAATTATTTTTATTTATTTACCATTATTTGTTATCAAATTTTGAGTCGTTAAAATTTTCTTGGCCAACAATTTGGCTGTAAAAAACCAAAGTTTTCAAAACTACTAACATTTTGACGAATTTTCAAAATTTTCATTCTATAGCAGTCTATTGAATGATTTCATTCAATCTTTTTGATTTAAAGATATATTTTCATGATGAAGAAGGAGCAAAATTTTAATTTCTTAAACTGATATAGCCTTAATTTAGTTTCTTTCCGTTTTCTTTAAAATTGTAACACCTCAGAGGCATTTAAAAAAAAAATAAGTTGGTTGGTTTTTCAAAAATAGGATAGAATAAACAAAAGCGAACCTTGGGAAGCAGCATCAATTTATATCGCCTAACGATCATATAGAAATTAAGATGTAGAGTGGAAATCGCCATAACTCATTTATACGTATTTATATAAATGCATTTAAACTAGTTATCAAATGTATTTGGGTTATCCTTGTCCATTACCCCTCCACCAGAGTAAATTTCCAACTTCAGACTTGTTCAGTGTTTCATGAATGGACCCTCAAAGCAGCAGCAGCAGAGTCAAACCAGTTTATGGGATACGATCGGCGAGCAAGCTTCAATCAGGGAGCTCAGAGATAAAAGCAAGATTTCTGTTTTGCCCAATCTGCCGGATTTCCTCTTCCACTTTGCCTTGAGTTCGAGCATTGAACTGTGGAATTGGGCATTGCATCCAAGTTAATCATCAGCAGCCAACAATTTGCGATCTCCAGCATGTAAGTGTGTGTGTGTGCGTGTATGATTGTATGGAGGATGTATACTATATGGACGAGAGCGCGTTGCATTTATTTTTGGGCGATGCCTCAACCAACAACAAGTGGAGACAGACGCCGCGACAGGGAACTTCTCTTTATGGCAACTTTTTTTTTTTGCATTTTGCCTCTTTTTTTTTTTGTCGTTGCACTTTGCCAGTTGAAGTCAGTTCGGACGACGTATGCGTAAGACAATGATTCTGGGCGCTTGTTACAATGAGGATTTACAGAGGACAATAGTGCGTCTAACTTTCATTGGAGGGCACCCACCGCCACCCAATATTAGTTCGCATTCAGAGCAAAGGAAGTAATTTGAGCGGTGGGGCAGATGTTGTTGAACTTTTTCACCTTGAATTTAAGGAGTCGCCGTTGTTGACGTCATCAGCATCATCGTGGGGATAGTGCGTACATTGTGTGTATGTGAGAAGCCCTTTAAAAGTCAAAACTAGTGGCGCCGCTTAGTATCGTTGTCAGAGAAGAGCGGCCATAAGAAATTGAGAAATGATGGAAATACTCAAAAGTATGTGTTAAATTTTAAGACAAGATCTTGTTTGAGAAAAAGATATATACATATGTATGTATGTAATTTGCAATTTGATTTTAACTGTTAAACCTTTATTAAAACAAGAAATTCTGTCGTTGAGAGTACGTTTTAAAGTTATTGAAAATATTTCAACTTAATTTGATATATTTATTTACTTAGGAGTTCTGTGTGAGTTCAAATGTGGGTTCCTTAACTCAGATTTTCAAGTTTACATACAATGAGAGCGAGAGCGAGCAGAGCAGCACCAGCATTGCCAGAGGCAACAACCTCGACGATGACCGCAAAATGTTACCAACATACAACCGAAATTTTTCAATAGGGGCCCAGGAAATGCAAATAGCAGACAACTGAGAGAGTCTTAGTGTGGATCTGTCACTCACACTCTCTCCCTTTCTCTTATTCTCCTTCTCTCTCGCTCGCTCTCTCTCTCTCTTAGTCTCGCTGTCTATCTGTCTGCCAACATTGTGACTGCACCACCACATACCACAGGTGGTTGGTTAGTACAAAATGTTACCATACAATCGAAATGGTTCAATAGGCGTTCAGGAAATGCAGATGCATGCATTGTGTATATGAGAGTGTAAGTGCGGAGAGAGCAAGTCATATTTATAAATTCATGACAGTTTTATGCCATCAATTTTTATAACTCACACCCACCGCGGCTGGGGGCGGCGAGTCAATAAATTCTCAGCGTCCGCATACGTATTTTATAGTCGCACATTGCAGATCTGACATAATAAATAAAAGGAGCGCAGAACGTGTAGCTGCTGTACTCACTGTTACCACGAAACTAAGCAAACTCTCTCTCTCTCTCTCGCCCTCGAAAATTTTGTTTGCGTAATTAACAAGCTCTGGTGGGCGTTGCTGGCATTCTATAAAATCGAATTTTTAACGTTCAAATGTTAACAGAGCCACAGAAGTTGTAGGCCATTCCCACGTAGAACATGTATTTTGTCTGGCTGTGTCTGTTATTGATTTTCGTCATGTTAATGTTGTTCGTTTGTTGCTGCTAGTTAACAGGCGCCCACACCATGAATTAACATTATTAGGATTTCCAAAATCATAGCAAGACGATTAATGGGCGAGATCTCCCCACTCTATTTCGCTATAAAAATAAAAAGCCAAACAAACCATAACGAAAGAGAAAAAAAAACCAATGCCAATTGCTGTGAGTGCAAGCAAGATGGAGAAAGCATATTTCATGCCCCATTGCCAATTGGCATCAACTGCGGCAGCAAATAGTTACTTAGTTACAGAATGAAGCATGTAATAAGAGATGTTGCTCTTTTAAGAGTTCTTTTATTTACAACTCTGTTATGTTCGTGTTCAAACTCATATGGGGTTGTTTGCCATTAATTTATAATTCAGACCTGCCCATTCATTTGGCAACTGGGTCGCCCAATGGTGCAAGCAGGACAACAATAGAGCACATTTAAAAGCCTCTTTTTCCGTTGAGTAGGGGTAGGCAATTTAAAATCGTATGGATTTCATTGCGAGAAACGCAACGACCATAATAGCCCATCAACTGTCTGGCAAATGCTGCGCGCCTGTTCGCAAACGATTAAATTCAGTTTAATCATCCACTAAACAGCTACGAGATACCGTTTCGTTCGTTATTATTATTATTACATGCAACAAGTCTTCACTCACACTCACAAATTCTGACTCGCACTGTCTGGGCACTTGTGCCAAAGGGGGGTGAAGGGCGGCATGGCGAACAATTCGAATACCATACGTCGCTCCTCTTCTCTCCCACAAGCTTTTCGAATTCAGTGAGCAAATTGGATTATCGCTCCCACATTTATTGTCATCAAAATGAATGCAACAATTTTTGCTGTTGGTGCTCACGCCGGCGCCGCCGCCGTCGTCGCCATCATCATTATCATCATCATCTCTCTAATCCCATACCGCAGTCATAGGAGTTGGTATATTCATCTCACTCGCACCTGTTGCGCAACGCTTCTAACAACATTTCTATTGAGTTTCCATTGAAAATCTAATCGTCGCTTTGTGGCTGGCATGCTGCTAAATCTCATGCAGACCTAGTAAAAATGTTTGTTGTTTCTTAAAGAGCAAGAAGAAGCCCCAGCCTTGTCGTGTCGTCGTCTATTCGTCAGCCCTTCCCACCTTCCAATCACCCGCCTGTCCATCCCCCTCACACACACACACACATCGGTGGTTTGCAGCAATGTTGCTGGGCACTGCTTCTCCTTCCAATTCCATTTTCAACGGTGGTGGGGGAGCCACTTGGATCTCTCAGCCAATCAGACTTTCAACTTTTTCGTAGAAATGTTGTAAAACGCTGCTGCCTAAGCTGTTCGCCTGCTACCGTGTGGAACATTCGCTGAATTGAAACGCTGCTTTTGGCCACGGATTGGTTGGATTCGAATGGATGTGCGAGCAACAAAGAAGCCGCAACTTTTCAACTCAACTCGATGGTGGTTGTTGGAACACAACCAAGAATATATGTACAAACACAACGAAACTGCATGGGGAAATGTGTTTCCTGAAATCGTACGAGTATATGTACATTTTTTCTTGGAAGTGATTCCAGTGATCCGTTACATTTACTCAAAATATTATTTCCCTATTTTAAAGCCATCTTCTGAGAGTCATTCTTCTTACAACTAACATCATCATTACCAAGTCATCTCATTTGGCCAATGGAAGATCGTTTTAAAGTTAAAGCCATATTAATTTTATAATATTTTGTATAACAAGGAATATAACAAAATTGCTCCCAAGAAATAGTTTAAAATTTGATTAACAAAGTATTTTTTCAATGCCAACTTTTTTTGGTTTATTTTTTGGAACTTTTTCTAGTTCATTGCATTTATGTACCTATGTATAATTACGTATAATGGATAATGTCTCAAACATAAATCGTCTTTAGTTTTGGACACTCATTGCCAAGGTATCACCGCTCACACTGGCCACACTCTCCGGTCCTCCAGTTGAGCCGCTTCCAGTTAGATGCTTTTCCCGTATGCCCAACCAGGGCAAACGTCGTTCCAATTCTAAGCGATATTTCGGATGACTTGTGGCATACACCCAGGGATCCAGGCACGAAACCGATTTGCAGGCCAGGCACGGCAACATGGAGATAAAGGGCGTGATCATTTGCTGTTCGCCAAAGCAACCAATCAACGCCACCACCGAATATGGAGTCCAAGCACACACAAATAGCATATAGATGATAAGAGCCGCCTTAGCAATACGTAGCTCTACGCTCATATTGTCATTGCTGGCATTGGCCGAGAGTGATTTCACATTCATTTTCTTGGCCTGGTCGGCCAACATGCGTTCATGGGTGCGAACGTGGGTGAATAGTTTGTAATATGAGACTAGAATCATTACCATTGGTATGGCATAGGACCACACAAAGATGGTGCGAACAAAAAGTCGATTTTCATCCGTATTGGTGAGGTAATCAAATGAGCAGGTCGTTAGGTAGCCCTCTGCAAAATCAAAAGGTCCAAATAAGTGCCATAAAAACAATTATACAATTAATGTGATTGCTTGGCTTACCTGGCTGATAGCGTCCCCATATCTGAAAAAATGGCAAAACCGAAAAAGGTGTAGCCCATAGCCAGGTAAATATGATACATAAGAGAATCTGTCCATAACTTAAGCGTCCATCAATCGGATTCGAAATGGTCTTGTAACGATCGAAGGCTATAAAAGCGTTTGTAATTGATGCACCCATTCCAGAAATGCCACCATTTAGGGCATAGATATCACAGCCCAAATCCCCACCCACTATATAACCGGCGGCTGCATTTATCAAATAATGCGGCATATTGGTGCACATAAAGAGATCGAAAATAGCTAAATTAAGTATGAGCAGATTTGATGGAGTGCGCAGAGACTTGGATCTGTTGGATAAATATAAAACATTGAAAAAACATTAAATTAAATCATTAAGTTCTCAGTGTGTTGCCAGACCCATCTTACGTTGAGAATATCCAGAGGACTAGACCATTGCCAAACAAGCTTAATATCATAAGGACAAAGTAGCCTATGTAAAAGCCAGCATGATAGTAAATGGGAGCCTGCCGGAATCCTCGCCAATGGGCATGCACCATATGCTGGTATTCGGCTGGGTATCCATGACCCATCGGCAGGACGGGGCCATCTGCCGAGCTATCATTAAGATAACTCACATACGGCTGCTCTCCGTTTAGATACATTGGGAGTTTGCTATACTGGAACACTGCTACAGACTTACAGACTGCAACTATTTGTTTTTGGAGCCAAACATCCTGTCCATTTCGATTAGCGTGTCACCTTTGGCTGACCTAAGACACAGCATGTCAAGACGTTTTTATAGCTGCACAAAGAATTTAATTAAGGAGGATTATAAGGTTGGGAACGCATACCTTTTGGGGATTAGCCTACCCTAATCCGGATTCCAGGTATCTTAAGACATTTTGGTTTGACGTCTCTGTCTCCGGTTACGTCAAAATTCAAATTCCAACGTCTTTGCCGCGCTGGCATTCTCGCTCGGTCTCTCTCACTCACTCGTCTAAATCGTAAATTGTAGCAGAAAATACGAACGAACTTTTGTGCGAAATATGACACTAAGTAACAGGAGCCCATCCATGTACAGGCAGTAATTTCGTCATTCGCCTCGAGCGGCAGGCATTTCACATCTCTTCCGCGGCTATTTGTTGACTGACTGACTGCTTCGACCTGTTTCTTTCGAAAGCAAAAATGCGCACCGGGGACCAGCAATGGCGGCAACACACCACGCTGCAGAGACAGTGACAACGATATAGTCTCGCTTGTAGGCTATCTCGCTCGATTCGCTTATGGTGTTAGCAATTTTGAGCGCCTGGTTTGTTCGGCGCTCTCATTTCACAATGACCCACCTTCACGACTGACAGCGACGGCAAAAAAACGCGTCGCATCTTCTTCGCTTCACGCGATTTCTCTCGATTGTTGTCACTTCGTTGTTGTTGTTTTTGTTATTGTTATTGTTATTGTTATTGTTAATGCTGTTGGTGTTGCTTGACTTCTGTTTGTACAACAAACATATTCACGGTGTTTTAATATATCAACAACAAAAAACAAAAACAGCAACATTTTCATTAGGCGGCCAGAAAATATCGTACATATCGACAAGACGCGACAAAACACAACACAACAAGAACATGGTTAAACAAACAACAAAAGCAACAACAACAACAACAAAAACAACAATAACACGTTCGCTTTTGTTTGGCTTATGTTTGTGTTTGTGACTCACAACGGGTATGTGTATGCCGTACAGACATGTACAGTCAGTCATCAGTCGTCAGTCGTACTTGGTTGACTTCAAGTAGAACCAAATACACCCTACTCAAAATTCGAGGGGAAACTTTAGTTCTACATAGATTCTATCAGTGTACATTAAAATTACAAGTATTCTAATAACAATTATTCAGATCGCTGTTTAGCTTAAAGTGATTTTAAAATCCTTATTAACGTTCTATCATATTAAAATAATAAACTTTAAGATCGATTTGGATTACAAGAATAAATTATCTGAACAAAAGAATTCCAAATGCTTTTTATCCATATAGCCCATGTTTTTGAATGTACCGCATTGCCAGAACTTGTCTGACGATAGCAACGACGGGGGTGGCGAGTGATGGGGTTCGTTCTCGTTTTCATTTGCCTTGTAGTTAACCTTCGGGCTGAGTTTTAATACCCTGTAACCATTGGGTTGAAGGTAGCCAAGTTAATATGTTTAGGGATAATCATATTTTGAAAAGTTATGAACATAAAAAACAAAGTGCAGAGAAGTCGGGAATTTTAGAAGATTGTAACTCAAAAAAGGCTCTTAGGTGTCTTAAAAGTAAAATAAAAAAATTTACTTGCTTAGCTTATTTATACTTACTTTTCCTTTAGATAGGCAGTAATGTGAGTGATCGTTGGGGTCTCCTCCACAGGGTAACTTTCAGTCGAAGTTGTGATTAAATGCCCGTAATATTTCTTTTTGCCTTGACCCGCAAATTTCGGGGACGTTCTCATTGCCAAGTGAAGGACGCACCTTGAAACTCAAGGATTTTGTACGAATTGCGAAATTTTGCAAACATTTTCGGCAATCAGTAGGTCAAACACAAAATTCGCAAGTGTTTAAATGGCATTGGAGGTCTAACAACGACATACATAAGCAGCTCAAGTGAGTGTGCCGTGTGCCCCCCATCTCCTCTGTATGTGTGGGTACGTTGTTGTTGTTTTTTTTTTTGGTTTGTTTTTTGGATTTCTTTTCGTGTTCGATGCCGGTATGTGGGGGTGCAGGGGGGGGGATGCCAACGGAAACGCATTTTGGCTGCCAGAAACACCAGCTAAACATTTTTGGGCGCCTCATAGCACAGGTTGTGATTTGAGCTTTTTTGGAAGCTAAGGTTAAGGTTATTCGTTAATTGCAATCGGTAACTAACCACAGTCAACCCGGCAAAATGCAGACGTTTTGAATGTGAATGTGATGTGACTGTGTGTGGGAGTTGATGATTGGCTACGGTTTTTTTTTTTTTTGTCTTTGCCGTTTAAAGTGTCAACGCCTTGCATGTCCGTCCCGTTCTTAATTGTGCGGTCAGTCGGGACCAAAATCTCGTTTCTGGAACAGGCGCACACAAATGAGCAACAAGTGGATTGGCGTCAAAATCATCATCATCATCACCACCATCATCAGGCAGCGCTCGGCGCAAATCAAAAACGTTTGTTGTTGTTGTTGCTTTTGGCTGATATCCCCTCCCCACACCCCCAACAACGTGCCGCCACCATACAACACATTTCATGTATATTTTGTGCTTGGGGCGTGGCCAGGCTGGCAATTTTGACCCAAGAGCCTGCCAGAGAACGCTTGGCAAGCAGCCAAAACGACCGGGCATTAAGTAATACAGTGCGTCGACATCGTTTTAAGCTTTTAGCTATGTACATACATAGCTAAAGTTGTTGGTGGTGTGTTTTCTGTTTAGGGTTGGAGCCAAGCAACGTTTTCCCACTTTCCATGATTGGTTCGGTTCAGTCGAAGAAATTCGCATTTGCGTTGGCAAGCAAAATGTGTTAAAGACTTTGATAAATTTCAAATTTCTTGCCTAGATTCTGAGCAATATTTCTAATGAGATTTTCACTGCTTGCGCCTGGTAGCAACGCACTTCCATTTTATTTTTATTCCAAGCAGTAGGGTTGTTTATAACAAAAGAAAGCCAAGGCAAACATCAAAAGCTGACCATACACGCTGACCAAAAGCAGAACCGTCGACTCTTTTGGAGCAGTGCCAACAACGCGAGAGAACGAGATAGCCAGCAAGACAGAGAGAGAACTGGTTTCCCCAACATCTGCTTCTTTTATTTCTTCTTCTTTATCACTCTAAACACACACACACACACACACACACACTAGACCAGACATGAATAGTTTGTTGTTGGTTATGTATGTATGTATGTTTGTTTTATTTTATCATTTTGGCCCCCCCTTTTTTTGATGATGATTTCGGTTTTCTGCATTCTGCTGTTTGCCTGTTAGGATGCATGTGGGAAAACGTTGAACGCCCACAATAATAGATGGATTTTTTTTCTTTGCCTGCTTTCTTGGTGTTTTTTTTTTTTTCATTTATACGTATTTAAAACTCACATTGTTGATAGTTAGTGGTTATCAATTGCTGCGGTCCCAGCAATGATTTGAACAATAAGCAAAATGACGGGCACAAAACAAAATGTCTGGCACCGGCATGGCCCGAATGCGAGGCCAAAGGCATAGAGACTTCCGCCTAGCAATAATCGAAATGTGACGCCATATTGCAATAGTTTTCGTTCGTTGTCTAGCCATCTTTTTTTTTCTCTTCTATGCGGTATGTAAGTGTATGTATGTATGTATGTAAGTATGTATGTATGTATGTGTGTATTGGGTGTTGTTTGGGTGGTCGACGGTTTTCTGTTGGCCTGTGAATGTGAGCAAACAAAATGACTGCTCAAATTTGCGCAAAATGTTCGTGGGTTTGTGCATTAGAAACTGAAATTCAAGCAAACATTACAGTACGTGTTGAAGACCAGACAAGACTAACCGAGAGAGAGATCGCCTTTGGGGGCGTGTGTGTTGCTTACAAATTGTAGCAATTTCAAGGTTGATTGGTTGGCAAACATCCGACAGGCTAAGCCCATTCTTAATTTTGCTTTATTTATTCATTAACCAGTTAAATTTAAATCAATTTCTCAACTATTAGTTAGTAAGTCTATGTACAAAGTTTCAAATTGCCGTTTCTTGCTCACTGTAAGAATTTCGCTGCTCAATCTCACACAGTCACATTTCCAACGCACACACCAACAACGACCAGTCACATGGCAAACCCCTGCCACTATGTCACTATTGCCATCTCGCTTTCGCCTATACAGCCTTCACTTATAATCATCGCATGCATTCGCTTCTCCACCAGTGTTGAAATTTCTACTCAATATCGTTTTGCTGACATTTCTGTTCGCCTGGTGAAAAAGAGGGAATTCACTTTTGGCGGGGTCTCGTTTTTCCTGGTTTGTCCAATCGGCTTGTGGGCGCTGGCTTGGTTTCGAATTGCCGCTCCGCCCGTTGCACTGTGGGCTACAAATGGCATTTATTGGCCCAATATAGATCTACCCTTGAAATTATCAAAAGAGAAAGAGAGAGCAACAGTGGGAGTAGTACGGAATCTTCAAGACAGTCTGCACGATATCAGAGATCAGAGACAATGTCAACAATATGAACATATGTATTGAAATCCAAATTCGAGTTTTAATGCCTGGGCCATTTTATTATAAAGGGTGTCTTTTAATGTGGAGTTGAAGTTAAATAACTAAATAAAAATAGATATAAAGGTGTTAAATCGGCTGATCTAGACGGCCAATTAGGTAACTTCGAATTGATATTAAAAAATTATATTTGAAAATCGCTGGCTTTTGAACGATAGAAAATAAAATCAAAATACTATTTCGATCCCATTTTGTATGTAGAAACAGCCAACTCTTGAGTTTACCTGAATTTTTACGAACCTTAACTTACAATTCTAACATTGTAGTTTTGGTTAACAATTTTGACACATTTGCCCACGGTGCAATGTCGCAACAACAATTTGCTGATAAGGCGGTCGATGATAACAGAGGGCGTTCTGCTGTTTTGGGCTGGAAAGAATGCTCCCCCTGGTCTGACTCTGACTGGTTGGCGACAATACAGATACAGTGAAAGCAGAAGCAGAGGCAGCGGCAACGGTAGTTCTGTGCCATCGTGTTTGTATTCGTGTTCCTCCCCCGTCTGCGCCACTTTTAGGGGAGGTAATGGTAGTTAGTAATTTGCTTTAAATGCAACAACGGCCCAGCAAATTAATTTGCACGGTAGGCGTGGTTGTAGGCCAACGCCCACACGTGCTGTGTCAGTTGTTGTTGTTGTTGTTATTGATGTTGGCTGTTCTTTCATTTCGCTTCGTATAGAAAATCTTGAAAACCGGCCGGCCGTGCCAGCCCGTTACGAGTACGAAAGCCAACGGAACAAAAACAATCGAATTGAATCGAAAAATTGACTCAAAAGTTGGGGAAAGAAATTACCCCAACACCACACACACGCGCTCGCAGGTGTGGACCCCGTGTGTGGTGGCGGACTTTTTCAGACACGTTCGTTTTCGGTTCGGTTTTGACCAGGCAATCAGAAAATTTAAGAAGTTTCCGACTCGGACTGGCTCTTTTTAAAAGTATATCATTCTATCTCTGTCTTATACTATCTACCACATGTACAATGGGACGAATGCAGTCATTGTGTAGTCACATTTATTTGTGGTTAACTAGATTGTAGCTATTATTATGTTAATGAACAAATTTAATAATTAATACAATCAATGACATTATCATTCTTTGAATATATTTTTTAAACTTCCAGAACTTTGAAATTTTTATTTGAGTGACTTAGTTATGTATTATTTTTCCCCCTATTTTTGACGAGTACCGATCAAATTATGGTCACATTGAAGCTACGGTAGAGGTGCAGAAAACATCGATAGTTCCGATAGTTTCATCGGTTTGCTACGGCTCTACTACAAGTTGCGTATGCCCGCTTTGCCATCGATGTTTCTCAGCTCTACCAACAGGTGAAAGCGGACAACACATCGCGCGATTGTGATTAGTTAATCATTGGCGTTTTATTAGTCTAGCTGGAGGTGAAAGTTCACGTTCATACAAGATGTCAGCCAAAGCAGCAAAGACGACAACGACGGCTAAGCCTAAAGCCAAGGAAACCTCTATTTTCATTAAATTTTATCTAATCGCTTATAATGCGGTGCAAGTCGGCGGCTGGAGTTATATCCTGTATCAGCTGATCAACTACTATATACTGCAGGGCGCCGAATTCCGTGCCCAGATAACACTGTGGGACTACACACGAGTGGCGGTTATTATCTTCCAGAATGCTGCCTTTGTGGAAATCCTGAATGCTGCCTTTGGCCTGGTCAAATCGAATCCTGTGGTTACTACCTTCCAAGTGTTTAGCCGCATGATGGTTGTAGTCGGCGTTGTGATGGCCACGCCAACGGGCAAGGTATCACCTGGCCTGCCCATTGCCCTCTTTGCCTGGGCCATCACTGAGATTATTCGCTATGGTTACTATGCCCTGAACATTGTGAAAGTTGTGCCCCATTTTGTGGTATTCCTGCGTTACACTACCTTCATTGCACTGTATCCCATTGGCGTTACCGGCGAACTTCTGTGCTTCTGGTGGGCCCAGAGCTATGCCAAGGAGCACAGTGTCTGGAGCGTGGAGATGCCCAATAAATGGAACGCCACCTTCTCCTACTTCACCCTTTTGTGGATAGTAATGTTGGGTTACATTCCCATCTTCCCGCAACTCTACTTGCATATGTTTGCCCAACGTCGCAAGATTTTGGGAGGATCTCCTGCAACTGCTGCACCTGCATCGCAGAAAAAGAAGGCCAACTGAACTTTGTTCACCTGTCAACAGCTACAACAACAATGGCGATTGCCTAATATTTGCATTTATTTAAACTTTTGCACTTTGAATATTTGTATTGCTTCACATGGCATTCGCTTTTTGTTGAATCCGCTTCGTTTCGCTGGGGTGTCTCTTGCCTCACCTCTCTTTCCCTTACATAATACACATTCGAGTTCGATTTTCAAATCTAAGCTAAGTTAGCTTTTAAGTGGTATTTTGTGTACAAATATAAATTTAGCCCAACCAGCGGGAATCGAGACTAAATAAATGACAAGAGATTATAAAATTGCTGAGCAAATGTATTTCCTATTGAAAATTCTCGAAATTTATAAAAAGATAAAACTTTTAACTGAATTTTGAAATTGATTTTCGTATCAATAGTTCCTATGCTAGCTATATAATATGATAATCAATTTCGTTTGCGTTAAGCATGACCAAACTAGATGATTTGGCAACATAGTTATACAAATTTGTATTTGTAATGCCGATCAGGATTCTATATGCTACTTCTAAGCGTTTTAAACTACTAACAACAGTTGACGATGCGGCTAAAGATAGATGAAGGGGAAACAAAATATTAGTTCATTAGCTTTGCGAAACCCTGTATTAAAAAATCAAGCAAAGTTAAATTTACGCTTTGAATCCACTTCCCATTGATTGTTAGTTTCTTTTCATATATGAATTTTCAATCATTGATGTATTTATATTAATTTTTTTCTTCGAAACAGTAACGTCTAAATTAGTGTATCCACTCAATGGAAATTGTAAGCTGCTGCGACAACTTTTAGTGCTGCGACCATTGTATGGTCTTGAGGTCAATGCCCTCTTGCACCATTTCCCAGAGTGGTGACATTTCGCGTAATCTTTCCACATGTTTGATGCACTTGTCAGCCGTATAGTCCACCTCCTCGATGGTCGTGAAGCGTCCAATGCCAAAACGTATGGAACTGTGAGCCAAATCCTCATCGGTACCAATTGCCCGCAGCACATATGATGGCTCCAACGAGGCTGAAGTGCATGCCGAACCACTGCTTAGAGCAACATCCTTGAGGGCCATCAGCAGGGATTCACCTTCCACATAGGCAAACGATAAATTCAAACAGCCATTGTAAGTGCGTTCGGGATCTCCGTTGCGGATGACATGCGGCAAGGCTGAGGTTATTTTCTCCAGCAGGCGATTCGATAAGAAGTCTACCCACTTTTTGTCGTATTCCATTTCTTGCTGAGCCAATTCGGCAGCTGCACCCAGGCCAACCGCAAGAGGAGCCGGCACAGTGCCACTGCGCAGGCCACGCTCCTGACCGCCACCACTTTGAATGGGCTCCAGCCGTACACGAGGACGACGACGCACATACAGGGCACCCACACCCTTGGGCCCATACAGCTTGTGTCCCGATATGGACATTAGATCAATGTTCATGGAATTGACATCCAGGGGCACTTTGCCCACCGCCTGGGCGGCATCTGTGTGGAAAAATACTTTTCGAGAGCGACAAAGTTGGCCAATTTCTTGGATGGGCTGTTGCACACCAATCTCATTGTTCACCGTCATAATCGAGACCAAGGACGTGTCCGGAGTTAGAGCTGTCTCCAATTGCTTAAGATCAACTAAACCATTTGCCTGCACTGGCAAATAGGTTACGTGGAAGCCTTCATTCTCCAGAGCCCGACAAGAGTCCAAGACACATTTGTGCTCCGTCTGGGTGGTGATGACATGCTTCTTCTTGGTGCCATAGAAACGAGCGACTCCCTTGCAGGCTATATTATTCGATTCTGTGGCCCCCGATGTAAAGATTATCTCTTTGGGATCCGCTCCAATTAGACGAGCCACCTGCTCACGTGCCTTTTCCACAGCCTGCTCTGTCTCCCAGCCGTAGGCATGAGTGCGAGAGTGTGGATTACCATAGTAATTGGTTAAATAGGGCAACATGGCATCTAGGACACGTGGATCCAGCGGTGTGGTCGCCTGAGCATCCAAATATAGGGGACGTCCCTCTGTCTGTTCATTCTTGATGTTGAAACGCACTTGCCGCTCACGAAATTCTATAAATCATGGGAAAATTTCAAGATAGATAGTATGGATCTTGTGATATCTGCGAGTGATAAGAGTTTTTTCTTGGTGCTTAATTGTTGTTGTTATTTACCTTTGGATGTAGCGGCCAATTTTGGTGATGTTGTTGATATTGCTGGTGCTGCGGATGAGCTAGAATTATGTCTTAATAACGTCCGCAGCAGGTGCGTCTGTTGGCGGCAAAACAACACTTTCTGCATAGTTGTTTGCGGAAGTGGATTTCACAATCTAATATATTATATACTTTCCACTTTTTTTTACCATTGCTCGCGAACAGTGCTCTTTAACATATCTGTTAAATATTTCAGTGTTGCTAACGTCGCAGTGGAGATAACTGCGAGAAACGATATAAAAACGATTTTTCTTATCGAATTTTAAAGAAGGCGCGCAGAATCAACGTTTTTGACTGTAGAAGTTGTAGAAATTGCTGGAGTACCTTTTAAGTGAATTGTAAAATGCTTCTAAATTCTCCCCAACAAAGAACTACTTGCGAATAGCTGGCCTATGCAAAATATGCTTATATTTAGATCATAAGATGCTATAAACCATGTTTATATGGGATTTTTATCACCGTTTTAAACTTACCTAAACTACGAAATACATTTTTTTAATATTTTTAATATTAAGTATCTACACGCTGGATTAATGTGAGGAAACAAGTAATTTCAGCTTAGTTGGATGCCTTATACTTAATTTATTAAAGTTTGGCTATATTTTTTTTTACCAGCAACGAATCTGAAATATCATTGCATTAAAATGATGAACACTTTAACCTGGATGGACTATAAAAGAAAAAGTTGTTTAAGATTTTTACAGATATTAAATTAGAACCCAAAAGAAGGATAAGTGGTTTGTGCATTTTACTTCGACCAATTTAATACTTTACACAATTTGAATTTTTAACAAATGAAATTAAAATAAACCAATTTTACTTTTAATCTTCAATAATTTGATCTTTTTGTATATCTGTGTATGTATGTACATAAAGGCATAAAATATCATTATATATATATATATATGTGTGTATATATATTGCAAAAATACATATATGTATAGATTGTTTTTGTATATAATATAATTAGAATAATTCTTTACACATCTTGAACACTTAAAAATCGTTCGTCAACATTTTGTTTTTGTTTCAGCTTGTTTTGTTTTCTTTTTGATTTCAACTTAAATTCTAAATTATGTTAGAGGATAACAAGTGGGAGGTGTCGGGCAGGGTCTAATTCTGATCTGTTCTGTTGGTATGCATATATATAAAGATAAATCTGTTCAATTGGTGTGACATTGTTCGTTGAGGGTAATCTTAAACTTTGTTTTAAAATACAGACTAAACACACATAAAAAGAGAAAAAGTGGGAGCATATATAAAAATTAATACAAATTTAGTTCGTTAACAGCAATAAAAGTGATGAATTAAAACGTATAAATATATAGATAAAGCCAACAAAAAAAATCGTAAAAACATTCGCATTACAACTAATATATATATATCATCTGTATCTCTATCTTTGTTGTGGTATTTGGACCATGTCAAAGCCATTGATCTGTGACCAGCACAACGCTTTGCTCTTGTGCGATAGCCGCCAGCTCTTTGAGCCATTCATCGAGCAAAACCGCACACAGAGCCAAATCTCTGGATCGCTCTGTGCCACTGGTATTGGCTATAATGCCCATTGAAGAGCCCACCGAGTCGAGAGAGACGGGTTCGGAATTAAAGCTACCCGTGGTTGGACCACCATCGAGCCCTCTATGCAAAGTGCTCGATGAATTTGTCGTATTATTGGAGTGGGCGGAAAGGGTTTGTGTAGAGCCACCTATGCTAAAGCTACTGGAACCACTGCCACCACCGCCACCAACACTGCCGCTGCCAGCTGTGGTTCCACTAGACGTTGATATGGTCGATGAAGTTGTGCGTAGCTGTGCAGATCCTACTCCTAGCGAATGCGGCTGGGTACTGAGACTTGTCTCACATGTTGTTGCTGCGGAGGAGTTCGGTTGGGATTGATTGGTCGGATTGTTATTACCCATTATTGTGGATGCAGCCCCTAAAAAATTATATGCAAACATTAATTGGGCTTGTTAATATTAATTTCAAGTCGATTAACAACAACAATATTAACAACAACAACAACAATATGGATTAGTGGGTAGAAAACAAAAGCAAAATATTTACAAAGCTCTACAGGAATAATAGGAAAACTACTATAGATTAGGCCAGACCATTTCTTTTTTCAGGGTTTATTTTACTTTAAATTAAAAATTTATTTTTTAATTAACAGTTTTAATTCAAGCGTGACATATTTACCGGTGAAGAATGCGTAAATTTGTGATAAGCCAGATGAAGCTAATATTGATTGTTGAATATTTCGTTTCAATATAAGTAAATGAGAGAAAAAAAAAAAACAAACAGAAATAAGTTTATATTATAAGCAAAAACGAGAAAGACCTAAAGACATTTTACAAACGACAAGAAAGTTCAAGTGTAATTTAAGTAAAATGTGTTAATTTGAGTCCTGTGGGTTTCTGTATAATCCAAATTTACGATTGTCAGTTCTAAAAAAGTGTTCAATAGGTAACGCAAAAAGTTTTTAACGATTGTTAGCTATCGGTTCGCCTTGTTGAAAAGGTTTTTCATAAGCCCTCAACTAGTTTTGAATGGTAAGTAATGACAACCAACTTAAAATGTGTATCAAAAATTATTTTCTTGACAGAAAGAACGATAAAATGTCTTTATATGATAAACATTTATAGGTTTTCAATTGTACAACATGAAATTGGTAAGTCTAATATTAAAAACAACAATTTCAAGTCATCTTAATCTCTTTCTCAATTTGAATCAAATATCGTCTTTGGTTATTGGAAAAAATACAATTCTGTATGGTTTTAAAATTTATTCGTTTGAGTGAATTAAAATGTGCCTCTTGATCTATCTATCTAACTAACTAATATTCTCCCTAATAGATCTGCTTGAATCTTAAGCTAAAGAACTTTCGAATCTTTCAAATATGAAGCAAAAGTATTTCCTATTTCTTTACCTAATACTATTAACTAAGTATATCCGTATCTAACAATATTAAATGTCTTTAAGCATTGAAGTATTTGTTTCAACTAACTTTGACTAACTAGATAGAAGCTGTCAAAGTTTATATTATTTTACTTTAATTTGAGGACTTTAAATTGAGTTTAGACCTCAACATAAGAGAAGGATTGTTAATAACCTTTAAATTGCTAAAACACTTTTTTTAAGATACAATTTTCCTAAACAAATAAGAGATGTTTTGGAAAACTTTTAGATAGTTATCGCAGATGACTTAATTTTATAGCGACATGTATATAACTTATAGATTATTTGCATAACAATTATTCAGATAGATAGACGGACATAACTTCATTAGCTCAATGCCCACCTAGCCCAAGCAAAATTTTAATATGAGACTATTTGTTAAATATGTGCTTCTTTTGTGATTTTGTGTGTTTATGTGTGTGTGTGTGTGTGTGTGTATGTGTGGGTGTATGTCTATGTGCATGTGTGTGATAAGACCCAAAACCAAAGGTTTTTTTCCAAACCATCCAACGCAGCTTTATTTCATTTTTCATTGGTTTATTTTTTCGTTTTTTCTTGGTGTTGAAAAAGAATATGAAAAGTGCCGCAAAATTTGGTGAAAAATACGTTTGAATTCTCGCACACTCACCTGGAGTTGGAGCTATTGCCGGTGCCATGGTGGGAGTGGATTTGCGGCTGAACATACTGGTGATTGATTTGCTTATGCTTCTCCTGCTATTATTACTCCGCTTGAACGGATCGTAGGCACTGAAGGGTGTGGCCTGCACAGGTGTGGCAGCCGATAGAGTGGCGTAGGCGGAACGCTGTGGATTTCCTGCTCCCGTGGTTTGTTGTTGCGCTGACAGCGGCTGCAGATGATGTGGATGATGATGCTGGAGCGATTGCTGCTGATGCAAGGGTGAGTTCTCATTTCCCTTGCGGGCATTGACCAAACGAAACTCCCGATCAATCAGCGAAGAGCGGGCCACATCGATGATCTCAAGTGAATCTTCGGTGACTGGCAATTCGGCATCAATTTGCTGCTTCAAGATGCGCAAAACCTGGTGAAACGATGGCGTATCCGAGGTAATGACTATATCCGAGCGCAGCAGCAAAGAGTGTATCAATGGTAGGGGATACCAGGCCAGGCGTGTGATTAGGCCAGTTAAATGTAGATTAACATAGAGCGAATTGCTGGTAAAGGTTTGTAATTTGCCCCAAATGGCATTAAGAAAGGGACCTACACATAAAAGAAAGTTCAATCAGAGGAGAAGTTTGAGCATTGATATATGTATAAACTTACCTAAGCTTACGGTGCCCTGTGCAAACAAATCCTCGGAGAAATCCAAATCGGTTAGAAGCAATTCATTGCGCGTGTTGTGCGAAATACGCCAGTTTTCCCGTCTTCCGCTGCTGTTACTCAGACTACTGCTGATATTATGTCCATCCACATCCGATTCACTCACAGCCAAATCATGGTTGGTATGATCAGTCACACCACCACCCACACCCGATCCTGCTGTGCCGTTTCCACTAATAGCACTGGCATCCTCATCGGCTGGACGCCATTTAAAGGATTCATAGCCACTCGATTCGCCAATTGATTGTAGGCTATCCAATTGCTTCTCACTCGCTTCGCTGGCGGCGACACCACCACCAAGTCCTATGCCATCTCCACCAAATTCAATGAAAAACTGCTTGGCCAGTTCCAAGGCATGATTATGCAAACGATTTTGGGCTTGCCCTTGCCTTGGCCACTTTTGGTAGCGATAACTATTCGCCCACTTCAGGCAATCCCGCTGACATTGTGCTATTCTCCAGTGGGCCTCAAAGAGATAGGCCTGCAGATTGGCATACAGACTGTCTCCGGTATGTAGGCCATAATAATTCCAGTTTGCTCCAATCGTTTTACTCATCACCGGCGACGGTAGGCTCGGCAATGCCATTTCACTCGGCGCCTCCTGCAGCTGCTGCTGCTGTTCGTTGATACTCTTTGGCCTGGCCAAATCTCTGGCTCGTTTCATCACATCGGGTGTGAGTTCCAAAAAGAACTCTGTACTATTTAAATATGGATCGATTTTGTTAATCTTGTGGCGATGCGAAATGGGCACATGCTTGCCCGGCAACATATATTTAAGCATTAATTCCAGCATCAGATCCTCACAGTGCAGGCCCAGCAGTGTGTCAAATAGGGCCATGGTGACCATACACAGATTTCCATCCGGCGAGTTGAGACGCTCGACAAGGGCATCCAGTATGCGTTCACCATCAAACTTTTCCGTATCCAGCAGAAATTTGACAAATGCCCGCAACAGTCCCGGCTCCGTAATTGAACGCAATATCAAATCCAGATACGACATGGCTGATATTTGTGAATCGATGTTCGTCTGAAAATGTTTGCCCTTCAGTGTCTGCGAATAGTGCGAGCGCAAAAAGTTGTTTCGAGATTTCGAGGTGTGTGTGTGTGTGTGTTTGGTTAGAACTACGGGGACAGGTTAAAGAAGTAGAAGACACATAGATACAGAGACCACAAAGAGAGACAGAAAGAAGCGTTTTTGGGTAAGATCATATATATATCTTGATTCTTTCTATTTAAATTACTATATATTGATATAAGAAATGCTCGAAATTATTCTAAAATATTAAAGCCAATTAATTTAGATTTACAAGCATAATACAAATTCTAATCAATAGGATTTGGATTCTGTCCAATATTTAAACACTTTTTTTAAAGGTTAAATGCTCTTCAAAATTGATCTAGCCAAATAAGAGTCAACTGAGTTAAACGATAAATATCGAAACTTGCCATTAGTAAAATTCTATAAATTTGTTGAGCCCAAATCAAGTCAGATTTGTGAAGAATTATTCGAGCTACAGTATCATAACTGTCAATTAGATAAATTCTATAAGAGATTCCATGAGTCAAAATCATGTAAGATATACTCAAAATTGATATAGCCATAAAAAATTTATAATAAATTCGATATATATTGGAACCGTCGTTTAGTTAATTTTTTAATTTCGACTACTTAAATGTTGAAAAGATTTTAAACAAACTTTATAAAGACAAAAGAGTTACTTTTGTAGAAATAATAAAAAAGTTGTTCTTTGTTATCGCATTGCCTATTTCAGGATATATATATAAATGATCCTATGATAGAGATAGAGCCAAAAAGTAGACAAAATGAGGTGACTTTAAATACTTTCATTTTTTTTTTTTTTTTTTTTTGCGCAACCAACACCACAGAAATGCATCGAAGACAATTTTTTACGTGATAGACGAGAGACGACTAAAAACTCACCTGGAGTATAGCTGGACCCAGAACTGGGACAATGAATCCCTGATACATAAAGTCCAGCAATTGCTGTTTGATCATCTCATGGGCCACCTGAACAACAGCATTACAAAACTCCAAGGCATTCATGAAGAGATTTAATTCGGGAATTTCTGTGACATCGTCTGGAGTGATGCGATGCCAGTCGATGGAGTTAATTTCAATGCTGTTGGGCAGACGGGAATAGAGACCACCCAATCCAGTGACCAGCAAGGGGCATATCGATGAGTATTGGGCAATGTAGGTGCCAATGTTGGAATTCTTTTGAGAAAGAGCCATGCAAAGGAGCAGAGCATCGCGAGCCTGATGACCAATGCTACCTTCCCGATGGACATATGGTATAAGCAGGGAGAAGATGATGAAGCTGCAACAATAAATTAATAGAAAGAATTGGGAAAGCGATGCTTAATTCAACACTCACTTTGTGGTCGTACCACTTTTTGGTGGCTGCACATTACCATTCTGGATCTGCTCTTGCACTTGTGTCTGGGCGGAGAAAAAGAACAAGTCCAGGAGATGGACATTCTGCATTAGGACTACACACAATTGATTGAGTAGGATTACTAAACGTTTCTCCAAATCGGGTGGAAATATTTCGCCCTGACTGGACGCCAATATCTTAAGCAAGGGACGCAGGAATGGCTCGTGACACAGCAACTGATGACGCGAATGACTCACTAACAGTTCGTATAGCTTAAGTTGCTCTAATCTCACAGCATTGGCATATCGGCCCGTTGTTGCGGCCCATTCGTAAAGCTTATCCAGGAGATTCTCGCTCAGCAAATATTCCAGGCATGGTGCTGCAGGTGGAGCATTGCTATCGGCCAGACTTATCTTATTGCAGTTGTGCAGCTCCACTAGCAGCAAAGTGACCATATAGTCCAAATGGGATACCACACCGAGAACATCATCATGTGTCGGAGCGGGAGCTGAAGAATGCTGGATGATGTCATGGGCCTGCTGCCAGTGTTTGCAGAAGCTATCATAGCAGGCCCGGGGATCACAGTCTGTGGCAGCATCTATTGGGCGTATGCCATTGCCGGAACTGTTAGTCCGGGTAAGACTTTGACGTAGTGGACTGGAGCGAAGCCAACTCATTGTTGTGTTGAAGGTGTCGTGTCTGCGGTGTCTTTATCAGTTGGGGTTTTAGGGGGCGGGCGCGGGCAGCTATCACAATATATTTTGTGCTGTTTGATTGTTCTGCCTTCTCCGAGTATTTTCAAAATGTATTATATTTAGAAGCTGAAATAAAGCAAAAAAATAGATAAGCAAATTGCACTCCATTCTCACTCTCCCTCTCTCTCTCTCTCTCTCTGCTTCTCTCTATCACTCTTCCGCTCTAGCTGGCTTCCTCTCTCTCTTCTCTCTTTGTCGCTCGCATTGATGACACAGTTTACAATTACATATTTGGTTAGGTTTGTTGTTGTTGCTGCCACTGTTGCTTTGCTTGCTCACACACTCACCTGCTGCTGTTTGTAAATTTATATTTGTTCTTGTTCCTCCCACTCCCACTCATTATTGTGCTGCTTGTTGTTGCTGTTGTAGTAGGTTTTGTTTCTTTGGAATTGACAACATTTGCATTTTTTTTTTCTTTTTTGGCACTTGGGCAATTAAAGTAAATTTTGATTTTTCGACCTTGGCAAGGAGACAATCAAACTGTTTTCCAATAAATAAGGCTGCTTCCATGAACTCCACAGCTGGTCCGCAGTTTATCCAGCCATTTTAATGGCTATTGTTGCATATATTTAACACGCAATACAGTAGAAATATAAACTTTTAACAATTTTTTTTGCAATGGAAATAAATAGAAAGTACGTAGGGTTGCCAGGCTATTGTTTCTTAAGAGTAATTAGGGTGGCCAGATTGGCAAGTGTAATCGATTGTTTTAGTGGTTAATCGAAAATACTAAATATATCACCTCCAAATACTAAATTTAAATTGGTCAATCGAAAATACTGTCTCGTTTTGCGTTTACCTAATCTGCGTCGCAAAAATTTGTTTTTAAAACTGCATCTTTAAATTTAGTGCATATAATTACTATTTTGTAAAAGGGGGCTTCCCATAAAAGCCCATAAATCAATATTTTGTAAAAAGAAGATTCCCAAACGCAGACAAGGAAAAATTGGTTTTACGACATAATGAGCCAAAAGCGTAAACAAATCAGTTTTGAACTTAAATTTAACATTATAAAACGTTTTAAGTCGGGGGAAAAAGCGGCGGACATTGCGAGACATCTAGACTTAGCTCCTACTACTGTTAGGACCATTTGCAACAGAGACGCTGCTGAAATAACTAAATTTGCAAAAACTGCTACTCCGCTTCAATCACAACAAAGCATGAAAAACAGAAATCCGCTGTTGGTCAAAATGGAAGCTCTTCTCTCGGCTTGGATTGACAAACAAAATAAAAAGAAAATTCCCTTGAGCAAAGTAATAATTCAGAAAAGGGCTATAAGCATTTTTAATAATCTGCAGAATAAATCTAAATCACCGAGCAGTGGAAATATCGAAAAGTTTGAAGCAAGTCACGGTTGGTTTCAACGTTTCAAAACTCGGGTCAATTTGCATAATATTGTCCTGAAAGAAGAATCAGCTGACCAAATAATTTCCGAAGAGAAAAAGCCAATTCTGAATATGAAGGAAAAAGACTTAAACTTGAAGCGAACACCAAAGAGAACATACATTTCTAAGGCCAACCATTGTGGGACAGGAAAAAAGGTAAAAAATGGATGTTCAAAGAAGATACGGCCAGAGAGCGTGTCCAAAAACAACAATCTATCAATTGTTAAAAAAGAAATGTCTAAAGAAATCAAACATGCTAAGGAAATAGAGATTGAAGATGTCGATGAAGAACTTTCAAATAATACTTTTATAACTGAGCAAGTGTCGGCAGATAAAATCGAGACGAGGAAGCCAAAGAACCTAACAACTGCCCATATCGCCAAAGTATTGGCGCTAGTTGAAAAGACCATTCAAATTCTTTCAGACAATGATCCGAACGAAAATCGTTGCGCGAAAGTTACTCAAAACCTTATTGAATCTATACAATGTTACAAAAATCATTATTTAACCTTTGGACATATTTTTAAAGCAAACGGAAAACTAAGCGAAAAAATCGGAAATTAAACATTTAATGTCGACTTTAAATTTATGTATTTCTGATAAATGTAAACTATTTTCCTTACGAATCGAATTAGCACTTATTAAATATACCTATTAAAAAAAAAATTGAAAATTTGTTATGTTTATCGACATTATGTTTTCAAAATTTAATTTTTCTGAGAAAACTGGGAACAGTTAAATGTATTGTGCGAAAGCTGCAGTCTCCCATGACCATTTTAAATTACATTCATTTAGATCAACTTTTAATTTGTGTTTGCTTAGTTAATTTTATTATCGATATTAGTTAGACATACAATTTTTAGCGTAAAAATTACAAAGTCAATTTTTATAAATGGAATATTATAAAAATAACAAACAGAGTGCGCACGCCAAACATCTTGGTGGCCACAGCAGGTAAATTGTATATGTATATTTTTATATATATATATATATATGCATGGATATGGAAAAAGGACCGAATCGAAATTTCAATTTTTTACGATCTGTTGCTTTTTCAATCGTTCAACCAACTTATCATCGGAATTTGTTAATACCATTAACCAAGTTCGAGTTGCACAAATTTAAGAATCTTTGTATGATTGGGCTAACAAATAACATAGCTAAATAAAATTTATCTAAATATTTATGATAATAATATGTTTTTAGTGTAGTTGTTGTTGGTGTTGTTGGTGTTTTGTAGGAGAAGAATGGAGATGTTGTTTGGATTCTGTGTCAAGCTACAGCAACAACTCACATCGGAAACATCGACTGACTGAGAGTACTATTTCGTGAGCTTGGCCTCTCGATGGTCATGGACTGTTGGGGAACTTGGCTATCCGTGCTGATGCCCAAACCGGCATAGATTTCTTTCATCACAAACAAAATGGTGTCCTCGGAACCCCTGCAAAGATAAGAACAAATTAAGCATTTAAATAAGCTAAAATTTATAACAAATAGTTCTGATTTATCCGTCGTTTTATCCATCATACTTTTTATTTGAAATGTGCCAAATACTCACCAATAACAAACATGACTACTTAAAGCGAATATATACTCATTGATGAGTTCCAATGGAGCCTCTTGCAGCACATAGTCCACACGCTTTGAGTCATTGAGTTTGCCCAAGGGAAAGTCCAGCTCGATGAACTCTGGATCTGAGGCCGTTGTCGAATCGGAATCGGTGCGTTGTCGTGCCTTTGTCGATGTGGTGGCCACTGAAGATTCGTCCACATCTTCCAATTGCTTTTGTGGATATAAAGTTGTGGCACTTTGATTCACTTCCTTTTCAAGTGTCTCTTCGGCCTCCTTTTTCACTTTGGTCACAGTGGCCAGAAAATTGACACTATCCAGCGTCGTTTTGAATGTGTCCATGAATCTCTGCTTAATGTCCGCACCCACTCGGGTCATAGTCTCTTTAAGCTCCAGATGCATACGCTTGCGTCCCTTGTGATGGGGTATAAGAACAGGCCGTATGCCATTCATATCGGGATTAACTAAAGCTTCAATGCGATAAGCAACCGGATCGAAGGGATGGAATATATTGTAGAAACCAGGACAAGTGGGTAGACGGAAATCTAAACCCAATTTATCAATGCCTCGTATGGTGACAAACATGCCGATTGGTGAGCCCAGGGCAAAGAATTTCTTGGGATGGAAAATGAGCTGGGGATAATTGATGACAGGTTGCCCAGTGCCAGTGCCAGCCGGTCCCATGGTGTAGCTGACCTGTTTTGGAGCGAAATCATTTGAGGGTAGTTGAACTTGTTTATGCGCTTCTGTTCGCGGTAGTTGATCAGGATTCTCCTAGGAAAAAATCGATATTCATATAGACATTTGCAATATAATTTTTCTGTCTCACCTACCTTATTTTCTTCTTCGCTTTCCTTGAGGGGCTCCTGATGGCAAAGCATATCGAAAAGAATCAATGAGCCCAAACTGTGCCCAGCTAGAGAGACGCCACCATTGAATTCAGGATGCCTTGATCTATACTTTAGATACACATCATTCAGGGCATCGGCCACTGTATTCATGATCTTCTGACAGTACTTTGGACTGGTATAGAATAAAACATCGAGAAGTGTGTCATTGGTAAAGTTGCGCAAACGCGGTATTGACTCCAAGGTAATCGATTTCAATTTCTCATCAATGCCCAGTTCCTCGGAATGGAGATGACTGTGCCATGAAATGGGCAGCACTTCCACACGACCCACTAGACCCATATCTGTTGAGTTTTTATAATGCGACTGCACCAAATTCTGGGCAATGTTTCGAAAATCTTCCACTGCAAATGATAGGAAAAAGACAAAAATAAGAAAAGTTACATTGAAGGATTTCATTTGCGACTTACCCACTTCCTCAACAGAACGCATTTTTAAATCACAAGCTGATCCTATGCCGTGGACCATGAACAGTAAATGGTCGACACGTTGCGATTCACCCTGAGCAATGGTAAAGTCGTCAAGATCTCTTTTAACCACACGCGGACGCATGGTATTCTGTGTGCTGGCTCCCCACGAGTCGGCATTCTGTTGGGGCAAGAAATGCACTATAACCGTGGGTCCATGGAAGACAACTTGTTCGCCACCAGTGAGCAGAATCTTCTGGCGCCATTCTCCTGTTTCGGCTGCTCGCCTATATTCAGTTTCTAGCAAAGCGGCAATATCTTCGGTATAGGGAATATATTTGGAATCGGAACCCTTGAAGAACCAAGAGCAGCGACGCACTTCAATGCCTTTGCCCTCCCAGAAGACGGGAGTTTTGATGCGCTCTTTAATATTGACATCATAGCGACCGCCCTCCACAGGCACTATCAAAGTGGAGTCATCTAAATCAAGGGGAGTAAAAATGAGAGATTAACCAAACAATGGCTAAATCTTACTCACCATTATTCAAGCTGGTCTCTAGCAGAGCTGAATCATAGTGACTGAATGGTGTCCACACAAATTTGGTGTCCACACTTCGCTTATAAAACCAATGGAATACAACTGGTGAATAAATCTGCAAGAAAAATTATCACTTAAGTCAGCTTGATTAGATTTAGTTTTCTTATGCAAAACTCACTATTGCTGCTGGTGGACAGAGGGGGGCTTGTCCAGCATTCTTCTCGCTGGCCATTCTAAGTTCTTTTAAAATCTCTTCGGGTAATTCGGCTTGATGCAATTGTAGTAAATCCTCGCCAGATGCTGATGCTGATCCTGATTCTTGTTCAGTTGCAATGGATGGACGTTGAGTGATTGAGAACTCGGAACAGGCTGATGAGGGAGGCTCAACCAGATTCGAAACTGGAGTCTGAGAGCGTTCTTGCAATTGCTTAACGGCCAAGCCGCTGTGTACAATATCGTATTTTAGCTCGCCGGGAGCAGCAGGTTGATCCTGCAAGGGAGGATTATTGAAGAAGTTCTGTATCCGTTGATCCTCGTTGACAGCGGCAGCGGCAGCAGCTGTGGGCACTTGATCAAAGAAGTTGGCCGAATCGACAGTAGCGGTGACTACTGAAGGCGGCTGCGGTTCTGTCGTTGAATTGGCTTCTGAGGAATTACCAAAATAGCCAGCAAACGAATTGACACTTGAATTTTGATATGAATTGTCGATCGATGTGGAAGTTTGCTCACTCGTTGCTTGCTGAGATTGGCTAAGCAATTGATCGAAACCAAGAGCAGGGGGTGAAGAGAAGGAATTGACCTCTGGCACAGGAGCTGTTACTTGTAATGGTGCCTCTTGACTTAGAGGAGGTGGTGCTATGCCCTGTTGTGGCGGTAAATCAGGAAATTGAGCGCCACTCGTTTGACCAGTTGTTGATGCTGCGGCAAAGAAATTAAAATCTTCCGCTTCTGCGTTTCCACCTGCAGCAGGCGCAAAGAAACTTTGAAGTGGTGATACAGCAGGAGGTGGTAAATCTACTGCGTTTGTTCCTGCTCCTATTCCTGTTCCTGTCGTCGGTTCAACAAATCCCAAGGGAGGTGGCACTATATCCTGTCCACTTGGTTGAACTGTTGGTGTGGTCACGGTTTGCGCAAAAGGATTGAAAAATGTTTCAGTAGTTGCAGTGCTTAGATTAGCAGAGCCTCCAAAGAAATCACTGCCGGCCACGGGTGGCGGAGCTGTTGAAGCCGATACTAATGGAGGGTACAGAGCAGTTGACTCAACACTTTCAGTTGGCACAGGTACAAATAATGCTGGTTGCTCTACAACAGTTGGCGGAGGAGGGGGAGCAGATGCGCTTAATTCAGCTGGTTTCTCTTCCGCTTGAATTGGTTCTTCTTGCTTCAATGTTGATTCACCTAATGCCTCGTGAGTAACAGTCTGTGGTGGTGCAAAGAAGTTGGAAGTTCCTTGATTCTCTAAGGGTTTGACTTCTTTGCCTGCCTCTGGAAGGTTCTCCTTTGATTGAATAATCGGTGGAGCTGCTTCAGTTGTAGGTGGCACAAAGAATGCTGGAACTGTCGATGCTGCTGCTGCTGCTGGTGGGGGTGCCGATTCGCCTTCGATTGGCAAACTTGACGGTGCTGCAAAAAGGGGAGTCTCAACGGCCTCGCTTTGAGTTGCTTGTCCAAAAGGATTGAATATGGCCGCAGGTGTAGCAGCGGGAGCTACTGACTGATTTCCCACAGCTGATAAGGGGTTAAAGGGATAAGCACCAACTGTTTCCTGGGCACTTAATGGACTCTTGTAGAGACGTGTTCCCTTTTGTAGGCGATACGAAGATTGACCCGCAGCGGGTGGTGGTAAGGTGGCTGCTGGAGCAGCTGGTGGCGGTCCTGTCAATTGTTGGGTATTGCTTGGAGTTGCAACCGATGGTGGAACTCCGGGAAAAGATGGTGTAAAAAAACCTCCAATTGCCGGTGGCGCTGTCGATGTTGGTGGAGCAACTAAAGCAGGCGGTGGAATTAAATGTAAATCTACTACAGGTGCTGCTGCTGTTGGGGGAGCAGTTGAAGCTGGCACAAAGAAGTTGCCTGTCGGCGGAGTGGGAATTGGACCTCCTATTGGCAGAGGAACTGCTGCGGATGGCGGAGCTGCGGAAGAGGGCACAGGAAAACTGGCTATTGGCGGTGTCGGAATAGGTCCTCCTATTGGAAAAGGAACGGCCGTGGATGTGGAGGCAGCTTGCGCTGACGGAGCAGCTGAAGCGGGTACAAAAAAGTTGCTTGCCGCCGGAGTGGGTACTGGACCTCCAATTGGTGCAGGAACTGCTGCGGATGTGGAAGTTGCTTGCACTGCAGTTGGCGTAAAGAAATTTCCCTCAGCGGTACCTGGCGGAGCAACTGAAGCGGGCACAAAGAAGTTGGATACTCCTCCTGTGGGAGGCGCAGATGCAGTCTCTGGTTTGGGTGCTGCTTGAAGTGTTTCTTGAGTGATGACTGCACCTTCGGTGCTCGTTGGTGGAAGCACTGAAGAGGGAACAAAGTAATTGTTCGCTTGGGGAGTGGGATTTGCAGCTGCTTTTGGCGGTGCAGAAGCTACTGCGATTGGGGTCGCTTGTGGAGCAACTGAAGCCGGCACTAAGTAATTTCCTACAGGTGGAGTTGGGTTAGGTGCCCCTTGGGTCGGCAAGGGAACTGTACTTGTTGTCGGAGGTCCCGAAACCTGAGGTACAAAATAATTGCCCGCTGAGGAGTTGAGATTTTGTCCTCCAAAATGCGGCGGCGGTGCGTTGGGTGCGGGAACACCGGAAACTGTTGGTGGTATTGGGAAACCACCTGAAGTAGGAGGTACAAAGTAGTTACCCGCAGATAGAGTCTGATTTGGGCCACCAAAATAATTTGTGGCAGCAGGTTGGGTGTCAAAGTAACCTCCAGTTACGGGTTGGTTATGGCTGGCTGGTGGTACCGATGGTTCGTTGCCTCTGCCTGTTGCCGACTGCACGAGTCCAGTGATATTTTGGAGTACTCCCGTGGGTACTAAGCTGGTAAGTGAGAAGAGCCCACCGCCTGATTTACGTTCTTCCGGAAGATTGGTTGCCGGAATAGCAGTTGATAGATCAAATGGCGCTGCAACTGATGCTGATGGTTGGATGGGTGCTGGTGGATATGGTGGAATCGAACCAATCTGTGGCGGTTGTTGTGCTTGCTGAGTTAATCCTCCTGTTGGTGCTACTGACTGCTCAGAAAGTCCAGGTATGGGTGCATACAGCTTCTTTCGAGCAGTGAATCGATAAGTATTCTGACTTCCTGCTGTTGCTGCTGGCGGTGGTGCTGAATTCACGCTGGGAACTTCAGTGGGTGCATAAAATTTGGGTGGCTCACCAACTGGTTCACCTAATGCTGCCGGAGGAGCTGCGTAAAATGGAGCCGGTGCTGGTGGAGCAGCTGTGACTTGATGCACATAAGATGGTTGTATATCCAATTGTGGTTCAGTTGATGCTTCAGTTTCCTTTGAGCCACCTGCATAGATTCTCTTCGAGAAAGTGGAAAAGACGTTAGAGGCCACCGATGGCAGAGCCGTAAACGATGAGGCAGCCTGACTTAGTAAAGAATCTGCTCCCAATGATGGCGGCTCTAACAGTGGATTGGCATTGGCATCGGCCGATGCACGAGGTTGATTGAAATCTTCACTGCTCGAATTCAAATTAATCTCGTCTAGATTTTCCGTATCATCAATGCTCGAGGATTGGCCGACAGTTACTAATGTCTTGGGTTCTGCAATAGAAAAATTAAGATGTAAGAAGAGATTAAATTAAGCCGATTTCAACTCGGAAGTAGAAGCTAAGGCAAACTTCTTATTTTTCCCCCTCTCCCTCTCCCTCTCTCTCTCTCTCTCTCTCTCCCTCTAACCGCAAAACAAATCATAAAAAGATTTGTTGTAAAAAATGCAAATAAAATAATCGATGAGCCGGCGAAGCAAACAAATTAACAACGTAACTGCCTCAAACTGGTTAAAGCTTGGACTTGGTATCAGACTCCAAGTCGGTATGAAGCTGAGACCAGATCAGACAGCAGCATCATTATCATTAGGCTGGCATTTTATATAGGTAGGTTTTTTTTCTCCCTCATCCTATATCTCTCTGACAGCTTTTGTATACTCTATTTTTGAAGTGAAAGGCTTATTGTTTAATAAAATATGTTTAGATCTATCAAATCATTAGAACACGGAAAATGCACTACACTCAATGCAGTAAAAACGAAGAAAAAATTTTTTGTTTACATATTTAAATTCTCTAAAAAAAAACATTTGTTAGACATTTCATTACGCTAGGGGGCTCTAGCCCAAAAAATTCTAACACTACCTTAGGCTAAACTCTTGTTTGGCTAGAATAAGCCTTCTTGTTGCTGAAATGATATGTCTGTCTACCATTTACAAAAGAGTATAAACAAACTAGCTAAAATATTTACTGGACACAAAATATGTACTTCCTTTTGTGAGATTCTGACAGAAGTAGTAGGAACACTTATTTTCTTTCAGCTGACTTGGCAAATAAATCGGTCAACCAACGAACAAATTTTATGTTAGTATAAACTAAAACAATTATTAGAATGTGCAACTCGTTTTCAAAGGAATACGAACCTAACTAAACTTAACTTTGTCAAGCCTAACTAAACCTAACCTTATCTACTAAAGTCTAACATAACTTAAGCTTTTTTAACCTTAGCCAACACTGTCTTAAGCAACATAAACCAACTATGTCTAGTTTAACCTAACCTTATCTAAGCTTTACCAAACCATTTAAGTTATTCTTATGCAACCTAACCATATATAACTTTGTCTTTTCTAACATTTCCTAGCCTTACCTGACTACATTTAATCCCATTTCAAATCTATAAGCTAACCGAACTTAAATTAATTTATAGCCGTCTGATTAAATTCACTTCTGCTGGTTCCTAGTGCCAGTTATTTATGAGAGATACTCGTAAAACGACTGGAATTCAAATCTGTAAGGGCATCTAAACGTCGCTCGAGCTGGATAGCTTAAAAAATTCCTCTCTAATTTGATTTTGATTTCATTTAATGTCTATAATCTGATCTCTAACAATTTTGATTAACCTCTACTATATGTAATCGTCGTCAGCGAAACCCAATCGATCTAAAAACAGGTCAGTTTCAGTTTAAGATTCAGTTTCAACTGAAGCTGTTTCATGTTTTTGTTTTGAAATTTGAATTGAAATTCAAGTTTTATTTTTTTGTCATAAAAAAAAACACACACACACAAAAAGGCAATACACATTTTGGCATTAGCACAGCAAATGTCATGACATTTGGCAAATTGCCAAGCGATTGAATAAACTCATGATGGTTGGGACCAAAAGAAAGTTCAGTTTAGTTAGATTAGTTAACCAACTAAATGTTTAAGTGGGGGGCCGGCCGGTGCGGCGGGCCATCAATACAAAAACGTGTCATTTGACTTGACAGTATGAAGAATTCACCTCGATCTTGAAACGTGATTTGAGATAACTAGCTACATACATACAAAAGAGACCTTAACACCTTGTCCATTATGTTGGAGGGGGTGCTGGTAGTTGAGGTGGTTCCACTGAGAATGTCGATGTTGTTTCAAAATATGTTTTATTTTTGCAGCTGCATCTGATGATGGAGAATCGACATAAGAGAGAGCAGACACCACCCCCTCACCGCTGTTCCCCCACTCAAATTCAACTTTATTATGAATAATTGAATTGAGTAATAATAAACTTGGCCGCTTTGTGCAGGTTTTACATAATACCAGAATTTAAATGCATAAATATGTATTCTATGGAAATTATACTGGTATTGCAACTGCATTTATCATCACGGTGCAGATAATTGAAAAAGAAGATGTATGTATACGGATATATAATCAGATATGAATAGTAAAAGTTGTAATGGCCAGTTCTTTCTACTAAGAACGACTGCAAATTGACAGTAATTCTACTTTAAATATTTACTCAAAGGCTCATTTAAGTTGCAAATAGATAAACCGCTTAGGTTTGCTTTTCCGAAGTGTTTCATTTTTCTGATTTAAAAACATAGATTATAGAACTTGGTTTTAAGTCCATGTCGATCTTATTAGGATGTCAGTTAAATATAAGAGCATTTAGGGAATCTGTTTAGTTTGGTTTTTTTAAATGACAATCTAATTCAAGTGTGTGTTGTGTTAATTTTTATTTCTTTATCAAATATTTATGTAATACTTTGAAAATTGATCAATTTCAAGCTTCATTTCTTTATGAGTTAGTGAGATGATTTTAGGAAGGGATTGATTTCTTACAGTTAGAATATTACTTCGTAGGAATTAGTTCTTTTTATAAATTTTTTGAGCATCCTACGAGATATTATTTCTTTACCTACAAAGCTTCGAATCTAAATGTCAACTTTCATGTAAATTTTCTCTCGTTATTGTTCTTACGATTTTTTAAGATTTTAAAGCATTTTTGATAGTTCAAGTTTGTAAATATTTTTTCTAATTAAATTAGGTATAGGTGCGACAATAATTTACGTTATTACTTTTCAAATCGGTGGAAAACAATTAAACTGAATTTTAAACAAAATGCCAATTAGTTGTTAAATTTACAAAGATGAAAATTTCTATTATAATATTAAAAGTTTTTGAGTAACATTTTGCACAAATTAAGATGATTTTTGTATGATTAACTCAATAAGGTATTAGAGTGGTTTCTGCTCTTCAGTGTCCATATTAGATGTGTGTAGTAGGTAGATGTTAAGTGCGGAAAGGCTCACATCCTGGCCAAGAAAAAGGATTGAGTGTTCATTTTAGGACCGGTTTAAAGTATTTAAACGCTTTTTGACCCCATTCACTTTTACATGATTAGTTCTCAATTGGTTTCATGAAATTTATATTCTGTTCACCTACGTAAAGCGCTAACCAATCCCTTCCCCTCTAACGCCTCTTTGCGATTTAGAGGATATTCAACCTCCATGAATCGCCTTATTTAATACGTGAACCATAACAATCAGTAAACTCATTTTATATAGCAATTTGGCTTAAAAGTAAATATTTGAATCCAATATAAACTAATTAGATTTCAATTTGTTTGAAACCCAGTTTCATATTTTACTTAAATTAAATTAAAATTTTTTACTTTCAGTTTGATGTTAACAAGAAGTTTCTAACTTGATTGATAAATAAACTAAAAATAGCATTTTATTTATTTAATGCTAATTAAATGAATTATATAAACTTAAATGAACTCATGAAAAATAAGTTCTTCCCCCTTTCTCAGACATCAAAAAAGACAAATGTAATTTGAGGTGTAATCTTGAGGTGTGTGTGTGTTAGAGTGTTGTTGTGATTGTGATCTAAAGTGCCGAACAGCGAAAACTTGACATTGTGGATTTGTAGTTCGTTTTTTGGTCTGGTGGCGTCTCTTTTAAAAATTCCAAGGGTCAGCAAAAAATAAACCCCAACCAAAGAAATAAGATAAGTAAGACTAACTACACACAATGAGGTGTTGGTAGATGGTAGGAGGGCCGTCGTGGGGCGGGGTGTCGTAGTCGGTTGAAAACGTTTTTCGGTTTTGTTTTCGTTGAGACGACTTTTTGTTAAATATTTACAAAATGCTAGCAATGCCAATGACGCATTACGACAAATGTGTTAAAATAAATAGAGAAGCAAACAAAGAAAAATTACAACAAAAAAAGAATAAAAAAAAATAAATAAATTGTCTAACTACGACAAGCATGAAAAAGTAGAACAACATTTTTCATACAACATAAAGCAAAATCTAACACACGCACACACACATTACCAAAAACAACAAAAAATGAAGAGGAATTTTTTTGTTTTTTTTTTTTTTGGCATGACATCATATGCCATAGCAGACCTGGCCGGAGCTCGGGCCAGGCAACATAAACAGTCGAATCAGCAGCAGCAGCATCAGCAACACTTCAGCTCAAACTCATCGAGATGTCTGCACACACACACACATAATGGCACTCAAATAAAACAATTAAGGCCCACATAAGCACGTCAAGCACGACGATGAAATCATTTGCAGGACATACACACAGAAGACGAGAGGTATCCCATACCAGGAAACCTGGACCCAAATAAGATTGCCATCAATTTAAAGGTTTTTGTTTTCGGAGCGCTGCGAAAAGGCTCGTGCAGGTCGCATGCCAAAAACTAAACCAAAAAAAAAAAACAAGAAATAAAGAGGGGCAGCTTTGCCATTTTTGGCATTGAACCCCGCGGCCAGAGCCACACAAAATGAAATCAAAATAAATCTTAATAAAAATGCGTGCTTTGAAAATTGCGAGACCTGATGTGAAGCTTCAAAAATCTGAAGAAGCTGCTGCTCGAGACGGTTTGTCTGCCAGGGGCAAAACAATATAAATAAACTGCACGATTTTTGCTTTTATTTCGTTTTTGTTTTTTTTTTCTTTCTTTTCTTATTTTTATTGCTTTTTTTTTTCGGGGCCCAGAATGTGGAAAAGTATTTGCGAAGAAAGAGAGTTAGATGATAGGATAAGATAGTTTTGGGTTTTTCAAATAACAAAATGAAAAACACAAACAACAGTCCAAAAAATTAAAAAAGCTTAAAAATTAACTTCAAAGCTCTTTCAGGTGCACTTTGCTGACTTTACACAAACATCCAAACAAGATTCCTTAGGCCTACAATGATCAGCTTTACCCAAAAAAAGTTCAAAGACTATTCAATTTTGGGTCTATAGGAGGACATTTTTATCATTTTTATAACATAAAAACTAAAAGTCGCTAGATTACGAAAGGTTAGTATCTTTGTTCCCATTAAAAAAGGACGATTAAGTGTAACTTTATAAATGTCATTTATTTTGGTACTTTTACTTTCCAAATTCTACTAAAATTATAAGAACTTTACAAGATAAGGAATATCTGAAGCATAACCTTTGATTAGACCTCTCCGTGCAGAAGTCTCTCAGAAATTTACCGAAAATAAAATGTTGAAAGGTTGAACTAAAAGTAAATGTTAAACCAAATTTTTGAAAAGGGAAATGAGCTTATTTTTTATCACTTAATATCGTAATTCTTTAATTTATTTCATTGACCAACTATTTAACACCCTTTTTTATTAGGGTTGAAACCCGTAAATAAAGTTTACGTTCCGGATCTGCGACAAACAAAAGACTCAGGCAACGAACTCAGGTAGCTACCAGGTTCAAGTGAAATGTTGTATAGTTGAAATATTTCGGTGGGTTATTCCCGGCATATGGTAATTATGGCAGTCACTCACTCATCCACATTCTCTGGTATCTTTGTGACACATTCAACCAGACGTTGGAATAACGCCTCTTTCCTGCCCACCGACTGCCTGCTTTAGACTGGTAATTCCAATGTAGATTCTTATGAAATTATCTTATCAATTATCCGGGACATTTGGGTGCGTTTTATTTGTGCAACAACAACAACAATAACGTAATGTATAGACTAAGTTTCCATTTGTAAACATTCGTTAAATATTTAAACAAAATTATGAGACAACAGGCCCTACAAAAGACTACAAAAAGGTCTGTAATTAGTGGAATTTGTTTTAGTTGTGAACGAAAAAGTGTGGAAAGTGCTAGTGTTCGAAACGTCGGTAAAGAACAAGGATATTTAAAATACATATCTCCATAACTATAAAAATCGTGAACTTAAGCTAGGCACTGCCTTGCACCAGTTCTTTCATTCTCCCGTGTCTTTTTTTTTGGCGCTTGTTGGAAAACAAGTTGGTAATTTAAAATTAACACATTTTGTATAATATATTCATCATAATATTATTAAACCAGGCAACACACGCATACACACACAAAAAGAAAAAAAGAAACCAACCAAGCAGCAAATGAAATGATAATCAAAAATATATACACGTATGCATATATACTATATAGCATCTCAGTCGTGTATTGCCAAATATTTAAAGGGTTTTTCTTTCTGCTGCTGGCGCTGCTCACCAAGCCGCAAATGTGTTAATTGCACAAAGAAACAACAATAATACAAAGACAAAAGCTGATTGCATAATAAAAAAGAAAAAAAAAAACTGAAGCATGAAATGAAATGAGAAATTGCGTGAGCTGCATAAATTCTCAAAGCAATAAATTGGAATCAGGAATATATAATACATTGTATATGCATATATGTTTGATGTGTCATCATAATAGAGCTTAAACCTAACAATTTTTATGTTCATTACAATGTTTGAAATGAGGTGAATTTCCCCTTTTTAATTTCGCATTAAAAATTTCACATAAATTTGGCATAAATTTTAATGAGTTTTTTCAACTTTTCTTCTCAAACAAAATGTAAGCAATTGAACATAGGAGAAATTGTCTTTAGCTGATCTCTGGAATAAGGGCGTGACAGGTAATTCCGAAAGGGACGTAGGGGCGGACCTACAGCGAGGAATTTTGAGAAATTTGACTCTTTAAGTATGCAATAGACAATCGACAAATTAAATTCTTGAAAACTTTGAGGAAATTTTGGAATGTCCTTTATCCCAAAAATAATTTCCGTTTAAAACGATGTTCACAGAGTTTATGAATTAAAGACAACTCGTTAGTAAAGAATTTGCAACTCTATTTTTCGATGGTCTTAGTAGGAAAATAAAAAATATTTAAATGTCTTCCTAGCTAAGGCATTTCCCCGAACGAAGGGCTTACAGCCTCATTCAGGCTATAGACATTGTTCCAAAAGGTTGAGCCTTTTTTTCAAGGAAAGTGCTTGAGTCGCCAAAAGTACCCAAGATAGACAAAAGATATGCCATATGTAAGGGGTTCCTGAAGATCCTTGTGAAATATAAAATATTTCAGCTATTTTCTATTTAAATTTAATTTAAAATTTGTATGCTGATATATGTATATTGAACAATATAAGATACTTAGAACTCAAACTCAAATTACTCTAACCAAAATATTGCACAGGTTTCAACACTATACAATCTCTTTTCGTATGATGAATACTTGTCTTGTTGATGACAATTAGTTTACGAGTATTTACTTAGTTAATTTTATGCTGAATTAGTTGGTTAATCGAGGATGCAAAGTTAGAATGTAATACCCATGCAGAATTCTAAGCCAAAGTTAACCAATCATCATGAATTCAAATCGACTATTTAAGTATTTGTGCTTGGAAGCTCGCAAAATCAGCTGTTAAATTCGACAATGATTCAAAGTTTCTTCACCTTTTTATGTTTGTTTTGATTCGTAGGTAGCAGCACCCCAACGAGTGCTTCGAGTGCCATAACTAATGTTGCGTCACTAAAAGACTTTAAAAATTTCGATTTGCTACCTAGAAATTAATTGGGATGAACCTCTTTTTTTTTAAACATTTGTTTTGGTCGATGGATTGCAACAAGAAAAAAACGGCTGTCGCTATGCTTTTGAGTGGTTTTTTAGAAGCCACTTAGGTCAAAACGCAAATAATTATTGAGAAAAGACCACAAAATTAGTTGTCGTGTCATAAAAAAAAAATACAATAAGCCGTAATAAAAATAAGTAAGTGCCAACATAAGTTGGTTACCTGTCTCGTCTCTGTGTCATATTATTCATTGCTAATGCTTTAGTTTGTTTCTTATGGTTTTTGTTGTTAAAACTAACCTTGAGAGGCAAGCAACACAATAAACAATTGCAAGAGAGAGAGAGAGAGAGAGAGAGAGAGAGAGAGAGAGGGATAAAGAAAAATACAGCTAAACAAAGGCAACAATTGAAATTTCTAAAGAATTCTATGCTACAAAAGAAAGCTAAGAAACATTTAACAGGCAACACTTTAAGCATCTTTTTCATCAGTCCATTAGTCAAAGTTGACAAAGATATATATACACTATATACTTCCGCATATACATACATACATATACATATATATGTGTATACATGGTATACATTTGTTTATGAGTATGTATATTTATTATGATTTTTATTGCTCTTAATGATGATCATCGACAACGGCAATATAAAATTCGTTTCACGCTCCATTTTTTTTTTTAATATTCGTATGAAGTGAACTTCCTCCTCATACACACATACAACCTCAAAATTACCTTGCCTGAATTTTCAATGAGCTAGTCGAAATAAGACAATAAAAAAGAAAAAAAATCCAAACTAAAAAAAAGGTCAACCAGCAAAGAACTTTTGCAAAAAAAAAAAATAAACACAAAATTGTCAACTTTAATGTCTTTGAACTTGATAGATGAGACGCTGACTCAATGCTTAACAAAAAAAAAAAAGAGAGAAAGTTCTATAGAATCCTCGAAAAGTGAAAGGAAACAATAAAACTCCAACAAATTAAACTGCTTCTCTGTTGATTTGATGAGTATAATCTCAAATACGACATATAAAAGCAAATTTGCATAGGGGTTAGGTAGACAGTCACAATACGTTTTTGGAAGCTTATGGACATTTAGAAGGAATACACTTAGGTTATGGCTTTGGATGATAATACGGAATATCACGAAAGCCACGGATGTTGCAGCATCCGTAAGGATAGGGAATATGGACTGGACTAATAATATGGACTGTTGAATTTATTCGTCAATATTTATAGTTTTTGGACGAGTTATAAAAAATTAGGAAAAATAAGTCGAAGTATCTCTCCATCTATCCTATCCATATCTATTCTACTAAAAAGTGATAATAAAAATCGAATTAATGAATCGAATTTTCATGTATATTTCATGGCTTAGTATTTAAATTACCAAAATGAAAAAAAGAGTTTGGCTTCTAAAAGAATATTTTGTTTTTTTTTTTGTACACAATTTTTCATAGTTTTACTATGCCGACAAGACGTGTTAGGTCCCAAACCACGAACGTGTAATGTAAAGGAGAGTCGCAGAACTTTTAACTTTAAAATTCTCAATTGTCTTTTTTTTTGGGAAATTAATGGAAATGTTTTTATCTTTATAAATTATTACAAAGATTACAAAGATTGGTAATTAAGATTAAAAGAGAGTCACAAGATAAAAAACGTATCTCAAAATGGTTGCCAAAAAATTGTTTAAATGAGTCAGGAAATGAAACTTAATCAACATTAATTAATTTACAGAAAGAACCTTTAAATTTCGAATAAGGAAATTAGTAACTGAAATCAACAGGGGAAACTATTTAATAAATCGCCTTTAAAACATTATTTGGAGACTATTATTTTATAAAAATTTCAACATAAGTTTGATATAATTTTGAATAGAAAGCAAAGCATCAATTAAATCGGAATCTTTGCGTAAGAGATGTTTAAGAATGCTCACCCACACCCACTCCCCTCTCGTTGCATAGGTATGTGCAAATTATCATTTATTAAACATGTTCAAACATATAGATATATATGTATGTATATAACTGCATCTGTATGTATGGGGGGCACCTTTCATGCTCTGTATATCCCCAAGCACGTTATTACTTTATCAGTGGCACGCTCTTCAAGATTCCGATGCCAAATTCCCAAACAAAACACACACATTCGCACACACACACACACACATCGGGCACACAACCACACACACACAGACAGTTAGTTTTTGCCCAGCATCGATTGAGTTAAGCGCAAGCCAAGCCAACCCAGGCCAGGCCAAGTAATCGAAACGTTGACGACGCGTTTTTGGCCCGAACAGAAACAGAAACAGCAGAAAGAAAAAAAAAAAAACCAAATGAAACACAAAAAATCGAGCTCTGAGCGCGTTCCGAGTTTCTGCTTTCAGTTTCATTTAAGACGTTGATGCGGACGCAAGTGTTTCGGACAAGTTAAACAACAATATTTAACAACATTAAACAACAGCAACACCAACAACAACAACGACAACTACACGCAACGTGTGTTAAGTTAAATGAAAAAATATATTTAAACGGGTTAAGACAAATGCAACAACAACAACAACAACAATAACAACAACGACAACGACAACCGATTTCTGTTCGCGCCGCCAACTGCAAAGTGCAAGTGGTTTAAAACAACAACAACAACAAAAATCTGAATTTTTGCATAATCTTTTAATAAACAATGCAAAGAAGTGCGCAAAAGGCATAAATCAAGTGCAAACCATAAATTGAGTTTTCTTTCCCTTTTTTGGGTCTCAAAAAAAAAAAAAAAAAAACAAGTTTGTTGCCTAAGTCTTTTTGCGGTGTTTTTTTTTTTCTTATTTTAAAACATTAAAATAAAATTTATACAAATTAATTGAATCCAGAAAAAAGAAGGCAGCTAAAACAGCTGAAAAGTGTTTTATTCGATTGCCACGTCTCCAGCAGAAGGCAAGTGAAAGAACAAGTTAAAAACAAAAAACAACTTGTTAAGCAAAAACAAACATGAACAAAATAATAGCAACTAATTTTGTCATCAAAAATTTTCAATGTCAAGAAAATTGCATTAGAAACAAAAAGGGTTCAATACACACAAAGTCAGTGTAAACACACACACACACACATTTACACGCTCCTCAACGGAACGCAATTTGAATTTATAATTTTTGCAATTATATTTCTCATTAATAATGGCAAACAAAACAACAATTGAGTGATATAAAAATCATAGCGCAAATAAATGCTTACGCGTTAGCTGAGACTCAAATATAATTGCAAACGCCTCGCCACTTCCCACCCCCCACCCACTCATCCCTCTGCGACTTCATCTGTTTCTTTCTAATTTGTTTATAGAGTTAGAATCATTCGAATGCTGATTGATGATGAACTGACAAAGCAGTTACAGATTCAGATATACAAATACTTTTTGCTATCTTTAATTGCAAAACAAATTGCCTATAAAAAACAAAAACAACAAAAATAATAATAATCACAAAGCAAACAAAAACAACTAAAAATTCCGCACTTTTTATTTTGTGGTTGGCATAAAATAATCACGTCTATCAGTTAAAGTCATAAAAAATTCTGGACAGAAGTTACGTTTATTTCGTATTTTCTATACTCTATTCAACATTTCATCGATTTTAATAATGCACTAGTTAATTTGTGTTTGATATTGAATGGAATAGAATAGTTCTATTATGCTGCTAGTCATGTGATAAAATTTAGAGCTCTTCTAAGAATCGTTGCCAATTCCAAGGGAATTTAATCTAGAATCTTAGAAAAATAGTGAGCACAAAATTTAGGAAAACTTTTTGTGTTGGATTATTTGTTTGAAAAAACTTCTCCAATTTTGAATTTTTTTTATTTATTAAAACTTTAATCAAAAATATAATCCAAGTAAAATTTATTGATTTAATGATATTAAATTCTTTTTAATTAATTGGGTTTAGATTGTTTTCGTAACAAAATTAAGATTTGTGTAAATAGAAGTCAGTCAAAGAGAAAGAAGTCAGGTTACAAATCTAAAGAATTTATTCAATTCTAATATTTGAAGACACAATGCTTTAGGCACAAGGTTTTGTGCCATGTCAATCTAATGGAAATTCTAACTATTGAAGATATCAATATTTAAATGTTTGAAAAATGTTAAGTGATTATTTGAAAAGTAAATAAGTGGAATATTCTATTTAAGGCCCAAGCGCTGAAAAGCATTTTTGGCTCTTTGAACTTGACTTTAGGTAACAATGAAGTCCAGCTTTCAGTTCTGATTTCAGTTTTTACAACAAAATTTATAGTACTTTAAATAGCCAATATATTATTTCGATTAGTTTAACGTGACCTGAATGAAAACGTATGTATTTTTATAGGTTTTGATCATAATAATAGTTTTTCAAACTGTCTATAAATGCCATTAACTGAAAATCAATTAATTCAATCTATTCTAAGTCTAAATTGACTTTATGCTAATATTACCTGGAAATAGCAGTAGTCTTTATCATTATAATTAAATAAGTAATGAGATTACATTAATAACTTTAAATTTTCTCACTAGTCTCAAGAATAATTCCTCCATTTGAAGCACTCACTATATAATTTAAAGCAATCTGTTATACAGTTTATTGAGGGCCTAAAAATACCCATGTAAAACCTATGCCATTAAATTAAAAACAAATTTGAAAAAAAGTTTATAATTTTGTAATTGCATTGGCCATGATATGCAGATGAAGAAATCATTTGAGTTTGTACTTTTCATTCAAATTACGTGACTAAATCTCAGAAACATTTAAGCATTTAGCAGCAAATAAATTATGAATGAAAGATGCTTTGGACATTGGTCCATATGCATCTTCATTTTATAATAAATATTTATAAATAATTTTGATAAATGTCAGAGCCGAGGCAGACATAGGAACGTGTCAGTTGGAAAGACTCAAGTAGAAATTTATCATTTAAGTAGAAAAGAGAAAGACAAGAAGCGGAACTTTATGCTACGTAGTACAAATGTCAACTATATCGAGAAAGAGACCTAATCATTAAGAAAAATTCAAATAAAAATGCATTTGTCAAACGCGCAGCCAGCATTGCCGACCATGCCGCTTAGGCCGCTCTTTTCCCTCCCACCCCCCCTACTCTTCCAGCTCTCTTTTTTTGAACCGGCTTCACAAAAATAAAAACTGCGCATTGACCTTGCTGCAACGCTCCAAAACCAAATATAATTTGTATACATTAAATTAAGATGACGGCTTCCAGATACCCTATATCAAAAGACAAAGAAACCAAGGAAACGTTTCCTACTCATTTTGCAGCTATGGCATTTTGCATTCCTTGCTATGTTTGTTAGGTGTATGGTTCACTTTTTCATCCAACACCATTGAATCATCTGACACTCAAAGTGTTATGAGAGGGCATGGCAAATATTTAAAATAAATTTGATCCTTAAGATCAGCGTTTACCATGTGAGACTCGGCAGAGGGAAAACCTCTTTAAGAGAATCGCGGTTTTTTTTTAGTGATCCTACAGGGCATACAAATACTCCACATCTTAAAATCTAAAATTCAGAGAGCAACTCAAAGCAGCTGCCAAAAAAAAAAAGCAAAACAAAAAAGTTAAAAAAAAAGCGCCAACGAGAAAAACGAAGGCAGAATATTTTAAATTAATTTATTTCCATTTTACGCATCAAGCGATACCAAAAAGGCTTGAATTTAACTCTTTTTCTTTTTTTTTGTTGTGGTTTTGTTTCAATTTATATCTTTTTGTTTTATTTTTTGCATATTGTTAATTAATGGCAGCTGCTTAGGTTTTCAGTTTCGCTCTTGGCTTTTAAGGGGAGATAGAGGAGGAGGAGAGCAAAGGAAGGGGGAGAGAAGGCTGCTGCTTGCAGCACACGAGGCAAACGCAAAGTGAAGTCGCGCCGAGCCAAGAAATCAATCATTCAAATTGATTTGTTGCTAATTTGTTATTCAAACGGCCGCAAAATGCATAAAAAACGCAAACAAACCCTTGCCTATGCCCAAGTGTTAATTGCATTTTGCTTAATTAAATATTATAAATTGAGCAAAAAGAAAAAGAAACGAAAAAAAAATAATAATGAAAATAAAAGCAACAAAGTTTGTTTGCGTGTTTCCCGACGCCAACTTTAATCAAGTTTGCTATGGAAGAAGTTGTCAATGCTTTACTTATACCCTCTAAAACCTCAAAGTGTGGGGTATATCGAGTTTCGGCCATTCGCAAGAGATAACTTGATATTTATTCCTGGTTTACCACTTTTGGTATGTGGTTAATCTTTGATTGAAAAAATCAATAAGAACTTTCGATCTTTTTAAACTCTTTGGAAGTACTGAAATTTTTTTTCGCTTCTTTAAGTTGTAATTCTCAACTACTTTTGGCATTGCACATGTGGTGTGGCAATCTTTGGTCTTTTGATGATAGAACTTGACCCTTCAAAGATATTAATCTAATATTTGAGATAGTTTAGGGTCTAAAATTGCATAATTGTTCGCCCATATTATATTCTAATAATTTTGATTCGAGAGGTTATAATTTGGCTCCTATCTGCAATCTGCCAGTTATTTCTTAATTGATCCAGGGTATCCTAGTTTCGACTTTGTCTATGATAAAGTTTTATTTTTATATACTTATTTTTAGTTTTTTTTTTTTTTTTGTTGTATTGCTGCATTTTGTGCCTCTCATGCTTTGGTCATTTGCTAATGTCAACTCGACGTTTTCTTCTTCATTTCTGTTTTCCTCAGCTGCAGCAGGTTTGACAAATCGACAGCAACAAAAACAGAAAACCTTGACCATATATCAACTCTAAATTTTATATATACAAATATATATATATTTTAGTTATTCGTTTATGGTTTTCTACTATTCATTTTTAATGCGGGCTAAACTTTAAGTTTCGTTTACTACCTTTTTTGTAATGGGTAAACTTTTCCAATAGGCCGCCTAAGCGTCAGCTGATTAAATATAGGCAAAATCTCTGAGTTGTATTTGAACTGTATTTTGTTGACTTTGGTTTTTTTTTTTGCTTGCTTGCTTATTTTTTTTTTATGTTGTCGGCTTTTCGTTTACACAATAATTTTATTTTATTTATTTATGACTCTCGTCTAGGTGGTCGCTTAGCAAATGTTTTTGCATTGACGCATGTTCATGAACATGACTTAATCAAAACAATTTCAAGTTAATAAAAATGCCCAACTTAACTTATAAGCCCCAAGAGCATGGGAAACGGTTTTTATTGTCGGGGCTAATAAAATTTTGAATGATGTTTCAATTAAATGCATTTGGGATGGAAATGCTTGTGTTCTTTGTTTTTAGTTTGTTGCGGTCCATTACTATTTCATATTATAGACATCTTTTATATTTTATTTAGTAAAACTCTTGAAAAATCATCATATGTATAAAAGGATTAACAATTAATTAAGATTAAGAAATCGTAGATCTTATACCATGTTCGAACACTATTAAGAAAGTTAGACAACGAGGTTCTACTGTACTTACAAACTTGTAACTTGTAAAGTAGAACTCTACAAAATAGAATAGAATTATTTGGTAAAAATCATACTAAACAACTGTTCTACGAAACTTTTGTTATTATTATATCCTTGTTGGAATAACAAATCTATTCATTTCATCATTATTTGCTGTCATCACTTATTTTAAAGAGTTTGATATCATATCATCTATGATTAGATAATTAACTACATTAATTAATTGTTAAGTGCCATTGTTGGATTATTATTTCTGTCAATGATTAATTGGTTTATCGCCTTTTGACATTTGCAATTAACGTTTCTAGAACGGTTTGCAATTAGCTTGGAAATTTCCATAAACTTTCGTCAGTAAATTTCCAAATTCGAAATGCCAAAATTTCTTGACAGTTTATCATTATAATGTCAAATTATTTTAATTCACATTTCACTTTTTGCTTTGCTTTGGTTTCTGTTTTTGTTTTTTTTTTTTTGGCATTGCGAAAGTGTTGAAAATCTTTCATAAATTGTTACAAACAAAAAAAAAACCCGGCCAAAACGAAAAAATAACAAACATAATTATAATAATGATGAATAATTGCAATAATTATGAATAAGCGCGAATGAAGTTTTTGACAGAGCCAACCAGAGAAGACAATCAATCAATCAATCAGTCCAGTCAGTTAGTCAGCCACTCAGTCAATATCAACAATGAACTTCATTTAAAAAGCTTTCCAAATCAAAATTGATTTATTTTTACCTTTTACGTTTCTTCTATATCTTTTTTTAGATTTGTCTTAAACGAAATGATACTACGATCACAGATTTGGCTGGGCATACTCTTAATGAGTTTACTCTCCAGCCAAAAGGTGAGAGCAACTCTAATGGATGAGGAGGACTATGCTGGCGGTGGTTCATATCAAATGGAGGGCAGCAGCGATGATATCTATCAGCCAACCCAAATGGAAAGCGACATTGAGGCAGAGCAGAAGCAGTATATCAATGATCTGCAAGAGGATGATGTGAATACATCAGTGAGAATCACAACGGAGAGGAGTCTACTGCCATCGGGATTTCAGACAGCAGCTCCCGACATTGATGAAGAGAATTCGGCAAAGGAGATGATGGATGATGCACCCACAAGTCAAAAAGAAATTAAAACGGAAATGCCAAAATCCGTGGAATACTACGATGAGGAGCCACATGAAGTGGAGCAAAGTTCAACAACATCCCGACCACCAACTACTCTGATACCCGAATATGTTCGCAAGGCCAAGGCGGAAAGATTTCCTCCGAAACAAAATGAAACCAATAACTCAGAACTGGAGTATGTCGAAGACGAGGAAGGTGTCACTCAACGTGTGGAGCAAATTTACGAAGATGAAATTGAGGCTCATGACCAAAATCATGACCAGCAATTGCCTAGTCGACAGCAAGCACCGGTCTTCAGGGACCCCTCCGATGAATTGTACTACGATGATGTTCGTGAGGATCAGGAAAAGAAGCATAAGCGCATACATATCGTTGCCCCTGAAACAACGGAAGGTCCTTTGCCTATTTTAAGAGCACGCTTTGGTGGTTTCCCGTGGCCCACAACGTTAGCAACTCCATCAAGCACATCCACAACAACCTCAACATCGACTTCAACAACTTCAACCTCAACGACAACAACAACGACGACGACTCCAATGCCGCCACGCAAGCAACCCAAACACATTCATGTTGGTGGCTCCAAGAACGAACTATTACCGGCCGATCAACTGAGAAACTATATTAAGGATGTTTACATCCGTATGCCATTAGCTGTGATTGTCGATCCATCAGCTGCATCATTGGAACAAGCCAAACGATTGTATATTGATGCTTTGCAGGATAAGAACATCAATATTAAAATTGTTCTTGTCACTCTAAATGCGGCAGGTAAAAACTACTGTGATTCCCAACTAGTTTAATGCAATTCTATGCTAAATTTAGGAAAGGGTGGAAGGTCACAACGCGTTACGTAACCTTGTGATTTAAGCTAAACATTGTTTAGAATAAAAAAAAAAATATAAAGTAAGGTTAGCTTTCTAGAGGCAACTGTACTTTACGGCACCATAAGTGAGGTTAATGGTTAATGGTTTTTTCCTTTTTTCAGGGGCACCCTCTGCCTTTAGTTTCAATAATACACAAGAATTCATTGCCGGCTTGAATAGCACCAAGGAACATGAAGGTGGTAATGCTTTTGTTGGGGTTCTACATGCCGCCGAATTGGTACCCTACGACAGTGCCGTCTTTATATCAACGGCATCAATACCACCACACACAGAACTGGTGCAAGATGCAGCCATTACTCTGCTGAAGAAAAGGATACGAGTAAGTGCAAAATATATACTAAATGATTGTTAATTATAAACATTTGAATATACTTTCAGTTATTCCTTTTGTGGTATGGCGAGCGTTCGGCCAGCGAGAATGAAACGGATGAGGCTGTGGGTGGCATTTTGGGTGAGGTGGCCATAAGATCTGGTGGTGAAATCATACATATAGTGAGCACAGAGCATGGCCAGCACATAGCGGGCAATACGGTAAGTGAGTGAGCGAGAGAAGCAGAAATTTTGTAATTAGGGTAATTAAAAGTGGAAGATAGAGATAGAGATATATGGAGGCTTGAAAATTGAAAGTGGCAACAAGAAAAATGTAGTTATTTGGTTGTTGTTGCTTAAGCTAAGCCAAGTGAGACGGCGACGAGAGCGCAACTTGGATTACCGAGAGGCAGGTGCTCAAGACCCCGAGACTTGTTAGTGATGATGCTGCATCTTTTGTTGCCTTGTTGTTGCATGCCAAAAAACAAACACAAAAAAAAAAATAAAATAACCAAAAACTAGGTTATGGAAAGAAAAGTGAAGGGCAAATTTGTTGATAGAAAGGAAACCTAGACACAATGCTAACTTTGTTTTGTTTTTTTTTTTTTTTTTTCTGGTTGTTGAATTTTGCAGCTCACTCTTGTGGCCGATGCGTATCAGGGAGCACAGGAATTGGATTTGCCAGTGGATACAACGTTATCCAGTTTGCATGTACGCATCGATGCGAATATGCGACGGGCAACATTGGAGACACCGAACGGTGGTTAGTTCTTAACCGTTATTCTACAGCACCATAAAAAGCTCCTCTAATCACTATCTAACACTAATTTAGTTGAAGGATTAAACACATGGCAATGTGTGATCCTTTTACTATTTGTTCTCTGCGTGCCAAGCTCGTTATTATTTTAAGTTCTTTTTTAAAAGGCACTTGCTACTATTTACAATTTACTCGCTACTTTCTTTTTACTCCTAACTACACTCTTAACAGTACATGTCTATTCTCTCTTTCTCTCTCTCTCTCTCTTTCTTGCTGCTAATTTATGTTTTTAGTTTTTAAGTTTTTTGTCTAACTAACCCCAATATGTAATTGTATATAGCCGAAACCGAAACCAACAACAACAAAATCCCCTACGCTTTTCCTTAACCTATATGCTTAGTTTAAGTTGCTCACAAACAACACTAGAGATGAACCAATTTTCGCGACACGTATTGTCGTGTCGTGTTTGGCTTGGTCATTTGAAACAAACTTAACATTTAACTTGTAGTACAAAATGAATTTTACCCCATTAAATGTGTATGTATATGTTTATTGTTTAAATAAATGTTTAGATTTGTAAGGGTCTCTCTTATTACAAATAATAAAACAAAAAACCGAAAAGAAACCAAAATTATATTTACCAATTAACAATAGAAACTTTTAACTCTTTAAGCACTTGTCTCCACACTTTATGTTTTGTTTTGTCCTTTTATGAGGTAAGTTTGGTTTCCTTTTGTTTTCTTTACTTTTGTTAAATGCACTTTATATTTGGGAAGCACTTTGTTCTATTGTTTTAGCTTGACTTTACTCGTTCCAGCACAAATTTGTAATGCTAAACTAACTGAATTCACTTTTGTATAAAAACAAACAAAATCGCAATCCCCCGCTGGCTTAATCACTGGTAAGGGGCACTGGCCACGTCGTTAAAAGTGGACAAAGTTCAATTGTTATTAACAGAGAACCCGGAGCCAGACAGAAAATAATTATGACTCAAGAAACACTTTTAAATGCTGAAGCATGTCTATACAGACCGACTTAAATGAGACCGAACATTGGTTGATAAGCTAAATCTATATGTATTGTATATATACACGTTTATTCCGATCGTAACTGAAAATAGCAATATAAAACAAACCATAATTGGGTACGTATAGTAACACAAATCTAGAGAAGGGGCGTGATTAGATAGAAAGTTTTAAACTGCATACGATATTTACGATCAAGGATGTGTTTACTAAAACTTTGAAATTGTAGGCAGAGGGATAAACAGGTAAGAATTACTGGGCTAAAATGTTAAGATCATGCTTGTTCTTTCCCGTGCACACCCACGTTTATCATCATACGACACTTCGCCCACAAGATTTAAAGTCGTGGCGAGCAAAGTTAGTCAAATTTCTCAAATGCAACGACCTGTGAAAAATCCTTCCTATACATAATGGGATAGGAACGAATTAAAAAAAATCCTATTGTGATCGTGAGTGCAATATTTAAATATCGATAACCGCGACCATCACTAATACATGATAAAAACCAGTAGAACTTTCCGTTATTAATAACTTATCGACAACTGCGGAAGTTAATAATACACACACACAGACAGACACACATACACCCTCCGTTTATCGCACCGCTCTTCTTTTTTTTTTGCTCCAACTCGACTTACTCTGTTGCTCTCCTTCTCACACACGCGGGACAAATCAATTGTCAAGGCAAAGGACCTGCCGCAATAAGAAACAACTTAAACACACAAGCTAATTAGAAACAGCGCTAATGATTTCTGTCACTCACTCACACGCACACAAAATAGATGTTAAATATTTGGCAAATTATTGCAAAATGGCATATGTATAACAAATTAAACACAAAACTTTTTTCCCATGGCCAAGTTCAAAATAAAGAGAGAGGGAGGAAAAAGTGGCCTGATCTATATCCGCATTTGAAAACGTAATCAGTCAATTATGGTGTTTTAATAAAATTTGCTCGTGCCCATCTTCACTGATTAACTAACACGTTTGAGGTGATACAATTTAATTGCAAATAATTTGATTAAAATTATTTGTATGTTTTTTACTTCTCTTTTTGTTTTTACGCGTTTTCTTTTATCACAACACAACAAACAGCGCAACTGCCGACTGACTGAGTTTATAGGGTTGTCAGGTCACAAAAACCACATGAAACTCTTTTTTATAAATTTCTTAAATTAAATCAACTTAAATACCGATTGCAAAGTAATTTGTGATTGTTAATATTGATTGGCTTCAAATTTTTGCCGTTTTAAATATTCATTTAATTGTGTTTCAAAATAGTCAATGCATTTAACTGTCTGGCAACGCCAAAACAAACACCTGTGTGCATATCCAACAGCTGTCAATGTTTGCGTGGCAATGTGAATGTAACTTTTGTTTAATTTTTTCACTTCGATTTTTTTTGTTGTTTATATAGAAATTAATTTAAAGAAACTTGTGAAGTTTGGTACAACTATCAACGCCAACGACGAACTGGATGCTTATATACCTTTAAATAAACTTCGCAAGGCCACAAATTACAAATTAAAACTGCAACCCGAAAAGGAGGAACAATTGTTTAATGTCTTTATACGAGCCGAGCGCAAGGCAGATGTCTTTCTGGGTGAGTACACAGACTGAAACACTGGGCCATTTGAATATATGTAGAGCTCTTATGATGATAAGAGATGCTGATAACCTAGAGGGCGTCATCATCATCGATGACAGTCGTTTGTTTTTTTGACGCAACTAAAACACTTCCTTTTTCGCCTCCTCCTCCCTCGTTACCTTTTCACCACTTAGGCGAGATCATTAAACGCATTGATAGCTACTACAAAAATGCTCCAAACAGCAGCCAGAAACCACGATTGGCCAAACTGCAGTTTCCCACAGAAGCCACCAAGGAGAAACTCGAGCCCAAAAGCGAAGTGGAAACCTTTTCGGAAACAGAAATTGAAAATAAACCCAGTCTGAATCAAAGCGAATTGGCCGCCTCAACTGGCGGACAACCACGTAGTTCACTTAATGCGATGCTTTTGCAACGTTGTGGAACCAAAATTGAATTGAGCACACAATCTCAACTCTTGATCACAGCCGGACAACTGGCCACTCTGCTCTTTGAGGTGACCAATATGAGGTCAGAGCGGGTATATCTCAGTGTTCAGGTCACCGATGAGCGACGATTTTTAGTGCAGCTGCAACCAACTAGGTAAAAGAGTTAATCTTTGAGAAAATTGAAATTATTTATTGATTTGTGCCTTTGCAGCTTCTATGTGCAACCTTTGCAGACGACCACAGTGCGTCTTCAGGTCTTGGCTCCAGTGGGCACAACAATGGGCACTACAGACCGTCTGACCTTTACGACTTATGGCAGGGAAACAGCCACAATAGCGGTCAACTTAAAGGTTGTCTCCATTATAGATGCTTTGGTAATGAAACAACAATCTAAATTGGTATCCGAACTAATCCTTGTTGCTTTTTTAAAGGACACAACAGGACCAACACTTTCTTGGGAATATGGTAATCGTTGCGATTATGTGGCAGCCGATTCACTGAATTGCGGTGAACGTTTCTGGACTGTGGATGTAACTGCTCAAGATTGGCAGTCGGGCATGATGCGCTTGCAGGCGCAACCCTCAGATGGTCTATTCTATAGGAACTACTATACAGCTGGTACCACAGAGCCCTTAAAGGCATCCTACATGGCCTCTTGCTGTGAGCCAAAGGTGGCTCTAACTGCCTTTGATGCGGCTGGAAATCAGCGTAGCATTAATCTAGATGTCCGCGATGTTGTTCTAACCGAGGCAGGCATTGCAGCCATATGTTTGGGTGTTATACTCCTGCTTCTACTTCTGGTGGCCATCATTTGGGGCATTGTGTGGTGTTGCCGGCGCCGAAAGATAACATTGGATATGCCCACCTATCGATCACATTCCACGCGGAGTATGGAGTAATGTTAGTAGACAATGATGTGGAGAATGGGGAGGAGGAAACTTTATTGTTAATTGATATCATCAATTCGTTGTTAATAATATGTGCCAAAAATAAAAATTCCATTGCCAAATATTATCTCTTATCAGCAACAAGTGGCCTTCAATCCCACCCCTTTCCGAATGCCCTCATCACCCTGACACACTTACCCCGATTCAGAATACCAGCCATTAGCACGGGGGTGGGCGCCGGGGGTGGGGCATGCACCACGGGCGGCGCAGCGGGCAACAATTGCGGTTTATTGGGGAAATCATCGAAATTTAAACCAGTCACCGAAGCACTGAGCAAAGGATTTTTAACCACACGCGTTGCATTCGATGTTGCCGCCGTCGCCGCCAACAACGACGACGACGTCGACGACACGTCACCTTTGGATCTTTCCGACATTGTAGGCAAATTCCGGTTAGCCAGTTCGATTATACCTCAACTTACTTAGCTAAACTTTAACTTTTTTCTTCTCAAAACTAACCACGGCGAGTCCAAATGCCTTTCGATATAGCAATATGTTGGATAATGTTTTCAAGAATTTTAACAGAAAAACAACTAAAAAAAACTTCCAGCCAGGCAACTTGCAACTGCCTTGCCATTCACCGTTTAACGTAAAGCTTGGCAAAACATACCTAGAGTTGCCAGATGATTAACAACAAGAATTGATAAAATTTAAATTGATAATATAAAATCCACACATTTATTTTTTTATGTTTAAAATAAAAACAAAAAGGTTTAGGGAACTTCACCTGACTTTGAGAATTTTCGATTGTACATATATTAATCGTTGTCTAATGATGATAGCAATTTATTGTTTAGCTATAAAATGGCTAAGCAGCCAGCTCGGTGTGATATGACTAGCACAATTGAAGAAGAGGAAGAACTAGGTTTGTGTTTTTTCGATTTTATGCAAATTTAATATTTGTCACTAATTTTTTTTTATTAAAAATTGGTTTTCGGTTATTTAAGGCATTGCAAAACATAGTGATGTACATGTTTTCCTACGGGCGATGCCTCTAATATGCTGACCCAGTTTTAAGGAGGTGCCCACTTGCCATCAAATCAGCTGTTAGCTAATAACAAATACACCCACAAATTAAGAGGAAAAAATCCAATTAGAACTATGTCGAGTAGTAATCCATTTGACAGCGATGACGACAAGGATCAGCTGGCTATTGTGGGCAACGGCGGTGGCCAGATTCTAGAGGGTTTCCTCTGTCCCATTTGCCGGGCAGATTTGAAATCAATTGACGTCTTAACGGATCACTTTGCTCGCCAGCATGCCGAAGAGGAGGATGCCCTGAAATCCGTCTTCAAGGATATATTCACAAAAGCCAAAAATAAAATTCTTAACAATTTTGATGATGATCGATCGGGCAATAGTGGAAGTGCCGTAGCCGGAGCCTCGTTTTCATCGCCTACTGGAGGCAATGGAGGCGGCGGCGCAAGTGGAGGCGCAGCTGGGGGCCCATCTAATGCGCGCTCCCGTCAGAATGCTTTCAACTTCATGGGCAAGCAACAAGTGGGCGCAGAGTGTTCACATTTTGAATATTTTCAATCTATACGCAATCCTCGTTTGGAACGCTATGCCAGTGAAACTAATAAATTAATTATACGATTGCACAGACTGCTTAAAGACTTGCCCACCAATGCGGAGCAGCGAAAAATCCACGAAAGGAACACAGTGACATGGTTGGATGGCTCATTGGTGAAGTTATGTCCCAATTGCGCTAGGAGCTTTCATTTGGCGCGTCGACAACATCACTGCCGGCTGTGTGGTGGCATTATGTGCCATGATTGCTCGAAGTTCTTGGACCTGGAGATGGCAAGTAAGTAGCCCTAACTGGAGACACAAATCCGAAAACTCAATTTATACATATTTTACATTTCAGCACAATTGGCCAGCCTCTCCACCACGCGAAGTGAACCGCTTCAAAATTTGCATTTACAACAGAATCAGGCAATCCGTCTCTGCCAGCATTGTCTACGATTGTTGGACACGCGACATGACATGCACGAGAGTCGCACATGCCGTCCAGTGCTTGCCCAGGTCTATGAGCAGATTAGACAGCTCAAAAAGGACGTTTCACCCGATCTGGAGATGTATATGAAAATCAATCTAAGTCTAAACGAAGGGGAAAATATTTTCACGTTGGCAGATGCCAACGCCTTGCTGGGAAAGATTGGCAAAGTAGCCGAGGCATTGGACACACGCAGCAAGCGCATTTTGGCCATACACTGTGAACCGGGCAGTCGAGAGGAGGCCCTAAAAAAGGCCATTCGAATGAGTTGTATGCAGGCCATTAAAGAGCGAATGCTATCGCTTCCTCCACTGCCCAAAGAGGAGCACATACGACAAATACAAGAGCGCAAACGCATGGAGACGGAACAGCGCATTCTGACCGAACAGCGTTTGGCCAGGGAGGCTTATGAACGTTATGGCGGAGCAGGCACTAGTAATCAGACTATGGAATCAGGCAGCTTTGCCCAGGGAGTGAGTCAAAACTTTTAAAAGGTTTTTTAAGCATATTTTACTTTTAATTCCTGTTTTTCTCAGTCGGATCTGCAATCCCTTAATAATTGGTCTGCTCCCCAAGCTGCCGGCGCGGCACTTAGTGTAGATGATCCATTGATCGAGCAAATCAATATAATCAAAGGTTATATTAAGCAGGCTCGACAGGATTTAAATTTTGAGGTTGTCGAGACCCTGGAGATGAACCTTAGAGAACTTCAGCGTGAGGTGTACGAAAGGCAGCGTCTCTCCCAAAGTCGAAGTGACGATTAAACAGTATTTTTTGTGTTTATGAAGTATATTAAAGACAACTTCTAAAAAAGCAGATTTAGTGAGTATACGTATATAATAAACTGGATAGTTGTGCGTATTAGTGAGATTCCATACAAACGACTTTGTCGGTTTAAGATTTCAAGCCTACAGCACCAATCAATGCCTTCACTTTGGCAATGTAGGCGGCTTTTGCCTCATCATTTGCCATGCCCTTGCGGTTATTCCAAGCCTCCCATTTGGCCTTGCCCTTAAAGTCCAAGAAGCCAGGTTTTTCTGCATATCAAACAATAGATGATTGATTAAATTTATTACCAAAAATTGTAAAACTTTACCTGTATTGCAATCGCCCACTGTAGCTTGTTTGTAGAGGCTATAAAGTTCCAGCAAGTCATTATCTGCCGGCGTTGTGTTCAAGTTCTTTACATCCTCGGCGGCTTGATTGAATTCCTAGTTTAACAATAACAAATAAATCGAATTACCCATTTTATAGTCTATTCAGTAAACAACATACCTGTAATTCGCTCATCTTTGCAAAATTTAGTTTCTTTTTCTTCCTTGGGCGAGGCAAAAGAACGGAAGTGCAAAGTCGAATCTGTTAAATTTAACAGCATCAGTTGCGAGTCTGTTAAATTGAAATAGAAAAAATCCAAAAATTGTAACAAAAAAAAATTATTTTGTGATTTTAGTGTTTTGCTTTGTACAATGATAACAATTTGCCTAAATTAAGTAAAATTACAATTAAATTAGTTTATTAATTACTTCTACGAACTGGCAAGTAATTAATATATCGATGTGTTAAAAATAATCGATTAATCGTTTCAATCAATCATTAGTCTACCCATCACTAAAGGTCTGTGAGAAATACAATAAAAATAAAGCGATTTGGATAGCAATGTTTAAAATGTTTGTGTGCACCTATAAGAACTGCACTTTCCAAACTTCAAGAAGTTCCAATTTCAAGCGCCACCAAACTGCGCACGAGAGGACATACGAAGGGAAATATGCATGCAGCCTGTGCAACTACAGATGCAATTTTTTACATAACATAAAAAGGCATATGAAGCTGAAACATGGTGGCGAAGGCTTGATAATCGTAGTGGAAAGGAGTATAGTGGTTGAGGAGGATCCAATAATAGTATATGAAGAGGAGCCCGACTCAAAGTACGAAGAGAATGCCGATTCACAGGGCGCGGTGGAGCCCGACTCAAAGTACGAGGAGGAGATCGAAATACAGTATGCGGAGGAGCCCGAAAAGAACTACGAGAACTCCGAAATAGAGTTTGATGAGGAATCAACAATACTCTTTGAAGTAATCTCAGTATCAGAAGAGGAAGAGGAACCTATACCACAGAGTAAACGCCGTAGACTCTAAGTTATTTGATAGTCCTAAGACTATTTCTAAAAGACTGCTAGTTGTAGAGGAAAGCACGGAAAGAGTCGGTTATTATAGGTAAACAAATGAAATTTACACAATTTTTGTGATTGCGTTCCAACTTATTACGATTCTCTTTATTATAGGCTATGTACTATTGTAAAGGACGAGGAAAGAACTGCGAAGTGGGACAGGATTCCATGTGAAAAGCACAAAAAAAAATATGACGATGAAATTATGACATTTTCACAGGCAGAATCTTCTTTCTCATGACCAAGTTAACTATTTACTAAGATCAGGATGGACTCTTGGGTATAAATAACAAAAATACGGGTCCACGGGATTCTTAGAAATTTAAAAAAATATATACTTATTAAGTTTTACTCTTAAAGCATTAATAAGCTTTTAATAATTTGTTTAAGATGCGACAATCATCTGTATTTAGGCAAATGCCGCAAAGAGTCAAAATTAAAAAAAATATTCTTTCAAAATTCCAAAAGGAAGAATATGGATTCATTGTATTTTTTCATGTCAAGAAGGCTAGACCACCCAAAACAGTTTTATAATCCTTTAAGTTGGTGGATGCACATTATTAATTTGCTTGTAATTTGTTAAATTATTAAAATTACTATAATGAATGTAAATAAAACCACAAAACATTTAACTTCAGCGCGTTATATGGAAAAAGGTCGATAAAATAAGACAAACGTTGCTAAGGAGCAAACCTTTGTTTAAGAGAGGATATGCCTTTATTTTTTGGAAGGGTTGGGGGAATTATAAATATTCACTAAACATAAATAAGTTTTTAAATTAAGTTCTTTAGGTTTGCATATTGTGTCGAATTGAGCTAGTACTTCCTCCTTGATCATTTAAATACTTTTTAATCGGTATTGTGCGCCTTTAAAAAATTAAAACCATGTTAAGTTTATATAAGAAAATGCTCGCTGTGTTATCATTTCCGCCAAAACCTTATCAAACCTTCATGGACATGTTCGAAATCACTTCGGACCCAGGTCATTGTTGTTTTTAATACCCTCGTAAATATTCCATTAAATTTCCTTTTTAAAATTGGAATGCAAATTAATATATTTGTGATCAACTCGATGAGCTAGGTTCATAGATTTAGCCATATCCATACAATTATAGATCTTAGTTACCCTTTAAGGGTATGGAATATTCGGTTCTTTAGTTAGTGTCTATTGTATGATGTTGTACGATGTTCTGCTCCTTTGGTTGGATGCCAGCCGCACTATATGAGAGAAAGAGAGAGCGGGAGGTTCGAACTTCAGTCTTGTGTGATACAGTGGGACCATTTTATTTTTAATTGTCTTTGTTGTTCTTGTGTTGTGTTGTTTTTGTTTTCGAATTGAGCGGTTGTGCGGTCGGACAACGCGAAGAAAAAAAGAAATATTAAAAGTTACGCGGCTTGGTAAAAATCGAAATCAAAACGAAAGCCAAACAATAATAATTCAAAAGGCTGAACGGCTAAGCAAGAGCGGAAAGAAAAAATCGAAAATGCAAATGGGCAAAAAAGTGATCTAAGGCCACAAGCAACAAGAAAGAAAGTAAGAGGCCAAAACAAAAGAGTTGAAATAAAATCAAAGCCCAAAAGGCGAAAATCAAAGTCGAAAAGTGCCAAAAAAAAAAAGAAAATAAGAAAAGTTTGTTGTTGTTTGTGTTGGTTTTTGTGTGTGTGTGTGTTGTGCTAAGCGGCGGCGCTAGCGACAGCGGCCAATGTGTGCGGTATGTGTGTTTAGGCCATGGTAACTAATTTTTAAGGATTTGGCGCGTTGCCTGTCCCCACACCTCCCACCTCATCGTCACTTTGTGTTGGAATTAAGTGTGAAAGACAAACAACAAACTGAGAATAAACAAAGTAAATACATGAGTCGTTTTTTTCTTGTCATTCTTGTTGTTTGCTTTTGATTTAATCGACGCTGCACTCACACACCCATGCATACATACACATGTATGTAGGGGAGCGGGAATGCAATTTGTTTCTCTTTTACGCTCTCTCTCTCTCTCTTTTTGAAGTTGTGGAAGATCGGAAATTCTATTATTCCTCTCTTACTTTTACTTTCTCCTCTCTCTCTCTCGCTCTGGTGATTGAGTTTGTGTGTGTGCTCAGCTGTTGATCTATTTATAAGTTGAACAATTAGTTAACCATTAATACTAGCATTTAGTTACGTTTACTCACTGATAAGAATTCTATCCACCGATCTATTCTCCCATTCATCCATCCACTTGACCATTCATCAAACTATTTTCGATAAGGAATACATATAAAGCAGCAGCTGACCTAGTAGCCCCTTGAGTCAGGGGCGAACTACTTGAAAAATGACGATAAGCTACTTGAGGTTTCCCTCCCCTTACCACTCCCTCTTGTCACGGCACTTGAGCTTAGTTTAACAGTTGTGTAAATAACTGATGGACACTGACCCACCAACATCTTTACCCCTTGTTCTTCTCCGCCCCGCTTACCCTCAACATGTTTGTCTGGTGTTGTTGTTGCACTTGAGCAATTGTGTGTGACAGCAGCCAAACAAAAAAGACAAACAAATTTCATGTGAAACATTCAGCTTCATTTCGGTTTAGTTTTCGAATCGAATTTGACACATTTCCGACATCCCGATATCGTAAATATCTGTTTAAATAAATATATAGAGCATTTCATTTTGATTACTTGAAAAACTTTTTGTTGCCAGCTGTCAACTATTACTATCTCTTTCTCACGTTTAGCTCTCATAGGTGATAGCGATCGAGATAATATTTAAAACATTTGCTGTCTTTATTAAAAATTAGCCTTAATTCAAAATTTCATTTCAAAGCCTTAAAATATAAGAGACTAGTTTGCATGTTAAAAGCTAATGTGTATATTAAGATCTTGTGTTTCAAAGTGTTTAAAGCGATTAAGTCGCTTGAATTAACATTTTGGCTTACACTATATACATTTTAATCTAAGTACTTACATTTTCAATAAAGTTAATTAGAACTTTTTTAGTTGGTTAAAATTGGTACCCATTTCGTTTGGTTATAATGATGTTAGATAACTTTAGCTCAAAACGTTTTAGTTAACGAAAACTTCACATAAAGAAGATCATCTGACGAATTAAAAAGTTTTATATATGTACATATGTATTGTGGTTGTTATTTTGGAAATATCAAATATTAAAAAACTTGCTCTGTTAAGTCAGACTGTCAGTCAGTGTGACTCAAAAAAACTTTTTAAGTTTAGCGAAGCCAAAAAAGAGCTAAATAATTGTTTAACAAAAAAATCTTGTTTTCCCTTCCCATCACTGACTCATTTTGTCTAAAAGAAAACATGAAATATGTGTGACTATACATACATATATGTATAATTACTAAATATGTGCGAAAAAAGACAGTGAATAATATGCATTGTTCTTAAATTTTGTTAATTTTATGGTAATAGAAGCCAAGACAATCAGCTTTAAGATTTGTTTGAAGGTAAACAAGAACTTTGAGGTTTTATTTTGTTTCAAAGAAATTCAGTCTCCAGCTAGAAATTTAAGAATTTCGATTTCTTTCCTTGCTCACTTGAAAGGGGTTGTGAGGACAACCTGAAATAACCTTTTCTTCGCACTTTTGCCACCCTTCTCAACAGTTTTCTGACAATTTCGTTTCTTGTGAATCATTTATGCATCTTTTATGCATTTTTATTTTATATTTTCGTCTGCTGATTTGATTTGTAATCAATAATAAATGACGCATAATTTATAATACAGTTTTCCCTGGTCTATCTCCCTGTCCCGCGCTTGCCTGTCTATAATATTCTAACGCATTATCTCTCTTTCAGTATGAGCTCATCTATATTTTTATATAGAGTTTATTTAGATTGTGTTTTTTTTTTTTTTTTTTTTGGACCACAGATGCGAGATCAAAGTTTTTACAATGGGGAATGGGAAATAGGAATTTGTTTTTGATTCTGTTGCTGTAGTATGAAAATTTTTATAGGCATTTTCCAGCAATTTATCAAAGTCAAGCCAAATGTAGTTGCAATTAGTTGCACAGACAGGGGAGAGAATAGAGAAAGAGAGAGATAGGGAGAGAGGGCGAGATGTTAAAAGTCATTTAACTGCACCCTCTACTGTTTTGCACCGCCCTTTATAGAAGGCTTACAACGAACAAATTTTTGGCACGAGAAATTTCACTTTTATTATGGCTAAGAGAGATAGGAAGAGAGAGCGGGTGAAGGCCTCAACCCGCACCGAAAGCCTCTGAACTTCACCTACAGAAAGGTATATATATGTATATAGATAGAATATTCAGCTGGTTGGCTTTGGGTTTGGGTTTGGGCGATTCGATGGGGCCAACCAAATTTATAAAACTGCAACAGCTGCAGTTATTTTTCAGTTTGTTGTTTGATGCCACAGCAAAATTTTGCCCTTCTGTTTTGTGTTCGCTTTTTCAGGTTCAATGAAGAATTTTCAATTTTTGGTGGTTTTACCCGTCTACCCCTTGCAAACCCACACCATGCAAACAAAACTTACAATTGAATTGATAACCATTACGTTGATGGAAAATCAAAGAGAATCTATTTCCAGCTTAGATTGTCAATATATTTTCAGTTGATTAGACATTGATTTTTTAAGCCCTCAGATCACTGAGAGCCGAGAGTAATGACAAAACAAAGTGTTTATAACTCTGATTTACGCTTTCAAACGAGGATTGCAGATGGCAATATGTAAGTTTATTTTTCACGATCTCGTTAAAATGAACTCTTTAATTAAATTGTCATAATTAAGATTGTTAGCTGTCTTCCTGTGTTTGCCGTCCCCCCTCCTAGATCCAGCCCGGGTGGAATGTCCTCCTTGATTCTGCATTTAATGGTGCTCTTTTTTTCAATTTCTCTTTTAGCCATGCCTTTTGCATACTTTTGCTAACTTTTTAAATTTTTCCTTGAAATGCCTGATTGATAATTTCATCATTCTAATCCTGTTTTTTTTTTTCGTATTGTACAGATTCAACATTTTATGTATAGTAAAGGCCCGTTAAAAATATTTCTACATGAATCACTTTTCTAATGAGCATTCTTTGTTAATTTATTTCCAATTCACTTCAAATCGAACAAGTTAATTAGCATGTAAGCTCGGAACTTTAGCACTTTCCTTTATGTATATAAGAGATTTAAATAATACAAGTTGTTTAAACTGATATTTACTTTAACACGTTTAGCAAGAAATTGTCGAGTAATTAATCTATCGAAGTAATGGGGCAAGAAAAGGTTTTCGATATGGTTCACCTTTTCTTTCATCTTAATCAGTAATATATTGTGTTTTAAAGTAAAAATTTCGAATATATTTTCATTTATATATCCAATTTTGTTTCAATTTTTGTGTCTGGGCAATATAAGATTCTACGGCACTACAGAGACAAAAACATGAAGTCACTCAAAGCGATACGAAAGACGCGAGCATTTGCAGTTAAAATGTATCTTTTTCCTACGTGAATGATCAATGTGATCAGATATTGTATATTCAACAGATCGCCCTAAAATAACTCGCCAATACTTTTTGAGCTCATTGTACAAAGTGAGTCATTCCAATTTTAAGAATTGATGTGAAGCGGAATTTAGAAATGAGAATTAGGTCACCAACAGCAAACATTTATGAAACAATTGAGAATATATAAAAATAGGAGACTTAATATTACTTAATGAACTTGTTATACTAAACGTTCTTACGAGTTTGTAAATATTTAATATACATTAAAAATGACTACTTCAATAAAACAACTCATTCTTCCGAGATATGTACATATAATAAAAAGGGTTCAACGGACACCATATTTTTGCCTTAAAAGAGCACTTTAAGTCATTTTGTTTAAAATTAACCTGGTCTATGTTTGTTTCTTATCTACCAGAATGACCTCTTAGCATTTTGTGTGTGCCCCATTTGCCTTCACTCTACACTCTCCGCTCTCTAGTTGGCATTTTTCAGGTAGCTAAATGAAGGAAATGCATTCTGCAGCTGCTGTCAGCCAACACAAACACACACACACCTTGCCTGCCTTCTAACCATTTCGTTTGTTACCTGTGTTAACTCACTTTCGGCATTTGCCGAAATAACATTTGAAAAATATTTGAAAAGGCCAAGCCAAGCCAAGCCAGACAAGTCAAGAGAAGAGCCCTCCACTTTACACATGAATTCCACAACATTTTGTGCGTTGTTGCGTCATCGCACCAGGCACGGAAATGTTTCTATATACTATATATACACTCACATGTATGTATATATATACATATATTTCTGAAATACTCGCCCCAATCTCAAATAAAATACTCAAAATGTCCGAGTCTAGCTTGCCATAAAAGAGTCTTGTTTTATTTTTTTGCCGGATCTTCTTGTCAAACGAGTTTTTTGTTTGTTTTAGAAGAAAATTTTTTACAATATGAACTGAAGTTTTTATCTTGCTTAGCAATAATTAAAAATTTATCAAAATTAATTCAAATTTTTCTCTCTCTCCCACACTTTTTCTTTCTCTCACACACTTTGGCACATTTTCAGTTTTACTTTATCGTTTTGGCCTCTAAATTTATTTAGCCGGTTAGTTCTAAGTGAGATTGTTGCTCGATGATTTCTCATGCGTGAATGTGGAATACACACAATACAAAAATAATATACGAATATATATATTTATGTATATGTAAATGTGCATGAGAATCGGTATAACTAGTCATATATGTATTTATTTGTTTATTTCTATGCTATTTCGGTTCAGAGAGTGAAGGGTGACGCCTCAATGCATTTTCTTCTACTCAACTTTTGCATACCATCATCATAATCATCATCATTTCGATACTGATTCCAATTCACAAGGTCCAAAGTGTGCAATGACGCGTTTTTTTTTTTTTTTTTGTTTATGTTCTTCGTGCTTCGTCGCCTGGCAAGAATTTCGTTTTGTTTGACTTGACTAGTAGACTATAGACCCACATTTCCCACAGATAAGCCAACAATAAAAGAGGGCAAACATATTTTGCTCAAAAATATCATTGAATTTTACATAATATTTTTAGTATACTTTCACAAATTTCAAATTTACAAATTTCAGTATTTTTACATTAAAACTGACAACAATTTTCGGTAAATTTTTTAAAAACATCTTTGGAATTTGCCGTACTCGTTTAGAATTGCAATTTACGAAACTATTACGTCTACTAAAAAATATATACATTCGTGATTTCTAATATTACTAAGATTCTATATAATAAGTGCCAATTATCCTTGAAAACTTATTGTAAACACTTGCAAAGTATCCAATCAACCGTCTCGAAGACAACTCTTACATTGATCTTGAGTCGATAATCGAGATAGCAAAGTTGTTTACCTTTTACTGTAAATGCCATTGTATTTGAAGGAAAGTTTAGAAAATATAGAAAGAAACGGCTAGATGAGCAGTTTTTGTTTGTCCAAACAATAACCAGACCAGTGACAAGACAGGGAAAACCCATAAGCTTCAACTGTGCAAAGAAAATGAAAGCAAATTGAAGCGTTACACAATTTCATCCAGGTTGATTTTTTGTGAATTTGGTTTCAACTTTCCTCTGCTATTCGCCACAATCTACAATCAACACTAAAGATCCCCAATTTGTTCTCTAAATACTTATATCTTTACTGACGTTTGACTGATGTTCCAATAAGGAATGTAACTCAGCTTTTTTTTATATGAAGATTCAAGTTGTGACAACTTCAAATTGTAATCGCATAGGCTAACTCCATCCACTTTATTGCGGATTTATTGAAGTTTATTGGCGTTTGATTCAAAGAAGCCAAAGTATCTCACATTCTCTGCCTTGACTTGTATGTTTACGTATTCGTTACACATGATCCCCAACTCACTTAATGCCAGTGGTCAAGTTTTGTATCGAATTTCCAGAGTTTTCCTTACATCATCTTTGTAATGTGCGTTTCTCTCATATCGGTCTGCCCCCCCTTCCCCCTGGCAAAGCAGAGCGCATTCATTAGCATCATCTTCATTGCCAAGTCTGGCAGACACTTGAACTTTGTCTGGGCGTTGTTCGATAAAAAGAACACGAGTATTTGCAATTTTAATTTTCTAGTAAAGTGTTTTTTCTCTTTCCGTTTTTTTTTTTGGTTTAAAAGAAACTGTAAGTGTGTAGGTGGGCAAGTACGGGGTACGGGGCTTGGAGGTTGGATTGTGATTTCAAACTGCGTGTCCTTTGGCCATTTATTTCACATTAATTAGGAATGCTTTGCTTTCATTTACTTTGTTTCCACTCGTAATCTGTCGAATAATTGACTCTTTGGTTAGTTTTTTTTTCCCCCTCTTTTATTTGCAACTATTTTTAGGTTCTTTGTTTTTTGGTGTGGTTGTGTGTGTGTGTTTTTTAATCTACTTTAGATTTAAGATGACGTCATCATCAGTAGTGCGACTGTCAATGTCAATATTGGTCATGGTTTGCAATTGTTTTTTAACCCCTTAGTGTCCCCTAACATATGGACATGATGGGTGGGTGGTTGGTTGCAAAAAAAAAAAACCCAACAACAACAATAGCAGCAGCAGCAGCAAAAAAGTGAGGCATAATAACTTGGAAACACGCAAAGAAAATATTTGAAACAACAAGTTAAGCTCAGACCCATTGAATAGACCCACATGCAAGTTTCTTCTGATACCCTTAAAGGGGGCGGGTTCCATTAAATGGCTAAAATGTTTGCAACGCAATGCCAGAAAAAAGGATAACTGATTTTTTTTTTATTCAACTAAAAGTTTCTGTTAGTTTGTAAGGAAGTTTCATCAGCTAAACTGATTGCTTTCGTTTATTTTACACTTGCAGAGAGAACTATAAATTTGGTCTTTATACGTCTGTCCGTCCGTCTAATAATATATGAAATAGAGACCTAGTTTTTTAGCAATTTCAATCAAAATTCGGTCGCAAGAGTCTATTTGCTGCTTACAGAATATTTGTCGCAGCTGGTCCAAACGGATTACTATAACCATAGTTATCAGCCAAACACTATGTGTGTTAGGAAAGAAATTTAAACTAGTTTCCAACATTATTTCACTCTAAACCATCTAGATTAAGTTTGGTTCTGAAATCTATAAATATTTTCGTACCGAACATGTGACTGAAAGGGTATATAAATTTCAGTGTTCGGCATTTTGCTTTTGGGGGTATTTATGCCTTCTTGCAGCCAATTAAAGTTGAGACAAGCAAAAAATACGGGAGAAAAGCAATAATGTAATTTATAAATAAATTATTCTTTGATATCACAAGGGGTCACTGGCAGTTCAAAGTGTCACGAAATATAAAAACGACCCGCATCTCTCTGACTAAATCGGAGAAAGCAAAAGGGGGTGAAGCGAAAAAAAAACCCAAATGACTTGTTAATTTGTCATGGAATTCGGTTTAACTATAATTTGGGTCACTTGCACTTTGTATATTTAATACAGAAATTTCACTAGGGAAATTAATTTTAAAGTGCCTACGCCTCCATCACCTCTACTCCCACCTCCACATCCACCTCATCCACTATATATAGTACATCCGACCACATGCAGTGTCAAGCTAATGGCCCAGCAAGCTGTGGCCAACGCCTTCGCCTCACTCTGTCAGCCAAACAAATGACAGAAGGATAGTCATACTGGGCGGGTTTGGTTGGGGCAGAGAAGGAGCAGAGGCGAATAAAAAGAAATTGCATATTCGTCTCTGGTCTTGGCCTACATTTATCTTTTTGACCGCCTTTTCTACTGTCCCCCATCCTTTCACTCTGGCTGCCACTTCCATTCGCTCGGCAACAAAGTTGCAACAATGGAATGTAAATTGTATAAATTGAATTCGAAAATGTCTACATAAATTTCGCAAAAACAAAATTAAAACAAACGGCAAAAATAAAATAGAAAATCAAACTGAAGTGCTCAAAGTGTTTTTCATGAAATGTTCACTAAGTTTTTATCTTTTTAAATAATGCCTTTAAATCTGGTAAACATTTTAGGAAAGATTTCATGAGATTAAATTTCATTAGAAAACATATGCTGCGATAATTGAGTGAGGATTATGAGAGTTGTGCAGAATATAAATAAATAATTTATTGCAATTTTTCGGGACAAATATAAGTAAGGTGAATTTTTGTGTCTTATTGCTTTAGCATTTATAATATGATTGGGAATATTAGAAATAAATCTATTTTAATGTAGTCTGCACATCGTTGGAAAATTTTGACTTAAAAAACTCGTTAATTTTTGATGTCTTAAAATGCCAAATTTGAAGTTTTTTGGTAATGACTAAGAGAATTTAGAAATAAGTTTGTATATTTTGTAACAAAAATGTAGCATGCATTAATCCTTAAAAAAAAACATAAAAATTGCTTTACATTTAGCTGCTGATTATGTTTAGATCTGGTGTAAAGAATTTCGAAAGTATCGCACGACTTAATCAAGGATGTTCCCCAGTTAATTCAAACCCAAAGACTTTATACGTTGCTTTCAAATTGTTACAAATTTCCAAGTAAGAAACTCATTAAAGTATTTCAATTAAATTAACTGTGGAATTGACTTACAAGAGAGGTCAGGTTATAGTAGTAGAAATTTAAGGTAACACGATTGTAATAAACTAAAGTGGATCCTTTTTGACAGCTGGCTATGAGGCAAACTTATGCGGATGTCAGAGAGTTTTATTAGCTCAATGGTTTCTCTCAAATGTCATCAGCCATGCCAGGTGAAGTTCATGTTGTGCTGTCTAAGCAAATATCATAAAATAGAAAAAAATGTCAGCAGAGCAAAGTGCATACTCAAACTCAGTTCAGCTCAGCTCACCTCACCTCTCTCCATATCTCATTTCTTCACTTAACTGAATATGACACATACGCCATGTGGTGCTACTCCGGTTGGTGGTCCATTAACAGAACTGACACTCATGGAAAAGCCATTTGCTGAAATGCAGATGGAAAGCCCTAGAAAACGCGTGATGAACTCTTCACGTCCTTTGACTATAATAATTCATATGTACGGTACGTTTTTAATTTAATAGAAAGGGCCTCATACAGGACATCTGCACGCAAACTCGTTATATTCATATAATTTGGTTATTACCTTAACTGGAAAATTGCTGGCCAAGAGGGCACTTAATAAAGCTTAATGCATGGTTTTTTTGCGTTTTCCTCGCATTTAAATTTGAGTGTCATAAACTTAATTTCATTAAAATTTTGCCCGTGTAAATGGAAATTTTGCAGCTGTAAGCTGTAATCAACAATTCATTCATCTTCATATATTATGAAGGAGTGCGGTATAAAACACAAACCTATGTATAAGAGACAGAGAGAGAGAGAGACAAGAGTGTGTCAAAGAAAACAGAGACACGCAACAGTTTTTTTCTTTCTTTCTTTCCTTTCCCTGGCCCCCCTCTGACAGGTAGCTGTCAAATGAGTGTCAGGCCCCTTGGATTATGACCTGACATTAACATTCTTGAACTTGGACAGCAACTAAACTCATGACTCAACTTGACTTTGTTTGAATTGATAGATATGACTAAATAAGTGAACCAAATGTGGTCATGTCAGCAGCATATAAGCGAGTAGATTAACTCTACCAATACACCTGCTAATGGATATAAGCAACTTGATTCATTTGCTTAAATGAAGTTAGAAAACAACTCCCTAAATGCTAAGTTGGGAGACCTAACTTTATGTGATGTCTGCTTAAAATGTAACTTTATTGTATTGACTAAAAATTACCATTTTTATTTTTTTTTTGACTGCGCTAAAAATAGTTGCTCTCTTAATTACTTGAGATAACATATATATGCATAATTTTCATTAAGTTTGGTTTCGCTTAGAAGCTTAATGGCTTAGTGGGTGGAGGTTTTTAACTATAAAATTACGTAGAAATCCCATGATATCGGAACTAGAGGCCTTGCCTATAAAGCGGATCTGCCATCTATCTAAAGGGTGTCCCAAAATTAACGCAAGATTTGAATTAAATAGAAAATGCCATTTTTAGTCTTTTAATAGTTATATTTTTATTGACTCATAAAGTACATAGGTTAGGGTTATGTATGGAATAGCACATCGGACAAATGGCCTCCACGGCTTTGCATGCACATACAAAGGTCAAACCAAGCTTTAGATTCTATATTCCGCATATCGGATGTTTTCAAAAAACACAATGCACGTTGTAAAAGGAAGTCCATAGAATCCATAAAAACATCTGTTGCAATATGTAAAAGATATGAACATTTTTATCGGCACAAGTACCTGATCGTCCCAAGTTATTCATTTACTCATTTCCGTTTTATTACAACACAAAGTCTTGTAAATTCATTTTTAAATAGCAACTTTTAAATGCACAAACAATCGTAAAAATTTTTAATCTATCATTGAACCTTTTACAAAGTATTTGGCAATACGTTCTTCTGTTTTTTATTGGTATTTACCAATGTTTTTTAAACAAATGAAAATTGCAAAAATTACTACAGATTTGTTTCGCAGGCCAATCAAATAACGTATACGCCACATGGTACACACACATTCAGCAGCTGCATTTAATGTTAAGACATTTTCGATTGCAATAATAATAATACGAATAAGCACACAAATTAATAACAACAATAGCAAAGAACAAGAGATGCCAATGAGATGTCGTCCTTTCATGTTTAACAATGAAAATTCTGTGCCAAGAAAACACAGCAAAACAAAATGGCAATCGATTTAAAATTGAAAATCGAAATATGTAGCTACAGAGAACAAGCAACAATACTCATATGTGATAGACAACAGCTGCTGCCAAGCTATAGATACAAATGTTTATATATATACGTATCTGCATACGCATATAGATTGTATTATAATGTATGTATTATAATGCCAAACATCAGCAGAAAAGTATCGAGGCGTGCATAGCAAATGAATTAGTAGCAAATAACACGCTTTATTGAGACACAGTGGAGAAGAAACTGGAAATTGGAAACTGAATTGGGCACTGCGTGAGCTTATGCTATGGGGCTAGGGGCTAGGATGGGCTGGCCTGGCCTGGGTAGCTCCCATAAATGGTGTCTAGGGCGCAACACGTGTCAATCTATGCTCTTCTGTGTCTGTCTAGCAGCTCAGGGGGGAGAGGAAGCGATTGGGGGAGATATGGGGTAGTCGGTCGGCTGACAACAGACATTGAATCTGCCGCATTAATTCTTTGGGTTGGGCAAATAACGAAGCCATAGGCTAAGTAACAGTGAGTTTAAAAAGTATTTTATTAATGTTTTTAGTGTCAAGTCCGTTTTTTTGGATATAATAGAATTGTGTAATTGAAATTTTTAACTTATTTTTAACCAGAACGAGGTCCTTTAAACTCATTTGATTATCCACTACAAGTGCTTGTTTTTCAGGTTATTATCCAAATACAAAAACGAGTTGTAGGTATTCAATGAGAAGGTAATACCATATTTTAGATCTGAGTTATAATAATATAACTAAGGTTATATAACGAGGCCCAACTAGCAGTTACATAAATGGTGTGTTTTTCGAAGAAGTTTTCAGTTTTCTAATATTTTCAAATCGGAAATTAAAAGGAGAAAATTTTTAAAACTAGATCGATAATGAAAATATTGGCTGCCTGTGGGTGATGTAGAGACACTTACATATATTGACTACAGTTTCGTGTCGGATCGGGATACCACAATTCTTAAGAAACGGCTACCTATCCATTTCTAGTCCTAATGAAATGCCTGCTTTTAAATCACTGTAACTTCTAAAACATTGTGATATATTAATTTTTCGTATTAGATTCGATTTTCTCTAATTTTTTATATGAAACACTGGTCTATGAGGAATATTCTGATATAGCTAATGATTTTTCATTTTAGTCAACTAAGAGATAATTGTTGATATGCACAGCGACAAGGAAAAAGTTAAAAAAAAACATATTTTTTTAATGTCTGTTTCACTGTGCACAAATTTTTGGTACTCACTGTGTTATTAAACTTCCATCCCCGTTAGACACTCATCTACTTAAATGCGCTATAAGACATCTGTTCCAAACAGTTTCAGCCAATATAGGCCCCCTTTGGCACACCCACTGGCGCTGGTTGCCCGCCCCTATCACTCTCTTGCCATTACCATCATCATCATCTTTTATTATCATCAGCGGCAAGCATTTTTCTACCGCGTAACTACTTTTTCATATGCCTACTCCTACTACCTATTTTATGTTGGTATGTGTATATTTTTTTAGTCTAGCCGCGCGGCATGTCTGCTTTGTGGGGCAGCCACTTGAGCTTTGCCGGCTGCCATTCCCGGCATCCGACCCCTGGCCGACTCAACGCGCCGCTACCAATGCCGCCGGCTCAATGGCAAACAAATTGTTGTTGTTGTTGTTTACTCTCACTGTCTCTATCTCTCTTAGTGCTTGCTTCCTCTCTTATTAGCCCACATTATGTCGGATTCGGATGTGTTTGGATGTGAAATAGAGGAGGCGTTGGCTATGCCGGCGGCATTGTTGTTGTCATTGTCAGCATTTGGCATGCTAAAAAGAAACTCACACCAAAATGTCGCTTCTCGCTCTCTCACTTTTCCTCTCTCTGTGTTTCTGTAGGTGTCTTTGTCTCTTAAATTGTTTCTGCAATTTAAACTAAAAAAAAAAGGGAAAGAAATGTAGAATTTTATGCCAAATTACGTCATTATTGTTGATATTTTTATTGTTGTGTGAAATTAGCAAAGCTTTCAATGTGCAATTCTTTTAAATAGGTAAATACATACACACATACATATGTACTTACATAGGTAAAATTCGTATATATTTGTTTATTTTTAAACATTTTTTAATGTGCGAATTTCATTGAGATACTACTACTCACTTATTTAGTCATACAAAGAAGTGATTAAATGTGATTTCATTTTACACTTTCCGACTAAACAAAAAATCGGAGGATAGATAGATAATACATAATTTAAACCACATGGCGTATGTGTAATATTATTTTCATATAGAGTATTATGGTATTATAGCGTGGGAAATACTAGATATTTATTTGGAAGTTGTATAATTAAGATAACGGCTTTCAGCTTATAGCTATTTCTTAAAAGATCCTAAATATCAAACAAATTCTCTTAAAAGTAAAATCTTTGAGGGGAAATTAAATTAACAACAAGCTAGCTTTTATGTCTTAATTTCTTCATAGTCTTTATAAGTCTGGTCTAACCTTTTTACTTTAACATGCTCACTTGAAAGGACGATGATTTTTTTTCAAAAACCTGTCTAAATCACTGTGTTTTAAAAGCCGTTTAATGGTCATATTAGCTTCTTGTGCCTCTTTATGTCGAAAACCAGATGTAAATTGTTTACAAAAAACGTTAATAAAATAAAATTTTAAAAATTAAATCTGTTTGCCCTAAAATAATTTGTTATTTAAATGGGCCGAATGGATGCAACTATATTTAATTTTTTATCTTTAAGATTCGAAATCAATATATTAAAATTTAAAACAAAGAAACCCATATTTTGTGTTAACAAACAGGAAAACAATGAAACGAGAACTTTAAGTCGTAGAATTCTATATAGTTATACAACAGATTTACGAGTTGAAATTCCTGCAATTTATAAGAAACTTATGAAATAAAAGTGATCTAGAAATTCACACTAAACAATTGATAAACAATTTGCCATTACTGAATAATGCATATTTTATTCACATGCAAAAGTTGTTTCATTTCTTGCCTTGCTTTATCAAGGCATTGTGCAGCGTATTTTACTTGCAGGCCATTAGTTCAAAATGCATTCAAATAAATGCCACATAATGTGCCATAGAATGTCAATTACACATTTATGCATGGAGTCGGTCCTTCCGCTAGGCCACACACACACACAGACACACACACACATACAGCCCTGTGGAAAGACAATTGTGCGACTAATCGACGGGCGCCTTGGAACCCCTTAGAGCCAATCCTCGTCGAAGCAGAAAAAATGAGAAAAGAAAAGCCAGAAAAGCGGCAAGAGAAAATTGAAACTAACCCAACCCAGAATGGCGTGTCCTTTGAAATGGGTAGTAGCTACTACCACGCCTTCAATTGTTGTTGTGTGTTTGTGTGCGGGTTAGAGGAGCGTCTAGGTTTAGTTGTTTCTTTAGTGGTAATTAAAAGTGTGTCAATGTTTATATCCTTAAATGAGTTTTTTGTGCGTTTAATTAAAAGACTATCAAAGTCAAGTTCTTAAATCTTTTACGTTTACGTGTTTTGTCTTAAGAAAACGGAAGCAGCAACAGGAGATATACTTTGCTGGTCTATTTCCGGCTTATTTTCTATATAATATTTGGAATTTATTTTTACATTTTTGTCCTTTTGCTTTTTTTTTGTAGCAGCAGCAGCAGCGGCAACAGCAGGCAAACAAATTGCAATTGAAGCTGCAACTTTTATGAATGAGTTTGACTAGAAGTGGAGGACAACGAGGAGGAGGTGCAGCAGCGAACTAGAAAATGGCCTTCAGCTATGCGTGCCTGGTGCTACAACGCGCCGTGGTGCCGGCAGTGCTGGTCCTGGGTAAGTTAGTTTCCGGTGTACTCAGTCAGCATGAAATAAGTTTTGTAATTTTCCGCTTTTCCTTCCGTAGCCTCCCTGATGCGACCCGTGGGCATATCGTTCGTCTATCTTTTGATGTTCTTTATGTCCCCATTTATACCACTTGCCACACGTCGCAATTTTAAGGGATCGGTCACTGCCTTCTTCATCATCCTATTAGCTCTTAGTACACTAGTCATATTGGGTCACATAACCCTCCAAATACTGGCTATCAGCACTGAGCTTTTTGTTAACAATTGTTCCTTCAATGAGCAGTTGCTCAGGCACATTGGGTTCATCAGTTTCCTTAAACTGGCGTAAGTAATTATCATTCACCTTTTTTTTTTAAATAAAATATCATTAATCATTTCACCTAATCCCATTTAGACCATTCGCCATCATTGAGTGGCTGGCACCAGAAATTCTGGTATTCGCCACATCTTTGGGCTCATATCTGACGGTCAAACGCTTGTCCACCCAAGCCATCAATGCCGATCAATTGGAGAATGGCGAAATAGCCGAGGCTGGCGTGCAATCAGATCAACCAGCTGGCACATCAAGCGATGCCAATGGTGGAGACAGTCTTCAACAAGCCACTGCCACAACGCCTTTGCAGCAGCAACAACAACAATTACGAAAACGTGTCTCAATGATCAGTCAGCACATACATTTCGAGGGATTGATTAAGATCTGTGAGTACATACAAATAATGTTTTACTTGGAATTTTCAAAGCTTTAACTTAAATATTTAAATTCTAAATCTAAAAATGCAAAATTGTCTTTTTGAAGAAGAAATCACGTGTTTTTCGAAGAAATCTCAAAAATTTTTATAAAGAAAATATATAGATATAACTTTTGGATTTTTTTTTAAAGTAAAATTACTTTTATACGTTTTATGTTTAAACTTGTGTTATAGATTTCCTTATAACAATCAAACGAATCTATAGTCAAGAATTTATTTTATTTATGTTGCCCATATTGATTTAAGCACATTTTTAACCATATTTCAATAATATCTAACTTTTTAAATATTTATTATTCTTTCACCAAATCTGAACAAAATCTGTTTATTTGCCGCATAGAGAAATCTTTGATTATGAATTATCTTTAGGTGCACCAATCTTCCTGTTACTTTGCAACAAATTTAAATTTATCTTATCGATATGTTCCTTAGGGTTAATTGTATGTTTTTAAAATTAACCTTTATAATAAGTGATGACAAAAGAAAGATAAATTTCGAAGTGGAACTACTTTTGGTTGGTTAATAACTTAATGGGGAATCAATCGTCCTACTTTAACTTGATTATATTCTGCGAAGCCAGCAGGGGATGATGCCTGATTGAGTTTATTAATAATGCTGTATAAATACACATTGGCAACGTGCGTTCCTCAGTTTTGTAGCAGTTTTGCATTTTTCCTAATAGAATTGTTCACTAATTCTTCAGTTATCATGATAGAATGGCTAAGATGCAACTCTCGCAACTTTGGGCAGCCAAGTACCAGATGCATCACGCCAGTGTCGCTAATTTTCGAGCAACGAGGAAACTCGATTTGCTCCTTTTTGCTAAGTTTAGTAAATTTTTTTTAAAACATCAAAAATTTGTTGTTGCTGTCGCAGGACATGAGTCTTGGTAAACGTTGATATAAGGGTTTCAAAAAATTTTTTAAGAGGCCGAAATCGTTTTTCTGGGAAGTTATTAGTCATGAAGGTTTAAAACATTTAATAAACAAGGATAAAAAAAACATGATCTTTAGAAAAAACAAGAATATTTGGTCCGGAAAACTTCTAGTTCAAAGTTTTCAGATACAAGATTCTTGAAACTTTTACTCTACTATGTTGTCAGTTTATTTTTGATTCGTTTGGTTTGTTTATTCCTTACCAGCTTTGAGTGCAAAATTATCCCCCATGGTCATTGCTTTCGATTTAAATTTTCTATCAGCTATAAATTCTTATCAATCTGTAAGAATAATTTTTTTTTTCTCGTTGCAGCTCCTCTATTCTGTTTGGCTACATTGTTCTTTGCCGCCGTATTGCGTCCCTCGGTGCCTGGTGGCTTCTATTTTCTCATTTTTTTGTTGTCGGGCACTTACTGGGCGACTTGCCAAACTCTGCAACGGTGCGTATGACTTTTCACACCGCCCACTTTTCTGTCAACTTGATGTTTATCTTTGATTTTATTATTTTGCAGTGGCTTCGCCTTGTTGCTGCGCTGCGTAATGGTTGTCCTTGTGCTCCATTCCCTGTTTCTTGTATCCTACCAAACGCCCTGGCTGCAGGAACAATTAGATTCAACCAGTCTGGCAGCACGGTAAGTCTCTCAATGGCAATTGATTCACTTGGCCAGATAATATGATAAACGTCGATTTTGGTGTTTGATTTGACAGTTTGATCAGCCTGGAGCCGCTCATTGAATCCAACTGCACGGATATTCGTGTTCTTATGTATAATAACACTTTGTATCTGGACTCTTATCTCAATCCATTTGCTTTGTTCTTTGCTTACTTTGCCTTGGCATTGACCACAAAGCATTTGATAAAGCCCAGGGTAAGTTTCCGTCTTAAAATTTTACTACTCTGCTCTCTTATCTAGTGCCACTAACATGGATAAAAGTCTTCAACTATATTCTGATTTTCTGCTCTTCTTATGCTGCGGACTCTCTTTAAACAAATTTCAATACAAAACGAAACATGGAAACTAAACTTCTACACACACACACACACTTACACGCATTGTCACTAACCACACCAAACAAAAACAACACCAACAATAACTACAAAACACCTACAACAAAAACATTTCCATTTGCCACTATCCACTACTATTTGCTGTCCTTAGATGGAAGCAAAACCTGCCATGGCATTTGGACAGCAGCTTACAGATTGCAATAGCAGCAGCCTCAGTAATAACACCAACAACAAAGTCAACCGACAGCTGTCGCTTCTTGCAACAACGTCAACAACAACAACCACACAAATGAATCGCAAGGATAGCGGAGGCCTTGCCACCTCAACAACTACCTCAAACACAATAAATCGAACACAACGTTTGAGTGTAAGCGACTCGAGTGGATGGATATACATACATACATATAAGGGCGAGATTGATATTAGGGGGGGAAAGGAAGGAAATAACTCTTGCAAACTAGTTGTTATTACAGCAGTATGTGAATAAAGGGAAGCGAGGGCTAGTGTAAGGAAACGGAAAAGAGAAAAGGAAATGAAGACATTGAGGGCCAATCAGGGCATTACAAATCTACATAAAGATGAGAATTAAAAACCTTCCATACAGGGCCATTACTGGAAATGTAAAAAAATGTATCAGAATTCGAAATCAGTTTGATATCCATTTTTTAGATTATTGACTAGATTACTGTTAACTTACTCTAAATTTGGGCAAAGACAAACGAACAGAAACGAGTATAGGTAAATGAGGTGTCAATATGACTATCTACAACCAAATGAGTAGGAAATGAATAAATGAATACGAAGTACTACCAAGTGTTTTTGGTATATCCAATTACCATTTTTGTGTTGGGCCCTGGGAATCGACAAAAGAGTGACAATTTTTTAATAAAGTGTTTTTGCTCAAGTGTCTGTGGAGGAACAAGGAATTGCCCTAAGAATTTTTTTAGTAAAGAAGTTAAAAAAAGGGTCTAAAAACTTATTGTTGGCCTGTCAAATGACTGAGCAGTGCATCCTGAACTGACCGATTTTTTATCAGAAGCGGAACTAATTTGATTTACAGTAGAATGAAATTAAACTTGCTCATTTGCCTTAGCTAAATTTGGTTTTTTCTCCAGTTGGAATTCTACTCCAAAAACATTGAACATACTAAAACCGTTGGAGGTCAACTAAAACTTAAATGTTGTCTGTGTTTAACAACCAAAATAATTTTTAGATAATTTTGCAATCAAAACAAAAACTTACAATATTTAAAAAACAAAAAAAAAAAATTTTTAGTTGCTTTATGCTTTTGAAATTCTGTTTTTCTCTTTTTATTTTATTTTCGATGAATTTTTAGTTTTTGCCTTTTTGACTTCTGTTTTTTACGCTCTCTCTTTTTATTACCTCCTGCTTTAGGTTTCTTTACGCCGTGATCAGCGTGCAACGTTAAATGAACCGACTGAGACGACGCCTGTACGTAAACTAACTCCACTATTTCGCCAAATCTTCCAACCTACTTCTTTGCCCTATTAGACAAACTATCCATTCTATTCTATTCTATCTATCTATCTATCTGTTCTATTTATCTATGTTTAATTTGTAAAGTCATTTTGTCATTTGTATAAATGTTGAATGTCTAATTTAGTCGACTCGTTGCCATAAATATACTACTACTAATCCTCTCTAGAAATGCCATCTAACCTTATTTAAGTGTGCTCTGTTTGAAAGGTTGTGGGTATGGGTTTTATCCTAGCCATATTCACCTTAGTTGCTCGGGTTATACCACTTACCAAATGCCATAGAAAAGTAGAATATATTAATAGTTTAACCCAAGCTCTATTTCCTATATGTGTAAATACCAAAACTAGGCCATCAAGTAAGAAGCCCTTAACTAACAAATTTCTAATCTACTCCAAAAACTTTAGTTGGTACGTCAAAGTACACGCAAGGCACGGACACCGGATAATGTTGCAACTGGTGGAGCTATCACCGCTGGCATTTCGCGTGGCAATGATATACAATTAGAATCGTTGGAACATCGTTCAGAGCAGGAGAATAATACTACATCCATTTTAGATCAGATATCGTATGGTTTTGTTAGTGTTGGTGGTTTCATCTATCAGAATAGTTACATATTTACCAATATTCTAATGATGGTGAGTAAAACTACTAAAAACTAAAAAGAAAATTTAAACTATTAATTGTGAAATCTTTCCTAGGCCTGGTCCATAGTCTATCATTCGTGGCTAACTTTCGTGCTATTACTTTGGGCAAATGTCTTGTGGATGATACCGAATCAGCGCAAGGCCATGATGCGTTCAAGTCCCTTTATAGTGCTCTATACGGAATTTTTATTGGTTGCCCAATATATTTATGGCATGGACTTGAACAATAATGAGCTGCCTGCCAAAGTCTCTGTGAGTTAAACACTTTTAACGAATACAACAAGAGAGAAACATTTGATTTCGTTAAATTCTTTTTTTTAGACCACTGGCATTAACCTCCAGCAAATTGGCTTCGAGCGTCCCATTGAGAATCATATGCGTCCCTGTGTTCCGCTGATAGTAAAGACAGCTTTTGTTCTCATGTTTTGGGTCACATCGCGTCAGTTTTTCAAGGAAAAACGTGATCGTAGGAGAGACAGCACTTTAGCTGATATAATTGCTCCATTGCAAATAACTGTTGGATCTGCCGGCTCTCCCTATCTTATTAATGATGGCAAGAAAACATCGAAATTCTTGAAAAGAGCTGGGGATGTCATTAAGAATCTTTTGGTGCGCCTCTGGATTTGGTTACTCATCTTGGTGATCTTTTTGTGTGCCATCACTGGCGAGAATATGACCGGTTTTCGCATCTGTTATATGGCATTGTTCCTATTCTTCTTGCTGGTATTTCAATCATCGTCCAAGGCATGGGTTAAAATCATGTATGGCTTTTGGTTATTCCTGATCTTCTACGCCATGTCCATATTGATATTGATCTACACATATCAATTTGATAAGTTTGATAAATACTGGAATGATTATCTCAATGTGTCCAAGACGCTGTAAGTTAATTACATTAAAAAAGACTAAGCAATAAGCAAAAGCTTTAATAACATCCTTTTTTTTTTAAGGCAAAATGACATTGGTCTGAAGCAGTATGAGACCAAGGATCTATTTCTACATTTGGTCTCACCTACAATAATTGTTATATTGACAGTTATTCAAGTCCATTATTTCCATAAGCGATTTATTGCTTCGCTGCAACAGCAACCCGCAGCGGAAGCAGTGGCAGCTGCATCGCAAAAGGCCACAGAGACAACTGCCTTGGAGCCAGCTGCTAGTCAATCCAAACGTCGTGGCAGTGCCTCATCGTTGCGTCGTTCTCAAGGACCGTCAGCAGAGGGAGCAGCCGCAACAGATTTTGAGACTTCCGTGCGTGATTTGGTGCGAATATCGTTTCGTAAAATCAAAAACAAATCGGAATATATATTCAAAAATTTCAAAGACGTCTTCTGGCGTTTTCTTGAGCTGCACATCATGAAGGCCGTTTATTTGGCAGCCTTTATTTGCAGTGTCAGTGAAGTTTGTGTTCTGCACATTATCTTTGTGGGCTTTTGTGTGCTGGGAGCCACCTCAAGGAAGGGCGTACAAGTGTTCATCAGTCGCCTGATATCGTTTATAGTAACAATTATAGTGTTGTCGAAGATGATCTATCAAATTGAGTACCTAGATCATACACGTTACAATGTTGTTTGTGTGAGTAGTTATTGAAAATTGTTCCATTTCTTGTTAATATTAAAACATACTTTCTTTTACCTCGTTTAGTCGGATAACAGGACCTCCAATAATGCCGAATGGGTGGGCCTAAACAAGGCCGATAAACAGCATGGCGGCTTGATGAGCTTATTGCGCACCTACATAATCTACATGGTCATTGTCACCTTGCACGCTGTTATTAGTCTACGCCAGTTGCAGATGCGCGTGAAAATTGGAGCCCTTAATGATCCACCTACCAAACTTCTTTTCCCTCATATAACTCGTTCGGATGCCGAAAAGGATTTGGTTGGCCTTGTCAAATATCTCCTTAACTTTGGTTTCTACAAATTTGGCATTGAGATCTCTTTGATTGCCTTGGTGTCCACCATAACTTATCGCCAGGATATTGTGGCTGTCGTCTATGCCCTGTGGTTGGTTGTCCTCTTGCTCCTCAGGCGTTCACAGTGTGCCAAAATTTGGGGTGTCTTTCAGGCATTCTTTGCCATATCCATATTGGTGCAATACATTGTTTTGGTTGGCCTTCCTCCAAGCTCTTGTCTAGGTAAGTTTAAATAAAATTTAATTTATAACATTTATTTATTTTCTCTAATTTTTCTTTCAGTTTATCCCTGGGATAATGGAGCCTTCGGCGAGAGCATTCAACGCTGGACTATGCTGCCCGGAGCACTTCATTTCAATCATGTGCCCAAGTTGATATTCGATTTCATTGTTTTGATCATACTGAATCGTCAGAAGAGCATCTTCTGCATTGAACAACGTTATGCCACCAATGATGATTATCCCGGCGGCAGTAATCGCAGCGTTGTGGCTGATATAGCCCAATTGGGCAGAGTACCTTTTGATAATCCCACACATGATTTCTGCTCCTATATACGAAACTATTCGGATATATTGAAAAATGGTGTCCTATGTGGTTTTTACTGGTTCACTTTGGCTGTTGTATTTTTGGCCGGCACGAATATAGCCGATCTGCTGGCCTTGGGCTATCTAATCGGAGCCTTTATATTCCTATGGCAAGGCTCTGATTTCTATTTACGTCCCATAAAAACCATCATCAGTCGCTGGAAATGGTTATTGGCGTTCAATGTGGCTAATATAGTAATAAAAACTTGTTTCCAAATGGCTGGTTGCCTATTTATGAATAGCTTAACCACCAATTGCTGTTGGCTGGTCCACATGCTGGGCATAACGTGTACAAGTAATGCGCCTCAAGAGAATCTCATCTTGGCCGAAGGAGCGGATATAAATGGGAATCTAGAAGGCGATTGTCCCAAGATCACGCATCACATTGTTTTACTATGGGATACAATTTGCTTTGCCTTCATTATCGTGCAACTGCGCATCTTTAAGTCTCACTATTTCTGTCACATTATCACGGATACCAAGGCCAACAATATCTTGGCCTCCAGGTGAGATTATAGAAATTATAAAAGTCTTTCATTTACAATTATAATGTTAATTACTTTTACAGGGGAGCCGATATTATTGAAAGTCTACGCCAGAAACAAATAGCCCATCGACACGATCACGAGAAGCAAGTCCTCCACAAGATCAAAAGGAAAATGGAGCGCATACGAGCCACCCAGCAAAAAATGCTCCGTCCTTTGGACAAGCAAACCCATTTCGATGGTAAGTTGTTTCTGGGATTTCCCCTTTTCGTTTTTTATTGGGAGGGATGAAAACGTTTTGTTGGGGTTTTGCGCCCTTGTTTTAAATTTTTTGTTCGCGAGTGAAAAGTAACTGATTAAAAAAACTAATCCTTGACTTGGCAAGGGATACGCACGCCCTCCGAGCATGGCATGTCAGAGGCCACGGAAAGGGCTCCTTTAGCTCAGAATAATAGCTTTGCCTCCTGTCAAGGCTCTGGCTATCAGACGCCCTCATCCAGCTCAGTCACTTCCTCACCGGCTCGAGCTTCTTTATTGTCCAATAGTAGTGATAGCAACGGCAGCATTGATAGTGCCGACGCTGCAGTGATCATAGAACCGGAAATAAACATAATGCCGCCGTGTGATGATTACTATGTGGATGTTCAGTCAATGAGTGAGGAGGAAGTCACAGTGGCTGTACCCAAAACTACCACAACAGCAGTAAGTTTGGCCTACATCTGGTGAAGATGATGCTTATTGAATAGAAAACTCAAATCCCCTTATAAACAAAAAGCCCACAACGCCCAGCACTGAGGCTCTATCGACGCTGTTGACAGAAGGTTTTCTAGAACCCAAAAGAATTTCACTTGGTCTGGCACCATCGGAATCTAGTGGCACTCATGGCCACATGACCATGCAGAATTTGTTACCTCCTTTGGCTAATTATGCCACTGCCCTGACTCAAACCAGTGCTGGAAGCAGCTCTGTCAAATCTGTGACTCCTAATCTAAGACGCCATCAGCAACACCGCCGCCAGTCATCGACTAACGCTGCCGTCTCTTGGAATGAAACAGTGTCCATCAAACGATCACCCATGAAGAAACATATGGTAAATGGAAGTGATGAAATGATGAAAATCGTCAAACGATTAACTCCTCCTCCATCCCACAGTCCGATGAGCGTGAGGATTTGGTAACAATGCGTCAGAAATCCCTTCATCGTCGTCATCAGAGTATGGGAAATGCAAGTTATTCCCTGGATGAGGCCACTGGCGCACAGTCTTCATCAGCCACATCAACCATGCGAAAACGAGCAAGAGATGAGGTTGCTTTGCGTTCAGCTCAGCGTCCACATAGCTGGGGACCAGTGGGTACGGTCTACCATACGGAGTCGCTGATGTGCGCCTTCTATGAGCCCGCCTTGCTGCATGGACCATGTATTGGATTAATCATTTCTTTTACTCTTCAAATAGCTGAAAAATATAAATATTTTATTTTTTATTCAAAAATAAAAAACAAAAACTTTGTACAAAGATTTTTCTCTCATGTCAGTGTCTATGTGCAGATAATAATAATAAAAACCATTGAGGTCATGTGTAGCAGACCTCAAGCAACTGTGAATGAATCATGACTATACTAATTTGTAAATATCACTTTATTTTAGTCTAATCTTTAACTTATATTTATCTATAATCGAAGCGTTATCCGGTTAATGCGCTCATCTTTATTACAAGTGTAAAATACATTTTATATTAACTTTCTCTTGAAAAGGAAATGGATTACTTTTGCTTTCCCTAGACAAGGGTCAAATGATTAGTACTTAGTTTAAAAATAATTAAGAAATCAGTATACAATTTTTTGCTATTTTCCGTCTTTAGCTAAAAGATTCTTTCTGAAGATTCTCAAAAAGTTTGTCTTTTACGCTTCAAAATATAAACTCATAATAAAAACTCAACTGAAAGTTCAAGATCTTTTCCTAAACTTTTTCATATAGAACCTAAATTTACAAACAACATTATAGATTTTTGCTAAAACTAATTTGGCAGCGCTTTTAATTGATTGTCTTTAAATGCTGAATTTTTTATGCGAAAAACGCTTCTGTTTTTTAGTTGATATTTCTAAAATATATAAGATCACAGCTGTGCTTTTTATTGAATATTACAATTTATGATTCTCAAGCCGAATAAAGATTCAAGTATTAGTGAAATATTTTCTTAGGTATACCCAATCAATACCCTCTTCACATTTATTAATGTTTTTTTTTGGTACTAATCAAGAAGCCCTCAAAACTGTTAAAATTTTTTTTATCAAATTCAAACTATTTCTAATAGATTTTTAGATATATATATATATACTTTTACTATACAAAAAAAGGTTACGCAAAACTTATAGTTTTTCCATAGCATGAAGAGAAAGAAGTATCGAAAACTTTTTAAAAAACAACTTAAAATTTTTCTCTCGCTTATTCCTTGTATTTCATTCTTACAAAAAAAGGTCTACTAAATGCCTCAGCGGATTGTTTAAGAATATTTTAAATTCAATTTCGGATGGCCGAAAGTTAATAATTAAAAACTCTGAAAACCAGATTTGTCCTTATCATATTTTTTATTTCAATCATTTTGTATCTCATGTATTATGATTTCGTTTGTTTTGGTTTTTAATTATTATTGATTTTTGTTTTTTATTTTTATTTTTAGAACATGGTTATCCACTTCCTGCACCAGCAGTACGCAGAAGGAAGGAAATTAAATTGCATCCACATGGTAAAGTTTTTTAATTTTTGGGTTTTATTTCGATGTGTTTATACCTACAATTGTATATATATATCCCAAAATATTTGCCACTTCATGCATGGAATGTGTTTTTATGCTGTACTCTTTAGATATATCTAAATGTTGTTAAATATTTGCCTTTGATTTTGATCAAGTTACATTATGGATGATAGGTAATAATTGTTTTTTGTTTACCTCTTTCCAAAATAGCCACACGAGCTGGTGACTATTATATGTTTGAGGAAATGGATGATAAATTTGAATTGGATATGATACACGATGAGATTGATTTTCTCGAGGAGGAGAATATAACCGAAAGTGAAATGAAAATGCAGCGAAGGAAAACTCTTTATGATGTAAGTGCAAAAGAATTTAGACAAGTATTAATACTAATTGATGTCAATTGGAGTCGAAATATACATGAGTATATGAAGAATATATCATATAAAAAATGCCTTTAAAAATTCCCACATCCCTTCCCGCCACTACAAATGACATAACGTGTTCCCCCGACTAAGGTTTGGAAGGATTTAAATGATGCCGAATACCGTCGTCATTTCTATATGCGTGAACGTTCCTATGCTTCTGAGCCGGGTTCGCGCATTGCTCTTAAACTTGATGATGACAAAGACGAAGACGCTGACCACCATCATAGTGATGATGATGATGATGAAGACAATACCCTTGAGTGTGACGTGGGCATACGCACATCCACTCTATCCGAGCCAATTGTTTTTGGTCGTCGCAGTTTGCCGCTGCTCGAGGATGCAGCAGACTCTCTTCGGGTTGTGAGTTGTGCAATCAAAAATAAACAAAATTGCAACAAATTATGTATTACTATCTTTTAATTGGCGCACCCACTTTACTTGCAAATCGAGCAACCAACCCACCAATCAATCAATCAATCAATCAATCAATCAATCAACCAACCAACCAATAACAACTTCATGTTGGTCCACATACACTTAATAATTTTTCAGCCTGTACAAATCTATTTCTATATAACGCGATATTTAAGCTTTGATTTTGTTAAACTGTGAAATAAATGTGAACATTTCTCACAATTTCAAGCAACATTTCTAATCAGTTTTGATTGATTAATTACAGAAATCCAAAGATGCCCCCTCTGCTGATTTCCCTTCGACCAGCAAGGGTATATCCAAGGAAAGAGATGAAGCTGCTGCAGCTGCTGCTGAACACATTGCGCGTGATGTGGCCGATTTGCCTGTGATACCACCGCCACATATAGCTCCGGCTCCTGCTATTACATCTAAGGAAACGTCGGATAGCAAATCGAAAATGGAAATTGATAGTGGCGAGGTCACAGCCAAAGATTCGGATGAGGATTTCGATACAAATCCCATAATAAGATTGCTGGAGGGTTTCCTGGTGACATTGACCATACGTTTGAATCGTTTCTCACGAAACTATCGATTTGTTAATCGCATATTGGCAGGCGAGAAAAAGACACTCAAGGTGGGCCGTGATTTGGAATTGCAGAATGAAAGTTTTTCTTCATCTCAACAAACAACTTTTGCATCTTCTGTGTGTTTTGCAGGAATCCAGCTCTTTGAACCGTTTGGGGCTTTCCAGCGCTGCGGCCATGTTCCATTTCCTTAAATCGAATTTAGAGAGGTATTTAGTACGCAACATTGGCGAGACTTGAAGTGTGCGCCGCTTGCGTTTGAAATTGAATTGTTTACGATAGAGTAGCGTGTTCTTTTCTATTTTGTTTAATTCTCCTGTCATTTTTTAAGTTAAATGGGAAAGTAATTTCCATTATTTGTTCAATTCTTTCTTTGATTTCACCGACATTTATCATTTCTTGTTAAATTTTAATTCGTTTCTTTTTTCTTCTTCTTTTTTTTTTATTTGCATATTCGTTAAATATGTTTTGTGTTAAAAAAAAACTGTGTACCTGCTTCCACCAATAAATATATATATGTATATATATATATATATATATATTCTATATATCGACCACCTGCAACACATCATTCCATCATCAAAGTGATGAGCCTGTTTCATCGTCTACACCGCGTCGGCCCATGGCCTCCACTACCACCACCACGAATGCCACACAACACGACTCAAGCACACCACCCAACACCACAAACACAACAACCACACCGCTCTCACCACAAGAACCACCAACAACAACAAGTACACCACAACAACAACAACACCAACAACAGACACATGAAGATATCATCGTTATACCTGTAGATACTGTTGATGCAGCCACCTCTAGGTAATCAAAAATCAAACATCTACACATAGAATCATAATTTTTTTTAGCAGTCTAAATGTATGAAAAAAGTTCCATCAAGTTTTTTTAGGTAAAAAATTTCAATTTAAATTGAAAGTTCTTTAGACAAATCAGAAGAATCAGTTCATATAATCAGAAGTTTTGTCACGGTTTTAGTTTTCGTTTCGGATTCCGAGCCAAATGATTGGTTTTTATTACCCATAAACGCTTCAATCAGTCAGTTGTTTAGTTTAAAGACATTATTAGTACATTAATTTTCTTTTAAAAATAATTTGAAAACGGGAACCGAATTTAACACGATTTCTTGTCATAAAGGCCAGTTAAAAGATTTTGAATCTTACAAAATATTTATTTATAGATAAATATAATAACATAATCTCTTCATAATACATTCAAGTCTCTATTATAAATTGAATCTCTACTTGATGGAACTTTTTAAAGAACATCAACAACCTAAACTCTCACGCCTTGCACCTGTGGCATTATTTATTTATTTTCAACAAAATATTATGATTCGTTCAATTTATTTATCCGTTGTGAGTTAAAAATTGCCAAAAAAAAAAATCGGATATAATATTTCTTTATATTGTCTCTATATGTATTTGAAAAACGAAATTCAATCCTTACTAATTTCTTTCTTTCTTACATTTTATACACATTGTTTTTTCTGCGCGCATTTTTCGATCATCCAAAAAAACAAAACAAAAACAACAAAACCAAAAATCAAATCAAAAATTTTTGTTCGTTAGAAAACAATCAATCAATTCATCGCCACCAGCCAAAGGGTAAGTAAGATCAACTTGATTTTCATCTAAAAAAAAAAAACAAAACAAAACTAAACACACGGCAGTAAAGAAATCTACTACAATTTGTGTGCTCTATATATATATATCTATATCTCTCTCTGAATAACTTTAAAAACTATATACTAAAACTACAACTACAAACTCCTACTATATACTATACTATACTATTGTGTAAAAAAAAAAAACGTTCATCTTTGTTGCATTGTGACACCGATTTCATTTCATGCCTTTCATTTCTCAATTGTACCATCTCCCTCTGCCTATCTCGTGTCTATCTATCTATATTGTGTATCGATCGTATGTAGCACTATGAGCAGTCGCAAATCGGACTGCGGCCTGCCTGAGATACGCATTAAAGCGCCATCATGTGATCGCAGCGGCTGTTCTGCATCTTATAATAGTCCACATACAAATCATCATCACTATCATCATCCACAGCAGCAACCAAATGCTGGCAGCGGCTCATTGAGCAAGCATTGGTCCTACGAACAGGTGGACAGGTACTACTACGACCATGCCCCCACTCTGCAAAGCAAATGTAGTTAATAATGCAGTTAATTGTTATTAAATTGATGTGATTCTTTTAACTACAAAACATCTCTCCCTCTCCCCCCTCTCTCTCTCTCTCTCTCAAGTCTCATCGTAACTCTGTCTAACTGTGTGTGTGCCTACCTACCAATTCTATCTTTCTATCAATCTATCTGTATCTGTATCTACTTATTTCTCTCTACTCCTTGTTAATTGTCTGTGTAAATGCATTTGCCTCAACTAAGTTGTATACGCTGCTATGATTTAAATCTATCTCTATGCATTCTTTGCTAGTATGTATTATTGTTGTTATTGTTTTTGTGTTTTTGCTCTTAAGTTAATAATACCAAACACCAATTTTCACCTACCTATCAGTCTATCTATGTATCTATCTATCCCACTAACACATGCATTCTAGAGCATGCAGCGCACACGTTTTACCACACTACCACACATGAAGGCATGACAATTGCTAGTCCCACTCTTCCTTCCCCTGTAACCTTTGAACCCTTGGCATATGGAATTTGTTTGACTAATCCCTTGTGCCTTACACATTTCAGTGCCGGCGAGTTTAATCTGGAGGAGGAGAACTTTGCCCAGCGGGATCATCACATTATAGTGGAGGTTCTTATCTCATCCTGGTATGCCCTGCTGGCCAATACGGATCTTATTTGTTACATTGTTGTCTTTATCAATCAGGTGAGTGGAGCTAGCGAATACTTTTCATTGCAATTAATTGTTCTTTATTCTTGCCAGGTGGTCAATGCCAGCCTCATATCTTTGCCTCTGCCTCTTATGGTCTTTCTATGGGGCACGTTGTCCTTGCCACGGCCAACGAAAACCTTTTGGGTCACCTTAATTGCCTACACCCAAGCCATTGTGTTGATCAAGTGCATCTTTCAATTCAAATTGATTTGGGCCAATTACCACAATATACCCAATCAACCATTGTCGGCTGCCAAAATCTTTGGCGTGGAAATGAAAACCCATTATGCTGTATATGATCTTATGCTATTGCTGGTATTATTCCTGCATCGTTATCTGCTCAAATCGCAGGGCTTATGGAAATCTGGGTATAAGGATACAAATCAACAGTTTGCCAAACCAGCAGGCAGCATGTAAGTTCAAATGGGAAAATTAAATATAACAAACTAATACAAAATGCTTTCTTTTTCCAGTGATGAACGGGAAGATAGCGATAATCTATCCCAGCCAGACTCACGACAACTGAACGAAGATGCCGCCCAAAAGATGAGTCTTCAAGTTAGCCAGGCTTCGTTGCCTGGTTCACCCGACTATAGCAAGTCAGGGATTAATCAATTAGAGTAAGTAAAACTGACACAATTCCAATCCTTTATGGTTATATTATTACCCTTCTCTTTAAGGCGAACCAAATACACTTCCTCGTTGCACAAGTTCTTCTTTAGCCTGGTGCACAAATCTCGTTTGGCCACCGATGTGTATGCCCTGATGTTCCTCTGTGATTTTGTTAACTTCTTTGTTCTGCTCTTTGGCTTTACCGCATTTGGAGTAAGTAAATCATATGCCGAAAAAAAATTCTTTGATTTAATGTATGACGTTTTCTTCTTGTAGACCCAACAAACGGAAAGCGATGAGGGTGTCCAAACGTATTTGGCTGAGAATAAAGTTCCAGTGCCTTTCCTTATAATGTTGCTTGTACAGTTTCTACTGATTGTCATCGATCGTGCACTGTATTTGCGCAAAGCTCTGGTCAATAAGATTATATTCCATTTCTTTTCGGTCATTGGCATACACATTTGGATGTTCTTTGTGGTGCCGGCGGTAACAGAGCGAACCTTCAATTCTCTGGCACCTCCGATTATCTTTTATGTGATCAAATGTTTCTACATGCTACTCAGTTCATATCAAATCAAGTCTGGCTATCCAAAGCGTATCTTGGGTAACTTCTTCACCAAAGGCTTCTCAATGGTCAATATGATTGCATTCAAGGTGTATATGCAAATCCCATTCCTATATGAGTTGCGCACTATACTGGATTGGGTTTGCATTGATAGCACAATGACCATATTCGATTGGCTAAAAATGGAGGATATATTCTCGAATATTTATTTGATAAGATGTACCAGACAATCGGAAACCGATTTTCCAGCCATGCGGGCTCAGAAAAAGGCATCGTTGTCAAAGCTTTTAATGGGCGGAACAGTTGTTCTGCTGATTGTCATCTGTATATGGGGTCCATTGTGTCTCTTTGCCTTGGGAAATGCTGTGGGCACTTCAAATGTGCCATATCAAGTTTCGGTATCCATTCGAATTGGACCCTATGATCCCATTTATACCACCAATAACTATGATAGTATCTTCGAAATTGATTCTCAAATGTATTCACAAATGACGAACGCGTTCCTAAAGGAAAAGCATGCTTTGACCTTTATCACCGGCTACGATGCAACAGATGTGGCAGCAGTTAAACTAGCTGGCAATTCACCATCTTTATGGAATATAGCACCGCCGGATAGGATGCGTTTACAAAATGATTTAAGAAACAGTAAGTTATTAAAATACTCTTTAAAACATTTGATTATCAATTATATATTTTTAGATCACACTTTAAAGGCTCGCTTCTCATACGCTCTCACACGGAAGGCTCCAGCCAAGGGCCTCAAGGAGACTGTGGGTCACGAGCATGCCATTTCGCTGGATGAATCTTTCGAAGGCCGCTTAGCTCTCATAAATATGTTGAGTGAAATTCATGATGTTGAACCGTCATTTGTTAATGGCAATGACTCGAGTAATAGCAACTCAACGTCTAAGAACAGCACGAGTAGCGATGAAGTGGTTGTGGTTCTGCCCTCCATGATACCGAAATTCATAAAGGTTCTTAATTCTGGTGATGCAGCTGTGGTTAGTGTTTCCGGCAATAAGGAGGATGATTATCGTCCTTTGGTCATTAAAATGCACCGTGATAAGGAGACAAATGGTCTGTGGTGGGAGATCCGAGACTATTGCAATGATTCCTTCTACAATACCACGCTGAAGGAGTTTGCCTATAGCAATTGTACATCGGGCATTGTGATGTACACCTTCAACGATAAGAAGTTCCCATCAACATTTAGTTTTCTAACAGCTGGCGGGTGAGTGTCCAATTTTTTATCTTAATTGGAAAAATATTTAACTGATTTCTATGTTTATCTTTATCTAGTATCATCGGCTTATATACCACATTTGTGTTATTGGCCTCACGCTTTATGAAATCATTCATTGGTGGACAAAATCGTAAGATTATGTTTGAGGATTTGCCCTATGTGGATAGAGTATTGCAGCTATGCCTGGATATATATTTGGTTAGTTACTATTTGTTTATTAACCATAAAATTTATTGATTGATAATTTTGCTTAATCAAAAGGTACGCGAGGCCCTGGAGTTTGCATTGGAGGAAGATCTATTTGCCAAATTACTCTTCCTGTATCGTTCGCCAGAGACTCTTATTAAATGGACACGTCCCAAGGAAGAGTATGTTGACGATGATGGTGATACCGATTCCATACCTAGTCGCATGAGTGTGCGACGACCCGAGCAACTACAGCAACAGCAACATCAGCAACAATAACATAGGCCTAATCCAAACGCTTGAGTAATATAGAATTTGTTTACGTATTAGTTTACGTACGTACGTAGTAAATATTGCGTTATTGTAGGTTTCATAGTCTCTCTTTTTTATATGAACATTTTTTGTAAGTAAAAAACATGGATTAGTTAGCTAGTGGAACGAAACAAAACATCACACACACACACTAACACGTACACACCCATTGACCGTTTACAGTTAGTTTAATTTACTGCCTGTGGGTAAACTTCTACACCAACTAATAAGTACATGTAACTATACACACACACACATATACTTATATATAGGTATACTTATATATATATTAAGCAAAGTAAGCAAGTGTAATTAGTGTTAAGTAAAGAAAAATGTTGCTGTTAGTTAATTTAAGACAAATGAAATACTAGCGAATTGAATAACTAATTGATTTGTTTAAGTTAATCTACATTATAATAATATTATAATAATGATGAGAACTCATATTCAGGGATTTTTAGCATTTTACAACAAAAAGAAAACGAAACCTAAACCTAAATCGAAACTAACTTATCGCAAAATGAAAATATTAAGTAATTAATAAATGTTTTATATTTATACAAAAAAAAAAAAAATAAATAAATAAATACATAACAAAAGATAAATCAAAGAAATGAATAATAATCATTAGTTGCATATACCTGAGTTTCGATATTATGTGTATATGTGTTGAGAATGTTTGTTATAGATTTATATACATTAACAGCGTTGACTTTAGTTCTAGGCATATCGCAGATATATTTTGTATATTGAAAGCAGTTTCAAATATATTTTTCTTTGCTTAATTCGATAATTGTTTTTACCTCCGTGGCAAGTTTATATCATATCAAAAAGAAAGTCAAATATTAATGTGCTTAAAATACATACATACATACGCCTAAGCTAAGCAACAAAATCGATCAACTTGTATGCCTAAACACACACTCATATATATATATGTATACATATGACTATATTATGCTAAACAGATACATATATTTATGTACATTCATATCTCTAATATGCAAGCTCCAATAAGCATTAACTTAATTAAATTAACGCCAATTATGTGTTAACTATTCAGAGCTAAAAATAAATGTGAATTTTGAATTAATGGCCCAGATCCACTAACATCGGCTGTGCCGCATGTTTCTATATCCTTGCAAATGTTTATCAATAAATGTCACTAAATGTTTCGCTAACTACAGCTGACAAAACTAAAAACAAACGTTTTGCAAAGATATAAAAATGAAATGAATAAATTTTTGTACCAAGAAACAAATAACAAATATTAAATTAAAATTTAAAAAATTATCCATTGTTTCATTTAAATGCTAAAACAAAACGGTTGGTATTTCGATAAGAAATCTATTAAGTTTTACCTTAGACAATCTCACTTGGAAGGTCCAAAAGGTGCAAAAGTTCTATTGTGCGCATTGCTATTACACATTGTAATTTGATTAAATAAAATAAATTAAATTCAATAGTTCCTTATAAGTAGCATCGCTGATATGATCTATCATTAGTACCAATGATAGGATGATGTGAAATCGAGATGTCTAACAACTTGTTAGTAACAAACAACTCAATACACTTGACAAAAATATTTCAATTTGTTACCGCCGATTTATGATTATGTTCAATCTTTCAACTGACCAGTTCCCACCTAGCCATTTGTGTTTTTATACTTAACAACATTTTCTGCAAACTGTGTAAAACAAAAAAAGGATTTAGATGTTTTAAAACATATTTAAAAAATGATAAGAAAATTCAAAAATGCTGATTTTTGAACTCGTTGTGTTGTTATATTTTTTCTTCTTCTTAAAGGCATTTGCTAAATTTCTTCTTCTTCTTAAAGGCATCTGCTACATTTGAAAAGTAATATGCTCAGTTGCTCTATAACCATTTTCTTTATGTGTAAAGATTAATGCCCATTCGACGCTATCAAAATTATTTCGCATTGACATGGGCAATCATTTGTTGATTGAAGCATGTTGCTTGAGTTATGGGTGTCGACCCATAATTAAAATTATTAAGGAAATCAGTCTTATTGAAACTTGCTAACCGAAGACAACAAACTTTACTGAACGTCAGCTTAATTTCAAATATTGAGGCAAAATGAAAGAAGTTACAGTTCTCCTCAGTCTGCTTCTGAGTCTGTTAATTAACATTGGCAGGAGCAAAGTGTCCTGTAAGAATAAGGGGAAAAATTATATAAAACTATAAATTGCAGATTACATATCTTTTAAGCATTTACTTCTTGCATGACCGACAACAACCAACCGGGTCAATGCATCCACGCTATCAATTGCCCAGGAAAACAATATGTCGGATGTTCAGATAAACAAGTGAGTAAGTAAGTAAATTAATGCTCAGTTAAATGCTTAATGATGCACTCAGGGATTCGTGTGCTGCGAAGATGAAGTTAACATTGATGGTCTAAGACTATTAAATCAATCGGACATTTGTGGAAGCTTCGAAGATTCCAAAATTAAAGGTGGCCACGAGGTGGAAGTGCATTCTAGACCATGGATGGCTTTGCTCATAAGCAAAGACTTAAATGATGTGGAAACTATTTCATGTGGTGGCACACTCATAACTCCACGTAAGTAACAAGAACATCTATTCCCAAATTGTTCTTAACAACTTACGAAATTTTGCTACTAGGTTTCATTTTGACTGCCGCTCATTGTTTTATAGATGATAAGCGAGAAATGTAAGTGTATTTGGCTAATTCGTTGTAAAAAATGTAATTAAAGTTCTATGCAGCAATTTTGTGCGATTGGGCGAACATAAAATATCTCAAGAGAATTATTGCAGTCGGCAAATTTGTGAAGAGCCTCATGAAAACTTTGGAATCGAAAGAATCACAAAGCACGAGAATTTTCAACCAAACTACGGCTTAAATGACATTGCTCTAGTCAAAGTCAGCAAGGAAGTGATATACAAAGGTATGTACTATTTAGAGAGAAAAAGTATTTCCAACAGTTTTACTTTATAGGTCACATTTGTCCCATATGTCTACCCATTGAAGATGAGTTGCGGGACAAGCCGCTTACTACAAATTTCTTTAAAGTTGCTGGCTGGGGTAGAACAGAAGAGGGTAATTCTTCTGATGTGCTGAGGGAGGTCATTTTGCCACGTGCTCATCGAAGATTATGCGTACAGGAGTATGGAGCGAAAAGACGCGTTGGGAGAAATCAACTTTGTGTGGGTTTTCAAAACGAAGAAAAAGACAGTTGTATGGGTGATTCTGGTGGACCATTGAGCGCTGTCACCCCATGTAATGGAGTACAGCGATTCGTACAGATGGGAATCGTAAGCTATGGTAGGCGATGTGATAGTTCCCAAGCACCAGGTGTATATACAAATGTAGCCAAGTATATACCATGGATAAGTCGTAATATAGTTGCTTAAAAGGCAACATAAAAACTAGAATGATAAAGTTATCTCTCATCTATTTCAAAAAGAAATATATTTTATATTAAGATATTAATTCTAAGTGTTTAATTAAAACTTTACAAATATTGTAAAAATTAACAATGCCAAGTGTATTTAAGGAATTCGTGTGGCACAATTGCGATAATGTGTGAACTTGATCTCATTGTCCAAACTGTTGTCACTCTCAATGCTATGCTGGCGATTAAATTTTACGGCTGGATAAACTTCTTCCCACTCGGATTCGCTGCGACTGAGCACGCCACGTCGACGTGGAGTTGCAAAAGAGCTCTCCTGTTGTCCATGCTGTTGTTGTGATCTGACAGAGCCGGTGGCTGTGGACATATTTCTCATTGGTAGTGGATTGTTTAGCATTTGGGTAACACTCTTGGACAAACGAATTGATTGTATACGATTATACCCACTGCCAGTCGGTTTATAACGTTCCAATTTTGAGGTAAGTCGCGCCATCTCACTACTCATCCACTCGGGAGCACGCATTCTCGCGTGTAAGGTTTGACTGTTGTGAATGGAATAAACAATGTGTCGACCTGACCTACGGCTTTTATAGACACTCGGTCGGGCCTTGTGAAAGGGTTTAATGACATAAGTTGCGGCAGAAAATCGATGGTAACTTGCATAAACGGCGTTTCGTTGAGGGCAAAAGGGAGCTAAGGGCAGCAATTGCATGGTTTCCTACCCCCATGGCAATGTTATTGACCTATTGTCGAGCTAAGCGGACAACAAACATGACCTCGTCACCAGCCCGCTCGCTGGTACATGTAAGAATTTGGATTATTGCAACAAAATATACATAACATTTAATTAAACAACTAAATAGAGAGATACAAATTAAATAAGTGTCAATTAAAAACAATTAAATATTTGCAGTTGCCGCAAAATTCGAGTTAATTTTTGGGGAGTTGGTAGTGGTGATTCAGGATATGTCTAAGCTGAGCTTAAAAATTGTAAGTATCCTGTAATTTGCTGTCTTTCATGTGATCTCTTAGGAGACCTTACAGTTGTCATCATGCAGATGACCTCCATCTAGCTGAACATCTTCTTCGGTCGTCGAAAAGATGCCGCCTTGTAGAACCTTATTTACAGCCGCTCGGGCCAAATAGCCGGTGGTTTCTGAATATGGTAGTGAGTAGAATGCAGTTAGATCTTCGTTTTTCTTGGGTTCCTGCGGTTGAGGTTGATGTTGTATATTATTATCCTTGCAGTACATGGCAAACGCTTCGGCCAAAATGCCATCTAAGTCCAGAGCCTGTTTAAAGTGGAGCTCAGGATTTCTAAAACAACAAATAAGTATTATACGAAAAGGATGACAGGGGATACAAGTGTGTAAGCTTACCTGTTTAGAATGGTGGCCACTATGCAAAGCAATTCCACGGTTATCTGCCGCCTCTCGGGCCGATCAATGCAAATGAGTGTCTCTTCTACTAGCAAATTGAATGACAACTCGCCGCGACTCATGCTAGTCAGTGTGGGCGTGGCTGGCAAATGATGACCCTGCGTCACAATACCCTGAGGTGTACGTTGAAGAATTTCCCAGATTTTGTTATAAAAGTGCTTGGGCACGCGGCAAAGGCAACCTTCCAGCTGACGTCGCTGCAGTGTGGTGAGTCTAAAAATACAAATAGAATCAGAAAAAATAGAAAACGAGAATAATGTTCCACTTACTTCTCCTCAGTGGCCCATTCGCTGACTGTTAGTACTTTCTGCAACAGAATTCGCACTTGGAACGGTGAAAGATTATCCACATCGATGCTCTGTTGGCCAGAGATTTGTAAATATATTCGCATGGCTTCTAGGACCCAACCAATGCGAATTTTAAGTATTCCCCGGAACATGGATGGATTTGTGGCTATAAGGCGACCGCAATAGAGCACCACTTCCTGCTGCAGCACAGCTTGGATGACATCATAGGGCTGGACACTTGTATACATGACATTCTGTATCTCAGCCGGTGTCATGGGTTTATCGAATACCGTTTCCTTTTGCCCAATGATACCAACTGTTAGTTCCTTGCCATTAACCAGAACTGTGGTGATAAATGGACTGATCGAATCAACAATATGGTGCAGCAGGGACGAACAGTAACGTACGGCACGCCAATACCGCAAGGAACCAGCTCGATGATACAGTTGGGTCAAGGCAGTATTTACATTCAGGCCATTCACCTCAAAGTGGGAACCTTCGCGATTGAGCAGAATCCCCCAAAGTTGACATAGACAATAGATGGATTCGGTATTACGCAGGGCATTGATGATATCTGGCGTGGGTTTATTATCAAAGTGAGCCACCGATACCTTCTCTTCCACATAGGTCAATGCCTTGGGCACATCGGTTAGTGATTGATAGCCAATGTATTCGTGGTTGATTTGAGAAAAGGCATTTTCATTGTCGGTAAGATCACTCTGATTCATGAAATCCAAATGCTCTATGCACGAGCTGCTTATCAAATTCTGCAAGCGGCCAATGCGCACCTTCATGCCATCACAATAGCCTTTCTTCAACATGGCCAACAGATCTAGCATCTCCTTGAATTGCGGATCACGCATATGTTCCTCACGTATTAGCAGACAAACAGTCGGTCTACCCGACAGACGCCAGTATTTGCCCACAAATTGCAGTTCGGTTTTTATATCATCAATAAGCAGGGCCATATCACGATATAGATAAAAGTCAGAGACCTCAAATATCAGGGGATAGCAAAGGACGGTCATGCCACATATGCGATAGACTTTGCTAGTTCCCAACGAACCCACGGGACGTGAAGGACGACCCGACAGTCCAACCTTGTTGTTAACTCCCAAATGTTGATAGACTTTGATGAGCTCCGTTGAACTCCAGATTTGCACAGGCTCCACCTGTAGAATAAAGGGAATCGAATGAATATATTGCACAATACTGGAAGATAGTAACTCTTACCTCATGCGGCGTTTGAGTTTGGATGCCATAGGTGGCCATCATGGCCTGCAGACGCATCGATTCGGCAATCAAAACAATTTGCACTACCAAATCGGTGGCGGTGCCCTGTAAAAATGATTAGAAATTTAATTAGCTTTGTCTGCCAAATGCATTTTCAGCTAAAAAGGATTAAGATGTTAGAAGAATGCATAAGGCCAATTCAAAATTCAAAAGGAAATTTTGTTCACTAGCCAAATGCCAAAATGCAAAAGAAAAGAAAAAGAAAACACACATTGAGAATTGAGTGGGAAGGAAAGGACAAGGAATAACAAGGAGGTGGAATAACTAGCACAAAGGAACATAGTTGAGGCACTTTTGGAATTATTGACATGCCGATAGTAAAAAAATATGTTTTATGTACAACGAAAAAAAAAATGGTTACTTACAACTAAAATAGATTTTAGATTTCAAAGAATTTTGAACAATTTTGTTTAGAAAACAGATGTGGAAGAAAAATCATGCCAAGTGCACATTTGTTTCTTTTCAAGAAAGGGATGAATCCTGTTTAATATTCTGCCAATCAATTGTTGTGTCTCATTGAACACGCCCACCCGCCCAGAAGCCGATTAGGAACCACTAAATTACCTTCTTGGCATCCAATATTAGAGGTATGCGTGGTCTCTATATGTTTTTATATGCGTTTAATAGGAAATTGTTAGGTATGTATAACAAATGGCAGTTAATTAGTATTAATATTATTTATCTTTTCATTTCGGGGCTCATCAACATTTTATTTTGCTGTCTTTTGGGCATTTGTCTTGCTGAACATTGAACTTTTTGCTTGATTTTGTTTTTTTTTTTTGTTTGTTTGTGGTGTGATCTTTGGGTTAGATACAATTGGAGTTAGGCTAACTGCAAACTACATTAAGAAAAGTTAACCCAAAGAACAAAAATGTCTTGTGATCGATAAAATTACTTACAGTGCCCGGTTTAGCCTATATAGAGCGTGTGTATTTTGATTTGAAACAAAATAGGCAGTACATATTTTTTTGATTTGTATTTTTTGGTTTGTTTGTGTTTGTTTTTTTTAGAAAGAAAAACCGAAAAGAGTAAAGAGAAAAACGTTTTTTGAGATTTAGATACACAAAAGAACAGAGAAATCACTATAGAATAATTTATGTATATTTACAATAGTAACGGAAAATAAATCATAATAAGCATAACTACATTTTTTTTATGTTTATGTTGTGTGTGTGTGTGTGTGGGTTTGTGGGCAGAGTGTAATATATGCTTGTGGGTTGATCGAGTGGGTATGCCATATAAATAAAACTTTGCGATCAGTGTGCTGTGTATATAAAAGCCAAAGCTAATACCAATAAATAAATAAATATGTAAACTAATGTGCTTAAAATTGTGTTCTAAAAAGGCAAAAAATATTCTTGTAGATACATATAACATAGAGATAATTTGGAATAGATTTCTTTTGTATGAGAAGCAGAGTTTGTTCAATCTACTTACTTTGTGTTTATCATCAAATGCTTTGCCCTGTTTTGTTTTATCATTAAACCAATTTTAAATTATTAATTTCAATTGTTTTTTGTTTTGTTTGTTTTTGGGGTATAGTTTTATATGTAGGTATTACGTGTATGGAGTAGTTTTGTAGTTTGTAGTAGTAAGTAGAGGAGAATGAATAAAATAGAATTAAAATATTTATGTATATGTTCATAATGTCATCGAAATGCCAATTAGTTTTACTTAAAAAGAGCCCATTAGAATTAACTAATAAGGAATCACAGCATAAATACAATAGATATGTGTAAAAAGATCGGAAATTATAAATAATTCCAATTAGACAGTGTTACTCAGACACACACAGCGCGCAGACACACAACAACTCAGCAGCAAGGAGCAGGAGTGCAGCAACAGCGGCTTCAGCAGTAGTGAGGGAGAACAGCCCCTTTCCATACAACCCCCCAGCAACCTTATTTTGTGTTTCAGATGCCACGAAATGAGTCTCCATTTGCCTTAAGCCGTAGTGAGGAGTTGACAGAAATGCAATATCATTTTTAGAATCAATTTAAATTAACATATTTTTAAGAAATATAGCCCCATTTAATCTAAAATTTTGACAATTAAAATGACAATTTCTAGAGTCAGGTAAGGTAATACACATTTTAAAAGTTATTAGAAAAATGTTCGCAAAAATAAACTAAAAATGTACTCTCTTTATTCCATGAATATTTTTCGTTTGTCAACTCATTTCACGTCATCTAAAACACATAGCCCCACTAATTTGCTTCTATTTCTTGGCACCAACTCACCTGAAAGGCCGAATAGCGTCCGGCTCTTCGAGGACGATTATAACTGGGCAAATATCGCCGAATAGGATCCAATTCGTTGATGTGCAGCAATCCAGCTGTCAGTAATTGGGCTATGATGAAAAACGATTGACCCCAGAGGAATAACGATTGCGACGGGGCACGCATATAGGAACCTTCACCATCGGGGGCATAATACATGGTCACAACAGGATCTCCGTTGGCGTCAGTGTGCAGGCAGCGGCGCAAATCATTTTGAAACTCTTCAATCTGTTCGTTATTATTCTTAAACACACCATCGATAATCATGGCAATAAAGAACAGCGGCCACTCACATTCCAGGCCCTCAAACTCTTTCAATTCTCCCGAATGATAATACCGGCGAGTTTTATCTTCCGTTTTACTTAAGAATCCATCTCGTGTGAAACGTTTGAAGCCCATTTTGCTACGCAAACGATTAACCACATTTTGTTTGGTCTGGTCCACAAGGCGGTCTTCGTGTGAGGCAAAGGCCGGAAAGGACAAAGTAAGCAGGAGAGATGCATCTACGCCCTGTTAAGAAAAAAACTTGGCTTATTTGAGGATTGAGAGGGAGATCATAACGATAGCCGAACCTTAGAGCTGGATTCTCGTGGCAGCATGGTTTCGAAAATGCTGCGATTTCGATTATGGGCATCAATGTCCACATAAACCACACTCCACGAGGCGCCTTTCTCACCAAATAAATTGCATCCATTGATGGCCTCCAAAGCGGATTTGGCCATGCCTAAAAAATGTAAAGAATATGTAGTTAATAAAAGAAAATTTGTTTTCTTCTTATAGCTTAGCATTAGCTAACTTCATACCAATGGAAGAAGCATGAATCTCAGGTGTGCCATTGTTATATTTGGAACCCCTTTCCCACATGCCAAAATCGGGTGTACGATAGGCTCGCTCCACATAATAAACTAGATTCTGTACAAATGCAACCTCATCGTGGGTGTAGATAATTTGCAGACCAGAGGTAATCATTTGCACCAAGAATAGCAGATACAGAGAAACCTAAAAGAATAAAAAAAAACTATTATCAATAATCCACTTCGTTGAATCGTATTAACTTACACAATCGATTTGTAGATGATTATAAAACTCATCCGGATAGATCTTCTCGCCTGTATGCAATTGAAATTTGCTATGCAATGCATGCTGATTTGATTGTCGTTGCTTGAACAGCTCCACTCTGGATGCCTGTTTCACCCAGCATTCAAGAATGCCTCTCATGCATTTGACAGTACTTTGTCCCAGTTCGTAGGATTTGCCGCGATCATCGTCAATGCGGCGATATGCTTGATATAAACTCCATACAGCGGCTGCACAATAGACGCTGTCACGTACCGAGCCCACTACCTGATCCGTGCTCATTACTGGAAATAGACCCGTAATGGGGCTCTGAAAGCGCAGCAATTGTCGTTTTACTGCGAGAAAGGGGAAAGTGAGAATATTAATTATCAAGTGAGCAGCGTGTTGGTTCGGCGATAACAAAAAACAAAAACAAAAGAATTGTTGACAAATCTAAACAAAACGAAAGCAATGTTTACAAATGAAGAAGAAGAGCAGCAAATATTTTGCGATATTTATAAATAGCAGCGTCAGCCCACAGCGAGTCGTGGCATTAATTGGTCATTTAATTGCCCTGCCCTAGAGTGACGTTTCCAAGGTTATATAAAAATCTTTTGCAGTTCATCGTCTTTTCCTCCATTGCGTCCCCCGTTATTGGATCTACATCATTTGCCATTTAACGTACCGATGCCATAGTAAATATCTAATTGCTTGACTGTATCTTCATAGTTGGAGGTCTTGAGAAACTGATCCAGATTAATGTCCTCCAAACTATTTTGGCGCCCATTTGAAGATATTCTGTCCGTAATAGCACCAGTGCTCCCGCTTCCGCCTGGACTTGTCACCAGAAGACCGAGTCTGTATGTAATAAATATTACTTTTTATAGTCTTTCATTATTATTGATTACTTACGATTTCGGTGCATTACGCATTTTGCGTGTTTTGCTTTTAACTTCCTATCCAAGTACAAATTTTTCCTTTAATTGAGATGAATTAAAATTTATATCAAAGAAAGTCAAAGAAAAGTCAAATGCAGAACTTGAGGGTGACCAGTTGTGTGCCAAAGAGCATGCGCTGTGAACACAGTGGTCTCACATCATAAATGAAGGGACCAAAACATAAAGGGTAAACCTATGGAAGTGGTACATTTATTACTTTAATATTTATAAACAATAAAAAAAATATTTAACTTAAACTACTAATTCAGTAATCATTGTAACTAATTGGCAGATTACTTTGGTGCTTGAGATAAATCGAACTTATGATTACCAGCACCTGTTGAACCACTGTTAGATCTGTTCTGTATGTGAGAGTGCATGGTCACTCTACAAATCGGATCAGCTGTTCCTAAGCAGTTGTACTCAAAAGTCTTTTATAAATCGGGTATATTTGGTCATCATAGTGAATGAAGTAAGCACAATAAAAGTTATCATAAATTAATCAAATTGGGTTACCCCTGACTAACTAATCTTTTGCAATAAACAGGTGACCCTATACGCTTATGCCCATCGGTTTCACCTGTCATAATTATAGTAAACATATTGCTGTACAACGATACAGGGTATATATTAGTCGATGTAACGACTTAAAACAACTTTTTTTTTGCTTTGGTTTTGGCCATAATGATGGACGGATGAAATAAGTCAAGTTAATCATAATCATCTCGAACACACACCTGGGAGCTGCTGCCGTTAGCTAGTGAGATCATCAAGACGCGGCCGATGCTGCTTAGCTGTCAGTTTGGCCATGAGATGCACTTGAAGATGCTGCGGCGCTTCCTTTGGCTGTGAAATCGTGAAAATCCAAACAAAAAAGGAAAGGAAAAACTTCAACCGAAAACTGGAACTTAAACTGGAACAAAGTACTTAAAAAAGACAATGCTTTGCTTGCAACTGTTAATACTCGGCTTATGGCTTGGCGCTGAGCTGGCCTTGGCCAAAATGCCAAGTTTGCCCGATTTGCCGTCCGATCATCTTATACGCTACCTCAATACCTTTCCCAAAATGAAGCAGAAATTGCCAGCGAATGTGACCAGCACCCAAGCTTGTTGGGGCCATGAAAGAGATTGCAAGGAACGTTTTCAGACACCTCAGTGTCCAGGAGATCATACCGGATGGGTTCAGAGCAAAGAGGCTCAGGTGGAGACTTTCTATTACCAAGCCGACTTTGGCTATATCCAGCAACAGCTGGCAGAACTGACACCGCAATGCATGCCCAAATATGTGACCGATTCCTCATTGGAATGCACTCGATATTTGCGATTTTGTCGTGGACGCAATTTGCTTTATGATTTCCGTGATTTAGTTAATAGAGAGGAACGCATACGCTATCATATGGATGTTCTTAAGCCGGGCCAGTTGCTAGGACATTGCGAACTAAATCGCACACGTCTCAATGGCGAAATGGAGCACACTGGATCTGCACTTCAATCCTGGGGACCGGAGCTCCGAAACTTTGACGTTTTGCCCCAATCAGTGATGGAGAGCGGCCACTGCGATTTGGTGGTGGATACGCCCACTTTTATTTTAAAAATCGATGCCACATATAATATGTATCATCATTTCTGTGATTTCTTTAATTTATATGCCTCGCTGTTTGTCAACCAATCTCATCCGGCTGCCTTTAACACAGATGTACAGATTTTGATATGGGAGACATATCCATATGATTCACCATTTCGGGATACATTTCGAGCATTTAGCCAACGTCCAATTTGGACTTTGAGTGATGTAGAGGGAAAGAGAGTTTGCTTCAGGAATGTGGTAATGCCGTTGTTGCCACGCATGATTTTTGGACTCTTCTACAATACGCCCATTGTATGTTTTTAGATTTCCTGTCCAACCAGAATATAAAGAATCATCTTTTTTTATTTTAGATACAAGGCTGCTCCAATTCGGGTCTGTTTCGAGCCTTTTCCGAGTTTATTTTACATCGATTGCAAATACCATTTCAACCTCCGAAACCTAAACTTAGGGTCACATATCTGTCACGTCGCACCAAATACCGCCAAGTGCTTAATGAGCAGGAACTTCTAGATGCACTCGAGAAAGATGATGAATACGCCGTTCAACGGGTCTCATACGAGCGGTAAATATAGTTAATACGATTTTTTAAATTTATTTTACTAATACTCCAGCATTTGCAGTCTCTCCTTTACTGACCAACTGGCAATTACCCGGAACACGGATATTTTAATAGGCATGCATGGTGCTGGCTTGACGCACTTGCTTTTTTTGCCCAATTGGTCTTGCATTTTTGAGTTGTATAACTGTGAGGATCCCAATTGCTATAAGGATTTAGCTCGCCTGCGTGGTGTTCACTATGTGACTTGGCAGCAAAAAGATTTGGTTTATCCCCAAGATGAAGGGCATCATCCAGAGGGTGGAGCCCATGCTAAATTTACGAATTATCGCTTTGATGTGTCTGAATTTGTGCGTCTGGTAAACGAAGCGTCCAAGGAAGTTCGTGCCCACAATGAGTTCCCGTACAAACAGCGGAACATTAAAATTGAGCCAGAGATCGAGAACCCTGAACCACATATTGAGCTGTAAACTATTTTAAGCCAAACCTTAAAGAAAATGCATTTATTTTCAAGTATTTGCTAGAATCCAAAAAAATTTGCAAAATGAAAATTCAAATTGCTGTTGGACAAAAGCAGAGTGCTTTGTTTTTGGGAACAGTCGATGCTGAAAATCGATAGTCTGACCGGCAAGTGTAATCGATAATTAATCGTAATGTTGAGTAACTTATCGATAAGCTATCGCGATTTTGAGTAAGTTATGCGTTTACTACAACCATCCTGTGCCCGACATTCCCGGCCCACGTCCTGGACCAAAACTACATATTACGTCAGCAACAGTAGGCAGCATCATGGTGGAGGAAACTTTCACATTCCAGGCGTGGGCAGCCACTCGTAATGACGCCTATACTCGCTTAACGGAGACGCAACAAAGGCTGTGTTTCCTGTCACCCTTTCATATATTTGAAACCTACATTAATGATAAATCCGTTTGTTATCCCAATGATCTGGACATGGAACAACATCCGCATGTGATAAGGGATTTAAAATCGTGGAAATCGGTGCAGGAGAGTGTACGCGCCTTTCTGGCCATTCAGCCCACACTGCTCGGTTTCGCCTTGTCCTATTTGCTCTGTCACAGACTACATCTGCAATCTACAGTGAGATTCTTGTTGGAATTTCTGCTCATAGCAGTTCCCACAGTGGTTTGTAATACAGTCGGAAGCAATTATAGTGATGTCTATTGCGGACTGGTGGCCCTGGTTATTGTATTACAGCTGCAATATTCAAAATTCTGGCAGACAATCCCCAGAAACTGGGTGTACAAGGTGGGCAAACGACCAGCGGTTTTTACCCTCTTGCGATCCACTGCCTATGCTGGAACATGTTGCGGCATATTGGCAGTGGACTTTGAATCTTATCCAGTGGACTATCGCAAGAGTCGCACATTTGGCGCCTCTGTGATGGATATGGGTATTGGTTTGTTTGTCGTCACGATGGGCATGGTATCGCATCGCACTAGAAATATGTCTGACCTCAAAAAGCTGCCTAAAGTGGTTGGTCCCCTCCTTGTACTTGGTCTAGCACGAACTATTGTCATATCAATGATCGATTATAATCAGGATGAGCATGAATATGGCAAGCATTTAAATGCATTTTTCACCTTAGGTCTAACTAAGTTGTTGGGCAGCTTGGTTAGCCTATTGGCCAGCAATGATGGGCAGTTGATCTACCTAGGCGGAGGTAAGTAAATTTAGAAAGAAAATTAAGGCTTTTGTATTGAATTGTTGTCTCTGTAGGTCTCCTTATTCTGCACGAAATTGTGCTACAGTTGGGTCTTGGTGAATTTGTGATGTCCGAATTGGTGTATCGTAAGGATTTCCTGCGTGCGAATCGTGAAGGTCTTAGTTCCCTGCCGGGCTGCATTGCTCTTTATCTGCTCAGTATTTATTTCGCCAAATGGTATATCAGCCAGGAGAGTCTTACCTTTGGAGAAATCTTGTCCAAATTCAAAAAGATGCTTTTCCTGGTCTTTGGCGGTTGGTTATTGGTTTTCTTAAGTGCCTTGACGTTGGGCATAGCCCGTGTATACTTCAGTGGTGGCTACGTGGTGTGGATTTTTACACTCTGCGTTACTCTTATACTAATTTATGGAATTCTCTTTGAATTCGCCTGGGTAGAGACATCACCGTCGCCAGATGTACTTTTAGGAGAAGGCGATAGGGCAGTAAGTGCCAGCAATTGTCGTCTGCCTGTTTTTGTGGAGACTCTGAATATGAATGGCTTGTGCCATTTCATGCTTTCAAATTTACTCACCGGCTTTGTCAACATCTTTCTGGAGCCCAAAGAGCGTAATGGGTTTGAGAGTGTACTGATACTCACTATTTATATGTTGGCAAGTGCGACAGCGGTTTATGTTTTGTATAGGAATCGAATACGCATAGCCTAGCAAAGGATAACCAAAGAACTCCAATCCCCAAATATATTTGTGATACAATTTTCAGTTAATAAATGGCATTTATATTTACTATTTCTGCTTTTTGGTCAGAAGGTGTACTAGAAGGTTCATGCTTATATTTGACAAGACTCCATGTAAATTTGCATTAAATTATCAAAATTGCTTCTAAAAAATTTGTACACTCGGATAAAAAAAGAAACAAAAATTTGGCAAATAGTTGATTAAACTAAAATGAAAATGACTCAAATGGCATAATATAACCATTTGGCATGACTAGAAATATGATTACTGGCTCATTTGAACCTTCCATTTCGCATGGTGCTCGATTCACATTTGAGTCCTTGTAGACCTCGTATACCTTGCAGCCATCTTTGGTACTGATCAGTCGGGTCCATAGCCATTTATTTCGATCACTTTCCTTTGTGGTGCACCTGTTGCAGCGGCATGGCAATTTGTTTCTTAAATTCCGACATGCAATTGAGCAAAGGGAAATGGAATATTTCATGCGATCGCTCATACTGTAACCCCCGGCATCCTGTCGTTCGTTGTCACGGTAATCGGGAACTGCATTGGCGAAATCCACACGAGGCGAACGCTGACGCGGACAACTGCTTGCCGCAGTCAAACGAGAAAAGCATGTGGGTGAGGAACTTTTGCATTTAGGTGAAGACTTAAGGCAAGACGGCAGTTTGGCAGTGCAGCAGACGGAAGTAGATGGTTTTATCTTCGAGCAACTGCTGCAGGAAACTAAGGCTGGCTTATTAGAACTGCAGCATGACTTGGGCGTGGGACACATAATGCTGACCAGGGAGCAAGTACTGCTTGCCTTGCGGCAGGTAACGCATGAAGAAGTCCGAGCAGGTGTGAGAGATCCACTATCGACCCCAGATACTGTAGAAGCTGCAGCCGCAACGGCATCTACTTTGCCTCCTGCCATGTTTTTGGCTGCAATGCGGAAGAATATCAATCAAAGTCAAAGGGTTTCTTACAAAAGGCTCTGTTCTGGCTTACCCATGGTTGCCATTTCGATCATATGTTTCACTTTGGTGGCTCCCGAATAGTACAGCAAGCGATCCAGCACTGTCATTAACAGCTCATCTGGGTAAAGCCCTATGGCGTCGAATATAAGTGGTTGAGGTTCTTTTTGGAATTTCAGTTCCCCGTCACAAGAAGGCTTTTGGCAGGAGCAACAGGTTTCTATCTTAGTGCCACAACAGCTCATTTTCTCGCATGAAACACAACATTCAAACTCAAATTTTCACTCACAAAATAAATCAACTAACGGAAGTGCAAAAATTGATGTTGAAGACAAAATGTGGAATAAGTATGCCTAAGATTATTTCAACAGGCAGATGTCAAAGGTGCGATATCCGGCTTAGCCTACTCCAACTCCGATGCCAACTACGAGCACAAAAAAAAAGAAAGAGAAGAGAATAAAAATAAACGAGATAAGATTTCTATTAAGGAAATGATAGAAATTGCTTGCATTGTGTCCGCAAGGAGCCAAAGGTTGTACGACTAAGACTGGGCAAGGATATTTAATTTAATGGCGCAAACAAAGCACAAGTCAAGGCTGATGAGCCTGCGTTTCCAAAAAGGGGAGAGTGACAGAGACACATGAATTGGAGGGTAGTAGCTGAAAGTAAATGACCATCAATGAGTTTTCTGATTAATACTCTTACTTTGAGCACTTTGAGTTTGACATTAGTAGGAAATTTAGATTAATAAACTCAGACCTCGTTGTGTTTGAGCTGATTTTTCCAATTCCAAAAGATTCATCTTTTCTAATTTCCATTTATCTTGATATTTAATTATTTCCGTTGTTCTTAAACTTTAAACTTGGTTTTTAACTTTGATAAGTATTTTGTAATTTTTGGGTCCTTAATGATTTGGATAATTGAAATTTTACTGTAGTTAATATCTAGAAACTAAAATATAAATATTTTAAGATAGATTTCTATAAAGAAACGGATAAATAAACCAAAATTTTGAAATGAAATGGTAACAGTTTCCTGACATGAATAAATATTGAAAATGAAGCATAATAATAAACGTGAAATTTAGTTTTTAGATTGCTTTAATGCATATTGAAAGAGCATTCAAATTTCTCATTATTGGCGTAAAATAAAATTCTTTCTTTATCCTTTATAAGTATATAGGGACATTCATTTTTTTGTCACTTCCTTTGCCTCGTTAAATGTAATTACAGGAACAGTTTCCGCTGCTGATGCGACGCTTTTTGTTTGGCATTGATGCGCTTTTAATGTCATATCCTGGGCCACGAACCTTACTGAATCTTATCTGATTTGGCAACACAAATGCAATTTCCGCTAGGCAGGCGATATGTAACCCTTTTTCACCATTTTCCTGACTCCACGTAAATTATATTGAGTTAATAGTTGGCAGTCAAACCGAGACGAAGGACAACACCTGTTAGCACATGAAACATGATATATGGATATATGGTGGTTGATTTTTAGGATTGATTAAAGGACATCACGTGGCATGTTAATTATTATTTTCATGCTTTTTTTTTCTGGGTACAAAGACTGCACAACAATCAGACGGAGAATTGGTTTTCCTTGCCAATTTGCTGACTGCTTTTTTCTCGGTTTTCTTTTTTCGTTTTGGTACACAAATCGGATTTTATTTGAAAAAAAAGGGAAGAGAGATAAATATATTTGTGCATATGCTTGAGTGTCTTTATATACATGTGTGTATGTGTGTGTGTGTGTGTGGGAGTCACAATCACTGTGAAGAGGCTTAGGACGGACTCGGGGGAAATCGCTTAAGCCGTTCATAATGAATATTATGTATGTGGAGAATGTCAGTGTGGATGGAATGGGTGATGGGTAAGTGCAAGTTTTCAAAACATCATAAGAAAGCTTTGACATGAGTCTCCAGATTTGCCAACACTTGAAATACGTTATAATTGCGATAATATAGCCAATTTATATAACATATATACAGAACTAGTTATGTATATTGACCTTTATTATCCATACTGTTGTACATAAAGTAATTTCCCACATCGAAAGTTAGAGCTCGAAAAGCCTCGCAAAAAAAAAATACATTTTTTCGTGTTTTCATTTTGCCTTAAAAATTTTTAAAAAATAATTCGAACAAAAATTCAAAAACTTTTTGCATTGGTATTGTAAAGAATTCACCTGCAAACTAAATAAAAAAAAAAAAATTTTATTAATTTTTCTATGCTTTAGATTAAGTTAGATATCAAATGGATTTAGATTTCTATATGCAAGTTTGAGCACCAACAATTTTTAGATCTTAAATATAAATACGTAGGAACTGAATACTCAATTATGATAAATGGAGTATAGTCCTGGACAGTTTATATTTTATTTGCTTAAGTGTGTTAATTTATATTTATAGGTTTTAAAAGTTTGAAAATTTTTTTGATTTGTTGATTGATTTGTCACACATGTCTTGCGTCGTTTGTCTTTTCTTGTTTCTCGTCTTAATTCCTTTTCTGATTCGTCGTTGTTGCCCTCAACTGAGTAGACCAGGGCTGGTTATACATCATTGCCAGACCATTCCCACATACAGCAACTTAGACATAGTTGAACATTTTAAAAATTTTTTAAGAAAATTAATTAATGTATGGTTTTTTCTTTTTTTCATGTAAAGCTGATTTTAGTTAGAAATATAATATATTAATTTAAACATAAAGATCAAATACGAAATCGGGGATATTTATTTATACTTAAAAAAGGGTTAAAAAAACGTTGTGTCTACATATATTTTTATATTTTTTATCTGAGCATCATAATCATTTTCATCTTGTAAGTGTGTGTGTGTCTGTGAGATTCCATTTTCTATTGCATACGGTGAGGCGTCTCTGACAAAGTGCAACAGCCGCAACAAAAGACCTTTGGGGATACAATGCGGAATTTTACAGCCCAGCCAGTTCGAGTTTTGTCTCGGGAAACTCCCAAAGTACCTTTTCACACATGAGCGGGCATCGGCCCAGGATGATGAGGGTGATGTCCCCGCATCACCCTCCTCTCTCTCTCTCTCTGTCTCTAGCAGCCACCCCAAAAGCTGTTGTTGAAAATCACAGAGTGAAACCGAAACCGAAACCGTTAACGTGTTGCGGTTACGCTACTGACTTTGTGTGGCAGGACTGGAAAAAAAACGAAGTCATTCCATTTGGGAGGCTTTATTAAATGCGTCAAAGGGGAGGCAGGGGCAATGTCCTGTCTAAGATTTTTTATTGCGATTTCGTTCCTTTTTTTCGCAATGTTTTTTTCTTTCTCCTGTTGTGGGAATGTGTGTGTGAGTTTATCAAACTTCTAACATTTGTTTTGTTGTAAAATGGGCGTAGACAGGCAAACTTTCTTATTTAATGATTGCTTTTAGAGCAAGAGGAAGGAAGAGAAGGAAAAGGAGTTGGAGAAGTCAAATCGATTGTGTGAGCTGGTTTCACATTTCAGTTTGAGAAATGTGAAATTGTTCTCCATTTTATACCATCTATTTTTTGTTTTTTTTTTTTTTTATTTCGTTTTCTTTTTTGGCCTCATAAGATTTGTCAAATGCCTGACACAATGATGCATAACGTTATCTGAGATTTCTTGGGCAAGGCGAATAGAATCCAAGAGAAATAACAACAACAGCTTTAGCGAATTAATCTTCCTAATGTTTTTGGGTCTTATAACCAAGGGTACTAAGTAGAATGCTTAGTCGGTAAAATCACTTAATGCGATTGTTGATTGGGTGTGAGTTGGAGCCAGAAGACCACCAAGTGGGCATATTTAGCAGCATGTGAAGTGGTCACTAATTGTTGCAGTCTTCTTCTCTCTTCTGCCATCAAGCGTACTCAGAGAGTATAATCAAATCAGCTTCCATATGATTAAACAGCAAAAGCAATTTGAACATCAACAAGAGAACATGGTAAATGCGTTGACATGACAACTAAATACACTCAAAAGATTCCTTGCATTCACTCATGTCCATTCTCCTCTCTCTCTCTCTCTCTCTCTCTCTCTCTCTCTCCATCTCTCTCGTTGCTCTGCACTTTTGCTTTTGGTGTTGGAACACTTTTTTGGTTTCCACCATTGATTGCAGGAAAATTGCGCAATTTTATTTGACTGGCATTGCCGAGAGAATGCGTATATATGGGATATGGTCGTTGTCGACATGAATGTGGTTGTGTGGCTCGTTCTCTGCTGCCATGACATTTAAGCTGCAATAAAAATTTGTTGTTCGATAAGAATTTTGTTTGCCAAAGTTGATTTCTATGCCAGAGGCAAGAATTTGGTGAACATTTCATTTGAAGCCATATATTTATGGCATAGAATTAAACATCTTTCAGACCATTGGGCTAGTTCTTTGGGAAAAGTTTTCTTGGCTTATGAGGTCAGCTTTTCTATATGAGCTTTAATAGATTGTGAATATTACTTAACTTTTTGAGTAAAGATATAAGATCCGACCAAGGGCGTTGCAGATCTTTCTCCTCCTTATCCCCTCCCTCGCTATGCCCATGGATCCTACATAAAAAGCTAAGAAATTTGTATGCTTCAAGTCCAAATAACACTTTTCAAAACTAAAGAAATGAAAACTACTTACTATACCTTCAAGTCGTTTTACTATTCTAAGTGAATCCTATTAAGGGTCATTCACAAATTCATTTTCAAAGACTGATAACTTAATCATCATTGGTTTTTTGCTCAAAATGGCCCATGGTCTATGGTTCAGAATAATCTTATTTTAGATCTCAATGAGACGAATATTTTTCAGGTACAGCTGCAGTCGATGTTAACCCATTGTTGCCCGGTAGTCAGGCGACGCATTTTCACATCATTAAATTCATTTAGTTTGAACGTGAAAGTTAAACGAACAAAGTTTCTCCACGTGCCCAATGAGATAGATAAGAAGAACCAGGGTAGACAATGTTGGCCCAGCAACCAGTCTCCGCCTCCGTCCCCGTTCTTCCACTCTGCTTCAGATCCTGCTCCTGCTCCAGCTCCATGGCTCTGGCTAACCCACCCCAGTTGGGCGTCTGCTTGGCATTCTTCAAGTGTTATCGGGCGGACAACATCATGCATATATTAAGCGTAAATTGCCCAGGAAAAAAAGCTAATAGAAATGTCTGTCAGTTAATTTAGCGTCATGAAGTTGCAATCGGTTGCTCTGGCAATAACATAAGGGTCCCGGGGATGATGATGATGGAAGAAGAAGGCCATTAAATTTAATTGTATGCGGATATATTTTTATTTTTCAATCTAAACTATAGCACCTTTCTCTCTATTTTCTAGCAAAATCGTATCGAAAAATGCGAATGAGTCCTAGAGAAAAATAGAAATAACATATAACAATGGCAATCGATCAGTTAACCCAAAGTTTTCTTATAGGATTACTAATTGATGGATACTGTGATGAGGTAGTGCTTATTACACTGATGCGTTTTTCCAGATTCTCAACTGTGTTTCTCAACTTCAAAACATTTTTACGCTTCTCTGTGACCAACTCCACAGTGTTGTCATAGTCCATCATTAGAGCCGGCTTATACAGAATGCCAGCCTTAAGTGTTAGTTCATGCTTTTGGCTTATATTATGGAGATGCTCCATTCTCAGTTTACAGAGATGTTTCCTTACTTTCTCCTTTTGTTCGCACAGATCGGCCAGTATTTTCTTTTTCGAAGCAAGGACAGCCAATTCAAAGTTCCTTCTCTCGTAATAGTAAACGGCACGTTTTAGCTCTTTGTTGCAACGTTCATGCACCACTTGGAGTCTCTCATCGCGTTCTATAAGTCATTAGGTAACTCAACTTTCTATTAAAACTGAAATATTTCTTACCATTAAGACGTTTGGACATTTGCATAACTTCTCGTTGAACAGAGAGAAACTCACTTGTTGTCAGGTCATCTGTGATTTTTTCGAAATCCAAAGTACGCTGAAGTTGGAAAGAAATTAAGTAAAATTGTTTGTAGTCTATCAATTACTTAATCACCTCAATTAGTTTAGCCAGCGTATGCTTTCGGTTAAACAACATCGTTCTCGACTCACTTATCTCGTTCTGTAGGCGTCGCATAGTTTGCATATCGACTTGAATAGCTTTGAGTATCATTTCCGAATCCTTGTGTATGAGGACTTCTCTTATACGTTGTTCAATCCTGTCAGTCAGGGAAGTGCATATGGCATTAACTTCGGTTATCTCCAACATAACATTTGTAGTCAGATCATAGCATTTTTTCTTAACTGCTGCCGATCTTTCTTTCAAATGATCGAGATTATTAAGAGCACGTTTATATCGGCCATATTCAAACAACTCCTCACTGTTAGACAGTTTGGTGAAGGCCCAAAGTCGACGCAAACGACGAAAGCATTCAACAACCTTAGAATTGAGAAATAAATTGCAGGACTTCTCCACTCTGTAGTCAATTGAGGCAGCTTCTAGCTCGTTGAATAGCTTTATTTTGTCGAGTTTGTCCGACAGGGTCTTGGCATTAGCCATATGGACTACCCTGTCAAACAGATGGTACAGAAAGTCCATGGTAATAGTTGTCGCACGAGTTCTCAACTCGCGAGCTTTGATGAAAGATTCCGTTTCGAAACGAAATGTAGTTCTTCCCGATTCAGCTATTACTTCGGGCTCTTCGAAAAAAAAACTTACTTCCTCCTTTTTCTCCGCAAAAGAGGGCACATCTTCTGTGTCCGAAGGTAAATCGAAATCAGAGAAAGCACTTTCAACTTCCAATTCCATAGTCTCAAAGGAGCCTTCTACTCCAACTTCTTCGGAGCTTGTGGACTCTGTTTCGCCTGTCAGAGAATTCACAAATTTCCCCTTCAGATCGGGATCGATGACTTCAGGCTGCACTGAGTTATCCCGAGTGGAAACCACAATAGATTCCTCTACACGATCCAAGGATATTTGAGATAATCTAGGCAATGAACTCATCGTATTGAGAAAGTTCATTTTAAAGGACACAATGCTGATGTCACTTTCACTATCCTCATCAGATGAGATTGGAGATTCTCCATCCGAATCACTTGGCACGATCGCAATTAAGCTTCCAATTTTTAATGTTTGTTTGCGCTTTTTAAGCTCCTTGTCTTTCTTTAGCTTTTTTTCATTTTTCTTCTTTTGCTCAATCTTCTCAAGATTCTCGACTGTCAGCATTTCTGCATCTTCGTCCTGCTGATTAATAAAACTCGACAATTCGTCAAAATCGGTATCTATTGATCCAACTTCAGTTAGTTCCGTTGTGGTTCCACTTGCTTCTTCAGCATTTTGGCTAACAGAAACGATTTCTTCATGACTTTGGCCGGCTGGAGGGTCTTCAGATACGGTAGCAGCAGCACCCGAAATCGATGCATGAACTTCCTCATGGGACTGCACCTGTTCACTTGTTTCAGCTGTTTTCTCCTCGGTTATGGAAGAAACCTGCGCCACATATGTCTCAACAACAGGCTGAGATGTTGGATTTTCGTCATTTTCTACTGGCTCTAATGGTACTTCAGCTACATTTTCGGTATCCATTATGTTAAAAAGTTATTGAAAATATACATTTGTTGAAAATTCGATATAAATCTGGTAAAAATCTAGAAGTATGTGATTTGTAGTTGAGTAGCCTATATGAATGACTATTTGAATAGACTACATGAATGACCCATTACAAATTGACAGTTTTGGTAAGGAATACACAATTTCATACAAAAAACAAAATGTTCTTTTGACAAGACTTTCCAAGCTCAAGATGTATTTATCTTAGTTTTAGAGCATCGTTTTAAAAGTTAGGTTTAAATGACTTTGTTTAAATTTTGCATAACTTTTTTTTAATCAAAACACGCAGTTTTGCCAGGCAATCCCAATTTTTCTGCTCTATTTACTTTTAATATAAAAACGTCATCAAAAAAAGGGAAAACATTTGTATTTTAAATGGTCATACTATTCTACCTATTTTATATCCCATGTTGTGAGATACGGTCACACTAGCAAAGATTGAGAAACGAAACGAAGCTGCGAAATTAAAACTCGAAAATAAATAAGCAGTCCTAAGTGATTCTTTCGAACAAAAAACTTAGACATTCCTTTAATTTGTGAGCTTACGAAAAAGAAACAATTTAAATAAAAAAAGATTGCGTCCAATTGGTCCAATGAAACATGAAGTTCTTTTTATAAGTTATTGATGTAAACCATTATTTTTGACCAGTGGAGCATCTTTTGGCGGGAAAAGGAAGTTTGCGATCTTTAGTATGAATTAGACAGCCCACAAATTCAGTTAAAATTTTCGCATTATTCTGAAATTTTTGTATATTTAAAGAACTTAAACGAGTTGCCTTTAGTTCATTTGTTTTTTTTTTATAGAATGTTTGCAGCGAGGGTCAACTGTTAGCTATTCGAAAGGACCTTTATAGATTTTGAGAGCTAAATTTTTCGTCTGTTTATTGCATACTTCACGGGGCATTGCATACTTTCCTCATTTCATATGGAAAAATTGTTTGGTTTGGGTAAATCGGGGACATATAGCTTTTAAACTTTTTAAGATTACTTTGATTTAGTGAGCCAAACCAACAAATTATAATGAACTTAGCGAGTTATATTTAAATATTTGAAGATGCTTCCATTAGATATTGGTTTCCTTTGCATAATTTGACTTATGATAAATTACAAGAGGAATAGCAATAAGTTATAGTATTATAATTGTTTCATTTTTTATTTATCGTACATATAAGTATGTTAAAATGTTAAAGTATATAAAAATTGCTTAATAAACTGAATGGTTCTGACCACTAAGTATGCTTAAGCGACTACCCAGCTTTTGTACTTTGCGTCTCAATTCTAAAACTATTTTACATTTCTCTTGCACTAATTCCGTACACTGGTCATAATCGATCATCAGATACGGACTATAGAGTATGCCGGCCTTAAGGTCCAGTTCATGTTTTTGGGCCTTGCAACGGGAATGTTCCAAATGGAGTTCCATTAGTCGCGCTCTTAGTTGATCTCGCGTGGCAATGAGTTCTCTTAAATTTTCCTTTTTTTCATCCAGAAGTGCAGCTGTAATATCAACCTTTTCACGATAAAAGGCCACACGTTTTATATAGTTATCGCATCGGTCATGTACGTGATCGAAGGCAATAGTGCGACCTGTTGAAATTGATGATATTAATTGATTAAAATTTTATTGATTTTTGGTCTTACTCTCAAGTAGCTTGCCCATCTTGAGAACATCCTGCTGAGCATTGACATATCGAGTCATTGACAAATCATCCGTTATGTGTTCATAATCCATTATTCGCTAAGTTATGAAGATAAAATTTGACAAAATATAGTTAGAAAAAATAATGCATTATATGTACCCGTAGGACCCTAGCTAAAGTGTCATTGCGGACTATCAATTCCATGCGAGTTTCAGCAATCTGAAATCTCAGATCTTGCATAAGACTCAAATCCGCTTCTAGAGATTGAGTCAATAATTTGGAGTCAAAGGGCGTTATGGTTCTTCGCATACGTTGCTCAAGTTTATCGCTCGTGACATTACAACAAATTTGAGCACTTCGCATTTCGGCCAGGACGCCATCAAGGACATACATGGCCTTCTTTTTGGCTGCCACAGCTTTCTCTCTGAGACTATCCAATAGATTAAGCGTTTCTATATAGCGATAATAATCGAGTAACTCTGTATGATACGGCTGCGGGGTAAATGCCCATTTCTTACGTTGGCGACGATAGTGATCGACTGCCTTGGAGTTGAGTACAGAATTTCGATACTTTTCAACTTTATATGTTGTCCAGATTTCGATCATTTCATTCATCAGTTTTGATTTATCGAATTGTGCGGCATATTTATCGACTGCTTCCACAGCAGCGACAACACTAGTAAAGAGATTTTCAAGAAAATGTTCGACCACATCGAAGGAATCTAAACGCAATTCCTTGAACTCGATCGATGTTAGCGATTTTTTGGACTTTCTCTCACTTTCCGGCATAAGCGCAATACTTTGTAGAAAATTCACTTCCGGGCGATCTCTACGTCTGAGTCTAGCGTCTAATTCGTCTAGTAAATCTGGTAACTCTAGAACCGAAACTGCATCTTCGTCTTTACTATCCTCTTCCTTCTCCTCTTCGCCAGCATAAGTGCTGTCATGGAAATCGTCATCGTCCATATTTGTACTGGAGGATGTTGTATCTGTTTCGCCTGTCAAAGGATTTACGAATTTGCCTTTAAGTTCGGGATCAATGATAGCATCTCGATGCTCCGTTTCCGAAGATATTTCATCTATACCGGGTAGTTTTTCAAAACATTCCAGAAAATCATCCCTAAACGAAACATTTTTCGAATCGGTTTCATCTCCTTCTGCATCAGAAGAGGATGTCGATACCGATGAAGAGGATTCCAGTTCCAAGAGAAAAAGCTCATCATAAGTAAGAATTGATGCTTTTTTTAGTTTGAATTCATGGGACAAATTCTCCTGAATTAAAGTGGAAGGTGCATCATTATTGGGTAACTTATCTCGTTGTCGGTTAAGTCGTTTCATCTCCTTTTTGTACTTCCGCTTTTCACGTTCAATCTTCTCGAATTTCTCTATGGTCAGGGCCCGAAATTGCTCATGCAAAAAAACCTTTTCATCAATCATTTTACCTATGGCCGTTTTGCGCTCCGAAATTCGTTTCTTCAGCTCGGGATCTGCAATTGTCTCGACACTAGCTCGTAAACCCATTTCAGATAAGCTGCTCATTTCTTTGGCCAATTCGGCATCAAGGGACAAAATTACCTCTGGGCTTTCCTCTTTGAGAGTTTGTTCTTCTGGTGCATTGGTTTCAATTGAAGAACTTGCAGGAATATCATCAATTGGCAGATTGATGTCAGAATTTAACTCCATTATCTCTTGCTCCTTAAAGGATACTGTAACTCCTCCAGCCCCAGTTGCTAATTGTGTGGTCTGCGAAATTTCACTCTCAGACATTATGATTTATTTGGAAATTCAAATGCAGAGAACTGGATATCTTTAGGCAACGCATATAGCTGCGTATATATGATGTACCCTATATCTATATATATTGTTTATATATGTATATTAATGTATGTATTCTCCTGCTAGCTAACCGTATGAATGAATTGTTATGTTAGTTTCTGTTCAAGTGAATTTGTCACAAATATCAACCAGGCTACTTACTACTAAAAGCTTTCGACTCTCAGGATATACATATATTCTCGGTTCATTCATAAATGTTGATAAATGACGGAATTCACTTTCAGCAAACCATTTGACCTTTATACTTTGACCTTTTGGCTTATGTTCCAAATGCGCTTCAGTCATTTTTCACATTAAAAGTCGTAGAGCATTCTGTAAAAATATAATTCCCAGAAAAACTTCCATAGATAAATGACGTCAGTAGTTGGTATTTTGCGGCACTGACGTAAGTAAATAAAAAAAAATAAATGGTAATCAAGTCGGAATCTCGAACGTTGCATATAGTCTCTATAGTATGTATGAAGGAATGTAATTCATTCAATTTTAAGGAATTTTTCCCCTTTCAAAAAGGGAAGTCACTTCGAGTCGAGTTCATAGAACTATCTCCTTTCATCCACAGCGAGCATTATATATCTCAGATTCAGTCGAATCGCACCACTATATGGAGAGGAATGATAGAACGAAAATAGAGTTAACAAATCATAGTTTCATTTACATTCAAAGGGCATGGCCGTAAATGCTTCGGCCTTCTGGTTTCATTTTTAACTTTACTCCAAATGTTGGAGCCTCTTATTGGCCTTTCATTGAAGCCTTTTTCTAGGGTCTTATTTATTTTCAAACGGTTTTAAGTTCTTTTGGTCAAGCTTAAGCAATGTGTTCAAAGATAATGTATTTGGTTCATAATGATTATATAATGACCTGAAGATCTAGTTCTGTTTAGGCAATCGAGAGGTCAGAGTCGATAGAGTCCCTCTCAACCCTATTTGGCTATAGGGTATGCTCTTTTTTTTTAAATGTTAAAACTGATAAACCTGAACTGTGGGACACTCACACTCCCCCGCATCATTTATTTTTAGAATTTCATTCCATTTTTGGAGGCGAACAACCCTTTCATTTCGACAAATTTTTTTTTTGTTTTTTGGGTAAGCTTTGTCGACACTCCACTCCATTAATTGAAGCCCATGGATTACGTTAAATTGCATTGTCTTGCTGGCAAAGGGGGGAACACCCGCAGCGACGTGGCAGCGCATCCAGAATGTGAACAAATCTTTATAATCCTTGATAATTTCGTTAATGGTTTTAATCACTTACTCACAGGCAGCCGTAACGTAAGAAGAAGCAACGAAAGGCTTAAGGCTTACAAGCGCTTGGGTAAGGGATTGTTGAAATTTGCGAGCTAAAAAACAAATTTCATTTGAATATTGTTGAGTTTAGCGAAAATTATTCATTTAACAGTCATTGCAAAATGTTAAATACGAATATTCTGGCTCCTCCTTAACAATGTCCTTGTGTGCATAAGGTCACACAGATACGATGAGACAAAGCTATATACATACGAACATTCTATATATATGTCTATATGTATATATAGACAGCTGTTTACCTAACTTGTATATACCTCTACATATATCTATATACACCCAATTAGGCAGCTACAATTGTTGCCATTGCCATTCTTTCGCGCGTGTGTGTGTGTGTGTGTGTGTGTGTGTGTGGTGGAAACTCAACATTTAGCGTAAGGGAAACTCAACACGAAAGTTTTCCTTTACCGTATTTGCTGGCGTGGGAGCCCATTGATTGGGTGGATGGTGAGAAAGCTCAGGACTTATGGCGACAGCTATAAAAGCCCCGGCTCATCGACTGGCGCCACACACAAACCACAAACGACGCCAAGGGAGCGGACATAGGAAGGAGTTCTCTATCATCACCAACTTCATCATCATCATCTGCAGCAACAACAACAACAACAACAACAACGCCAACAGAATCATCATTGACAATGCCTTGGTCTGGGCGTGGATTGTGGCAATTTTGCCGTCGGAACTGGCCCAGAAGTTGGAAATCTGCCAGGACTTCTAGTCCCAGTCAGCGTCTGCAACTTCCTGGTGCTTGGAGTGTCGAATTGGCTTGCTATCGACGATATCAACGTATTCTATAAATATATAAAATGCAAACTGAACCTAAAGAATATCATAGCAACATCATATCAAGTCATATCGCTATAAATATATTCGTAATATCAAATGTTTTTTTTTAGCTAATTTTTATTATCATTTTTCTCTGTATTATTGGAAAACAAATGTGATTTTTAATAGTAGTTAAAAAAAAAATAAACTGTTTGAAAACTAAATATAAATAAATATCAAATTCAATTTGAAAATCTTAAGTCAGAGAGTTTGACTTTTTGTCTGTTTAATGAATACAGAAAAGTCTTAAAGAAAGAGACTTAAATTATTTATATTTTCATTATTAGTTTCTAAAAATAAATACGAAAATTCAATGGTTGAATTTTTAGTATCTTCTTTTTTTAATATCGTTAATTGCGTTGAATCCAATTACACAATGTTTTAGGAAATATTCTAAACTAAAAAGTGGTTTTTGCTTGTTGAAAAGTTGCCATTATTTTTTGTGAATCGAAAGTTAAGTTTAAATTAAACTTATTATTCCGCTATGCTCAGCAGGATTATGCATCTAAATATGTCTGAGATTTTAAAAAGTTAAAATATGTATTGCTTTCATGATAGTTATAGCTTATTGTAAAAGATCTCATCCAAAAGTGTTAGATAGTTTAAAGTACAAGTATATGATTTACGAAACTTTGAAACGACCGCAAGACGTTAACAACTTTTCTTGAACTGATCGATTTGCCCACTCTAGAACACACTAAATGGATTATATTTTGCGTAACTGTTTTTTTGATATAACAATTCAGAAATTTTCATTAAACTACCAGTTAAGTGCTTAGTAAGTCTTACTAAGTGAACATTTGAAGCTTTCAAATAGGTTTCCGCAAATCTATGGGGAATTTATTTTCCATATAAGAGGCACTGTATGCTGGCTAGATATCTTTGTATTTTTTTGCAAATTAATTTTTTCCAACAAAATTTTAATCCTTTTTTTTGTACAAACTGCTTTAACCTTTGTAACAAGTTAAGGGTTCCGACTTTATCGTTTCACAGTTTTTAGTTTAAGTTTTATAAATAATCTTTCGTAGTACTACCAGAGAGTACTCTTTGTGGCAGCTAAACAATTTAATGATTCCAATTAGAATCAGATTCAATTAATTATACCTTTATCGCATGGACCTGGCCTAACTGAATTTTGCCATTTGTTATGACTATGTCTAACCAGCTTAAAAGCGGAAAAGCGTTTTCAATTTACCAAAACGGCAAGGACGCAAAAAAGAAATTCAATTAACCTCGAGTGGATGCCACAACAGCAACAACAGAAAGGAGCATAAACAGGAGCAGGAGCCGGAGCATTGTTTGAGGCATAAAAACAAAGAGCAAAGAAGCGGCTGTAGCTGTGGCTGCAATGCGGTAACGTCCCTGACTGTGGCAGTGGCATTCACACCTCATCAGCATCATTCTCAGCATCATCATCATCATCATCATCAGAAGAAGAAGAGGCAGCTGTATCGCCATCAGAGAACATCCCTTGAGCGCACATTTGTTTGCCTTAACGCCGCACAACAGTTTAACCTTCCCCTCATGTTGAAATCCTTCTTCATATCCTTGCCTTGGGTTATCGATGGGCTATATTAAAAACGTAAAAACCTACAACTTCTGAACTCGGTCTGATTAAGAGCTGAGCACACAAATCATAGACTGAGGCCTGTCTGATGTTTGCTTATCCAGTGTCTAAAACTTTGACTGGTTTCTAAACTGTTTGCCCATCTCCCCCCCCACCGCCTCTACTTCCCGCCCTTCTCGCCAACTCATGTAATTAACATTTCAATTTCGCTCATCGGGCAAATGTATCTCTTGTGCTCGAATGCTTTGCGGCAATAAATTGTAAATTTTAACTTGTTTTCCCCCCGGCACATTGTTGACATATGCAAATTTTGTTGCACACGCAGCGTTTCCTTTTTTATTAGAGCAGGAGCACTCTGATTTTTTTCTTCGTTTTTTTTTTTTTTTTTTTTTGTAAATTACAAAGTAAAGGCGTGTTTATTTGCAGGTTGTTCAATCTCTTTAACTGTTTACATTCAGCTGGTTTTTGTTACTTCTTCACTTTTAAAATGTTAATTAACTGCATAAAAGAAAAAGTTATTGCGAGTATTTCAATAAATGGAAATATTTCATGTCAAAATTGCCAGAGCAACTGAATCAATTCTTTATCTCCTATTACTATACATTAGTTTTTCGAAAGGATTTATATCAACATTTATTTTTTATTTAAGCTTTAAAAAGGACGTAAGAATATTAAATAAATAAAATACTTGAATCGCTTTTAAGCAAATATCGAAAGTTAGACTTTATTGTATAATATCATTCGCTATAAAAAATGTCGACTTATAAAAAAAAAAATTATTGTCGACTTATAAAGAAAAAAATTATTAATTACACAGAAAAACCAAATTACTATTAAAATTTTGTAGGATAACCCCAAAGTTTTCTTGATAAGGCAACTCAAAAGGCTCATGCGATTAATTAGCCATAACTTAATAAACCTTTACTTCAATTTAGTTTTCATTTTTGAAGTTGGATAAATGCTTAAATTTATGACATGACCTGACATGCTTAAATTAATGACATTTCTGTCGTTTTACACCACTAATTGAATGCAATTTACAACATAAAAATATCCAAATAAAAAAAAAGAAAACCTGGTTCTATGCTCAAATAAAGTACTTAAATATTTAAAATTTAAGAACCTTCATATTATTTAGAGCAAAACAAATAACTACAAATTGTGCTCTTGTTTCTGAAACAAGATTCAACTTATAGGAAATTCAGAGCTGTTAAATGATTATTTTGAACGATTTAAAATCTCGAATAGTTCGCAATTGTCATTCCCATTGCTTAGCTCATTTTTTAAATACAAACATTTCGGAAATCGGATATAGTACATACTGCTATCCGTGCCTTCGATATACATATGTACTTATAGTTAAACTTTGCAGAAAGCATTTCTTTTTCGAAAAAATTTTATTAAAGTGAACTTTAAAAAAAAAAATTTTTTGAAGGGGATTTTGGGTAAAAAGTTTTGTATATTACTTTTTTAACAATTTTTTTTGTGTATTTCTCATTTTGCATAAATGGCATCACATTAAAAGGATTTGTGTTGGCACGTGCCTGACTGCTTGTTTCGAAGTGGTTGGAAAGTGGAGACGAATAGCAAAGAAAAATCGAAGTGGCAATTGAAACAAGAGAGCGGCAAGAAGAAAAAAAGAAAACGAAAACAAAAAGAAGAAGGCAAGAAAAAAAGTGAAATTAGCATTTATTTTCAAAGAACGTGTTTATTTAGCTATTTATTCAATTTTAAATTAAACTTTTTTTCAATTTTTTTTTCTCGAGCCTCCCACTCAATCAGTCGCGGCAATAGATGCGATTACATTTAATTGAATATCTAAGACGAATGTATTATATTACGCGAAGTAATAAAAAATGTAGAGAAAGCAAAAAGAAAACTCAACGACAAACGTGACAAAAGTATTCAAATTTCTGTTGAGAATGAACTATGCCCCTTGTTAGACCAATATGGCCATAAATTGTATGTGGCTGCATCATGAATTATTCAGTTTTTGGTCTAACAAGCCGCAAGAAAGTTATCATAAAAATCTAGACAGAAATTACCTGTTGATATGGAGAGCAAATGTTGCTACAAGCTAGTTGAACCCTCAATTACGTAGTCTCAGGGGTGAAATTGAACACACATACATAGATAGGCACACACACACACACAAGCACGCATACACACACGCACTTAGTAGAGGATTCCCCGAGGAGGTATCAAAATTTGATTAAGTTACAAGTTGGTTGCCAGTGAAAACCCACTCCCAGCACTTTAAATCAATTTGCCATTTTATAAATCTTCATTTCGCACCTGAGACGTGATCCTGGCGTGCGCCACAGGTGGCCACACCAAGAGCCAGAGCCGAAGGAGCAGGAGCAAAAGCTTATTGTTAAGCTCTTGCCTGAAACGTGACTGCCTGTGGCGTGGTTGGATTTGCACATTTATTTTTATAACATTTTTGCTTAGTTTTTATTTGCATGTTGATTCTTTCATTTCAATTAGCTAAAATGTCCTCGTTAATGTTCACACCATTTGTCTGATTGTTTCTCACCAGGACAACTGACCAACGCATGTGTTTTTGTGTTTAAAGGGGTCCCTTTTTAATTTCTGTAATGCTTTCTGTGTGATCTTTCAATGGCCCCAAAGTGCACTCGAGACATCATCTAGTCGAGTCCAACTGAAGCAACCGAAGCAACTGGAGCAACTGAGAGCTTTTAAGAAAATTATACAATTGCATTATGTCGCCACATTGACCACACTTCCCCCAGCCCATTTCAAGTGCTTGACAATAAAAACTGATGTGCACACACTCCGCATTCAATTTCTGTTTGTCCTGCTGCTTCTTGTAGAGGGGAACAAAAAAAAAAAAAGTTTAAATTTCTGCTCATATATCAAATGCGCATCAAAAACCAAAGAAAAGTAAGGGAAACGCGGGGAAAGCGTTGCCAAAATGCGCAATCCGGAGTTTGAGACTTGTGTATTACAAATCGCCCAAAGTCTGGCAATGAGAATGAAGGACGATTGTCAATGCTTTGCCTATTTTTTAGACGGTGGGTGGCATAATTTATGGTTGCTCTTCACCCCACCCCAACCCCACCACGCCTCTTCTAACTCATCTGCCTCATTTCAGTTTTACAGTTCTTTACTGCGGTTATTAAAATGCTCAATGCTCTTACCCATACTCCATTCTGCAACTGAGTCCTTTCATGCCGTGCGTTCAACTCTCATTGTCAGACAAGAGGGAAAAAAGTGTAGCATACTCGCCGGCGCCGCCTAATGGCAACTGAAGTAGCAGCGGGATAAAGTGTGCACTGTGGATTTTGGTGGCTATTTCCATTAAGTTATATATTTGTTTACACTTTGCCAACTAGTTGACACCTTCGAAATTTATTTTGTTTCGTTTATTTAGAAAAATTAATTAAGTAAGGTAGTAAAAGGTTACTCAAAGTGCTCTTAAATTGATTCACTTGTTTGGAAGATATTATCAAAGTGGCACTGGACGGACGACGTAACAATTTAATATAAAAAGTAACAATATCGGTGATCTAAGCAAAGAATCCTCGCAATGAATTTAATTTGTTCTTAATAAGACAATATTTGCTTCTTATTTCTTTTTTCATGGCTAAAATAATCAAAATGGGTTTTAAAAATAGTTTTCTGTTCTTAGGGATGGTTCTGATTTAATGTGTAGGTCGACTTATTTAGTTTCAGTTAAATGCAATTGGGTAAAAAATTGAAAATTTACGTGCATTGGGTTTCTTTAACTTATTTCTTGACTTTCGATGTTTACATTTTTGAATATTGGCAGTGTTACATTTGCAGAATATCGATTAAAAAGTGAATTGAAACGTGTGAGATAAAAAAACTTCTGGAAATGCTTAAACGAATGAAAAACTTGGCCTAGTGGGGCAATAGGGTATAATACTACAAGAAAGAAAGAAATAAAAATGAGAATATTATTTATTTAATTTAATATTGTAAATATATTGAGCAATTTAAATGGTTTTTGCTCCACTGTTGTTGGCGGCCTCTCAGCTTCCATTGCTGATAATCAATAAAATGTTTTGGCATTTACTTTCATTGTTTGCTGTTGCAACGCCCATTCAGACACGCCCCTCCATGCACGTAAGCTCTATATTTGCATATTTCGAGAATCGTTTTTGAGTGGCACAAAAAGCCAGGGAGAAGGCACAGCAAGACCAGGCATACTGCGGACTTTATATCATTGTCGTTGTCGTTGTCTTCGTCCTGGCTTGGCATACTCAAGTCCTTTGCACCGGGCGTGCCTGGTGAATTGTTTTACTGTCGACGTTCATTTGGGTTGATAGCCCCACGCAACTGATGACAACGACATGAAAGTCGCTTAATCTACTTAAATGTCTTTGAATTTGAAATTTCTTGCCAGTCTCAGCAGAAAGCCAACCCCTCACAAGTAAGAGAGAAAGATAGAGGGGGTGAGGGGGAGAGATCCCTTGCTACTGGCGTTATTAACATGGATTTATGGCATATCGTTGGGCGACTTAAAGCCGCTATTAGCGCACAATGATGCAAACAAGTTGCTAGCTTGACTTACACATATCCCAAAACGAATCAAAATGCAAGGCAACAAAGCAGAAAAATGTTATATTAAAAGTGCACCACCAATACCAGAACCACCTCCGCACCCATTCCCCTCGCAAATGTAAGTAAGTTAAGGTAGCAGATCTGGCAGATAATTTCAATTAAAAATGCCTTTGAAAAGGCATTTTGTAGTCGTTGTGGCAACCATAGCAAACAAAAGCTTCCTTTCGCATCTCATTGATGTCCTTGTTGTTGTCCTCGATGCCGTATCAGCAATTTAAAATCAGTAGAAACCTCAGGGGTTGGGTCTACAGAACGGTGGGGAGTGTGAGTGCAGCTTAATTGAGTTTCGCTTTGACGGCAACCGCATAAAAGGCAGCAACTTTTAAGTCTTCGTCATTTACTGCAATTAAAGGCCATGGCCAAAGCCAAAGAAATTTAATATTCCTCTAATGATCACAAAGTCCACGCACACGCACACGCACACACACACACAGGTAGAACAACGACAAAAGAGCAGAAAAACATTTTTTGTGGTTTCTTCACAGTTGACCAGCAAAGTTTTCAAGTTTTCTCAAAAGTTTTTATTAAATTAATACAAATTTGAGTCTCAGAGAAAAGATTTTTCCTCATTTTTTTAAGCTTGTTTAATATGACACTGCTCTAGGAAATTGAAAAACGAAGAATTTGTAGTGAAAAAAATAAAAGTAAAACCGAGATTTAAATTTAGAATAGAAATCAAACTTTTGCCTTAAATCAGACTCAACATAATTTTGGATAGCACAAAAGGTAAGCAGGTTATAAGTTGTCTCATCAGTAGATATTATTAACGACCCAGAAATTGTAATACATCAACGCCAAAACTACTTGGGAATTACAACTAAATGAAGAGCAACCACAACTCACCACTTTTAAGTTTAGCTTATATATACGATGGGAGTTAGCGGATTAGTGTGAGGTAATCATTCTTGGTTATATCTTGAATACTTCATTAATATATGTACAAATGGATATATAATGGACATATATAATCATGATATTTAAATGAGCTCTTCTTTATAAAACTTCTTAAACTTCTTTTTCTTCGTTTTAAATGCCTTTTAGATTATGGTTTTATTAAATTTGCAAGTTAATATTTAAGGATTTTCTCTCAAATAATGATTTTTTAAGCATTTAGTCAATTATAAAGCTGGCTAAAAGGTATTTCAAGTATTTCTGCAGACATTCCGCGATGTCAATCAATGGCTTTATTCAGACACTTAACCAGAATGGGAATCAGAACAGGTGGGATTCCCCGAAATTCGTGGAATCAAATGAACTAATCCATGTCATGTGTCCGATTACTCATCCTTTTGGAAGCGGAGTGCAAAAATTAAAACTTATATTTAAAAGTAACTGTAACTAAATAAGATAGTTAAATTTAATCTTAGACTTACTTTATTTCTATTAGTTTCGTTTCGGTTTATGTAGCCAAATGTTATAAATATTATATTTAATTAACTGATCTAAGACGAAATGAAATCCTCAAATTTCTTATTGAAAATACCTTTCGAAGGTGGAAATCAGTTTAGCCCAGGTCTTTTGATTATTACCATTAGATGAGTTTATTTAGAATAAATTTTAATTTTCAAAAAATTCAATGACTTTAAATCTGCTCTTAGCCATAACTCCCCCACAGAACACAGATTTCGAAGTTTCTATGGCCAGTTTTGGGGTGACTACATATTATGTGAATGTATATTCTCGTATCTTTATCATCGTCATAAAGTTATCAACTTGATGATGTTGTTGTTGTTGGTGTTGTTCCGATGACGTAGCAAACAAATTTTGTGAGTTAACAATGGAAAGATTGCTTCTCTGCACGCTTGTCGTGGAGTCATTTTGTCAGGGCGTCGCTTCTTTCTATCTGCCTCGGTCTCTCACTTTGTGTGATGCTTGATGGCAGCATAATTGATGCACTCGAGCGTAAGTGATTAGATTCATTATGATGCCGCCTGGCAGTCAGTCAGAGAGACAGAAGAGCACTGCCACCGGCACTTGCCTGTCGTCGTCCAAGAGGGTAGTAGTCATTCGCATATATGTATATGTATCAGGTGTCCATTAAGAGATTTCCAAAAAATACTCATAAATTTAAAGTTTCGATTAATATAAAAAAACAAAAAAAAATAAAAGTATCTGTGAGCTTTTGTTAAATGAGCTGTGACAATATTTTTATTGCCCTTTAGATGAGCTACATATACCATTTATATATTGCTTTTTTTGCGGGGGGTGTGGTGTGGGTTGGTAGGGGTAAAAGCCAACGTATGCCAACATTAATCAAGACATTCTATGAATTTTCAGAAACACCCCCCCCCCCCCCCCCAAAAAAAAAAGGCCTCTAAGCGCGACACACGCCGGGCGCAAAAGCATTCGTTTCCGGTGTGTCGCCGTTGGCTACGATTTGTTGATAGGCCTACGGGAGGAGGGTGGCTGCGGGGAGGGGGAATGGGCAAGAACAAAACGTGTGTGCATTCTAGCTTAAAATAAAGTTGCAGCAAACGACGCCGCGTCGCATTTAGCTTTTGTTGTTGGCACTTTGGCTTTTGTGTCGTTTTTCATTGTGCGGAAAGGCAGTGCACACGTACATAAATATATATGTATATATATCATGTTTTATATAAATGTTGTCCTTAATGGATCTCACATTTTCCTTGATGATTATGATGATGGTGGGAGTGCGGCTTTGAAAGCATATGCTAATTAAAACTGAAGAAAAAAAATTCTCAACTAGTGCAAACATTTTCTATGTAGTTAAAGTTGCTAAAATTATGTAGGAAGTCATCTTCAACAATCGCCCTCCCCCTTGCCACCCTCACCATCCCCGCATACATACGGAAGAGTGTTTTCTTCATATTTATCTGGAATGCTTCCAGCTATTTGCACACAAACAAAAATAAATATTAAATCTCCGCCAACTGACGAAAACGAAATCGAAATCGTTTCGCATTTTCCCCCTTCTGCCAACGAACTTGGGTCTCATTTTACATGGCACGCTTATCGACAAGCGCAGCGTTTAGTTCTGATGATTGAGTGGGTGGACGTGTGGATTGACAGGCATGAGTCTGCTAAATCAACAGATACTGGAGTCCACAGACTTAAGTCTCGTCCCCACGCACACAGACACACACACACATACGTGCCTGTGGCCAAGTTTCTATATATAATTCGGATTCAAAGCATTCTTAAATTCTCGCACAAATAGCAAAACGAAATATGGTTTTTAAAGCTTCGGTAATTAGAAACTCTCAACCAGGAAACCCTTTTTGCTGTTACTAATCTCATCCTCTCTCTCGCACTCCAATTTCTTTACTAAAGGACATAAATCATACAACGAAAAGCCATACATCACCACGGGGAATCCCCAGAAGCAAAAGATGACAAAAGTTATTTTGTAATTAGTACGGAGACGGAGACAGAGTCAGAGACAAAGCCAGAGACAAAAACAACAACAACAACAACATAGCGACAACATTTTGATGACGCTGAAATTGAAGTCGACTTTTAGGCGAAGCTGCACTAATTACCGCTGACGTACGCTCAATCCGCCAACCGGTCGTGGGGGGTCTGTCAACTCAAGTTTGACACTTTTTTTAACGCAATTTATGAAGGGGCGGGTAGTAAACGCCTGCACAGTGCTTCAAAATTAACGTTTAACCATTTAATTTGTTTATGAGATGTATTATTATAAAATTTTTATATACGTGAACAGGAAAGAACTATTTTCGTTGCCTTTTCTTTGTACAATTTATCTTTGTTTTTTTTTTTTTGTACTGTAGAATTTACAATCTCCGATTGAGTATAAAAATATATCAATCTGGATACTTCAAGTATAAATAAATGAGCCTTGATTTAACCTTAGTTATAAACGTTTGTTTTAACTCAAAGAGTCCAAGTTTATTTGTAGCAGTTTAAAAAAACTCACATAGTAAATTTTACTTTAAAAAAAATTGAATCAATATCGATTACGGCTTTAAATGGTTATATTTGCAGGCATATTATTATTAGAACTTTCAAAGTAAATTTCTTTTTAAAAACATTCGCACCAAAATTTTCTGATTCACATTAAAGCATTTGCGATTTATCACATAACATCGTAGAAACTTAAAATTTCATTGCCATCTCTTTTAAGTTTATGTTTTTAGCTGTCTTTGTGCCACTGTGCCATGCGAAACTGTACCGTTGTGTCACTCGAGCCGCTGCTAAAAGTCGCTTTTTGCCCACTTAGTTTCTGAGTTTTATGAGCGCGCAATTCGATTATTCTTCATTTATGTCAATCAAAGTGCCCAGCCAAAGCATCTTTCCTAATCGTTTTGTTTAACTAGTAGGAAATTTCTCGGTTACTCACTTTTATTTTTGGAAATTTAATATCATTTTTTTTGTTGCTGTGTTGCTTTTGTTGTGCCGCCGTCGTGTCTATGATGTTGTCTGCCACAAAAAGTTGTCTGTCAGAGTATCAGTTTTTTTTTTTTTTGGTTTTTTTTTTCTTCTCATGTATCTTTGTCTACGGCCTTATAGAAATACAGCAAATCCTTTGCGTCTAAGGATATGATGGCTACTGCTTTGTTGATTTTCATTTCAATTCACAGTTCCCTTTTTCTGCCATTCTCTGCTATTTCTTTTTCTCTATGCCCTTTGCTGTTTACTTCCGGAACTTTATTATAGCTTTTGGCTGAGCGGCAACTGTTTGTCTATTTACTTTATGCTTATGAGGGTCGCGTTTTAGCCAAACGTTGGCAGGACAAACGGGCAAGACCACGGAACAGTAATAACCGAAGGGAAAGGAATATCTCTAAGAGCCATGGATTTTTATTATAGATTATGAATTCAATGAGTTCTGCCTATATTGTTTGTGAGAAACGAAGCAGTTGTATATATATTCTAACAACTTTTTACTAAAAGTGACTCTCAATTTAAGAAATATTATAGCACATCAAATTGTAATAAATTTGTTTGAAAATTTGTCAAAAAATTAGTTCGCTTTTGGTTATAGATACTTTCACTTATTAATTTTAAGTTAACTGACAAAGTTATTTCCATATATTGTTGGTAGGATAAATGCTTTGTAATGTCTTTTATACCAATAATTTGTTGGGTTTATAGATCCAACTGAAATTAAAAATCGATTAAATTATTTGAATTTATATAATACATTTTTGTAGGTAGTTCGTGTATAATATAAAATAATAAAAAAAATCAGAAGGCCTACTGTCATGCCAAAGTTAGTATACCCTTCCAAGTGTTAAAATTGCCTTGAGTACAAAGTTAAAAAAAAATTAGCTGTTTTCTGTTAATTTCGAACAAATATGTTACATATATAGAAACGAACAGGCCTCTGGGGGCGATAAACAATCGCTTAAAAAAAGTTTTTTAAACAATCGCTCAAAAAAAAGTTTTTGGCTTCAAACAGAATTTTTGACCGATCGATTTTATGGATTGAGATGTATATGGATACCTACATATACAGATCAAAATAAAGCAAATATTCCGAAACTAAATCATGTAAAACAAGTATATAAAGCGCTGGCCTTGTCTCTTATGGATCTATGTAGATGTTTTTTGGTACTATTAATAATTTGTTTTGAACTACAATGTATATTTTAAATGTGTTTCTTATTGCTAAACGACTAATTGTATGCACTTCTTATACGGTATTAATATTTATATCTAACATACGAATTATTATACAACTTTTCATTACAGAATAAGTGTCAATCCGAAAGAACCAGATTTTAAATTAAAAAAAGTAATCTCTAAAAATGTCAGAATCATCTTTAGAAATGCAAATTGGTTAAACCTCACTTTTTCATTTGCAAAATCTTTGATATTAATGCGCATTTATTACTCAATATAAAACTTAAAATAAAACAACTTTTTTTTAGAGTTTGTAACATTTTTGAGTTTTTTATCCTTTTTTGAGAAAGACTAAAACAAACGTTACTTACAAATTATTAATTTTAGAACCCAAAAAATCTAGAAATCTGGAAATCTTGTTTGGACATGAATTATTACCATAATCAATCATGTTTATTTGTATCATTTTTTAAAATAATTCAGATTTTTACCATAGAACTAAAAATACAAATATTAAGGAAACAAGCCAATTTGTAAAGTTTTAAAAATTCGCATAAAAAAATGGCATATGATTTGCTTTTCTAATGCAGCAAAACATAGTAAAAAACAAAATATATATATTTATGCCTTAACGCCAATTCTAATTTATCAGTTCCCAATGTACCTTATAAGCTAACTTAATTGAAACGGTATTTTGCTGATATGCATCACGGCCATTTAAATGGTTAAACTCAAACATAAAAGTGAAATAGTGTTATGAGGTGGGAAACGGAAATTTAGTTGGCATTAGTTGGGATCTAATTAATAGTTATCTAATGCTTTAGGTAATTACATAGGAGTCAGTGGAGAATTTTTATAATATGAACAATTGTTAAACAAAATTATTACTCAATAATAAAACAATTAAGATAGATTGAATAACAAAGGCAAATAAAAATTGTGTAAATAAAATTATGCGTTTTTCTTAAAATTGAGATAAATATTTTGTTAGTTTAATTTGGCAACAAAATGCACAAAGAAGGACTGAAAATATTTTTAAAAAGGTTTTTTAGACTTTAATCAAAATAGTTTGCAAAATATATAAGACAAGTCCCAATAAAACAATAAATCAAACATTGTCAACAAAATGCCACAAATTTCTGTGCCACTTTAATTAACAATCGCCGGATATGCCATAAGATTCATTTTGCCAATGAGTCACGAAAAATGCGAATATATCAAATAGTCTGACAAGAGTCTCGTTGACTATATATTGGTTGGACTTCATCAATAAGATTGCTGAAATGTTTCCTTTTGTATTTGTTGGCCATAAATCGTAGTTTGGCTATAATCTCACGCCCAAAACAAAACGCACACATAGACACCCGGACACACACACACACACAAAGCGAATATTCAAAATGGCTGACATTTTGAGGGCCCAGACTTAGATATACATGTATATATGTATGTAGATATGCGAGTGTGCAACATGGGTTAACTGTAAGCGAGAGCAAAACAATGGAAAATGGCGTGGCAACATGTTAATAGCATTTCACGCACGACTGAGATTCACATTCTCATTGCTGGCTGTATGCCAAGCCAACATTCCCATGCTCCCAAAAACCACCTCCAGATTCAGCTACAGTTTTCTCCATGCCCACTTGCCCATTCCCCCCCCCACACTTAGTCGTTATGTACTGCGGGGAAAATGGACGCTGATTGGTTGTTTGGTTTAGCCAGGTGGTTTTGGTCTTCTCTCTCCCCCCTTCGATCGAGGGGCCGCAAAGCTGGATACTGTTGCCGTTGAAAACAACCCTCGACCAATGCCTGGAGAATAGGTTTTTGGAAATTCCTGCACTCGCCCAATCCATTGCCGGCCCTGAGCCTGCGCAGCAGATGCCAAAGCTTTTCACCACACTTCGTGCTCCATGCGAATGCGAGTGTAAGCGAGATGGCAAATGGAATTATGTTGGACCCACAGCATAATCTTGGACCAGAGCCGAGGACCAGCAGCAGCACCAGCACCAGCACCAGCAGCAGCAGCAGCACATGGTGGGCAGACAAGAAAGGCAAATGCCATTGATGTTAGTTTCACTTCGTGCGTTGTCCTGCTGAGGCCAAAGTGAGCCTGCGAGCTGTGTGAGCTGCGTTAGTGCCAGATTATAGTGTATATATACATATATAAAAAAAAATATATATATAGTAAATAAATATATATATATTTGAATAAAGAATAATCCAATTAAATAATATTTAAATAACAATTAATAAATTGTTCAAGTGCCAAAAAACTTATTGAAATTCTTGTTGAAGTTTTGAAATAGGATTTACCCTTGAAAAGGAAAAACTGCTCACACATTTCCCTTCCAATTTTCCAATGGTCGAAAATTTCCAGTGTATATAACAAAGTATCTCTTATCCCTACCCCCTACCCCCTACTCCCAAAACCAACCCCACCTCCACTCGCCCACTCTCTTGCAATGGTTGGCAGCAGAGTTGGCAAGAGAGATAGCTGCTTATATACTTGTCTACCCCTCCACCACCATAGACCACCCATCCATCCATCCATCCATCCATCCATCTCCATCGCACCTGAACGAGGCCAAGACAGGCGGCTTCATCATTGATCCTCATCGAGGTTTACTTCGTTGCTGATTGCAACCTGACTTGCCACACAGTCTTCAGACAGAGTTGGATTCGGATCGCAAATTCGTCGTTGTCGGAGAAGTCCATCGCCACCGCCGCCGCCGCCGCCGGTCTCGTGGTCATCAACTCTGTCTGAATGTTGTCGTCTACGTATTTTTGGTTTTCATTTTTAATTTCTCAAGTATATTAATTTTAATTTTAATCTCTTTTGCGGGTCGTGTGTTGCCTAGATAAAGTGAGAGAAAGTCTATTCAACATCTTAATCTATATCTAAATCGGTGTCTAATCTCTATAGCTTTCTGTCTAGTCTATTGTGTTAATCGTTGATCCGTGTACCTTATTTGTGATATCATAATGCAAAATATTTATTAATTAATCAACAACAATAATAAAGAAATAAAAAAATGATTATATAATCAATATAATTTAACACCAAACGAGTAAAAAGAGCAATTGCATAATCGACAGCCGACAGCCGCCAAATGGATTACGTAACGCTTTTGTGGCATGTAAGTTATCAGGGCTAAAGGTCAAATCATTGTTATCTAGAAATCTTATTGGTAGACTGTCAACTTCATGGAAAAATAATATAAAACAATTAATACGAAATTTGCCAACTTTAAAGAAATAAAAAACAAATGCATGCAAATTAACTTTTTACGATACGCGGGTCAATTTTTTTAAGGAAAGTTCTTTAGAGTTCCAATAAAATTAGCTTACTTGCAATAGAAGAAGAGACAAAATTGCATTGAAAAATAGTCAGAAAATGCACAGTTTTAGAATAATTGTTCTGCTTATATATGGATATCTCATATATGTGCATTATATTACTGATAATTTAGTTCTAACAAGTGTCCAATATTTATTGATTCTACGTTTTAGAAATATGAATATTCATACATGCTTAAATATGTGTTATATCACTCTTAAGAAACAACTAGTTCAAAAAACTTTTGGAACGCAAAAAGTTTCGATAATACCTCAGAAATATACGAACACTGATCTCAACTCCCAAGGAATATATTTATTTTTATGTGTGCCATATTTCGATACATTGATATATATAAACATATTCTTTAAAAGATGAATTTTGATCTCTTACTTGATCTTTTTTTTCAGTTTGCCCTTTTTAAAATATTTATTATATCCAATACTTAAATAATAGAAATATTCGATTATGTGAAGGTGGCCGGAGCTCTTCGAGGGTCCATGTTTAAGTTTTACTTGTTTTTCTAAACTTTAAATAAATTGAAATATATTCGTGATTTCTCTCATGGCCTAAATCTTCTTTCTTCATTCCTACATATACATATATATATACATATAAAGTCAATTAGATATTATTAAAACTTCCATCGCTTATAACGTAGATAAAAACAAATTTTTAAGTTTTTAATGATCCACTGAAGGGATTAAACTTTTCTTTTTTAAATATTCAAAAAAACATTTAAAATAAAATTTGTACTTTTTAAAAACTTTTGGATTTACAAACTTACAAATTTTACAAACTTACAATGGAAAACAATTCCTGATTATCTTAGCTAGTCATTGAAAGAGCTAAACCTAACAAACTAAAGCAGTTGGTATTTAAAATCTGAAAACACATAGAAATTAGGCCTAGAAGCAAGTTAACGAGAAAGATTTCAAAGCCTAAAAGATAATTACTTTAGTTCAGAAGGTAAATGAAATAGGTAGTTTCAACTTCTGTCAGTTGAGGTTTCAGACCAAACCGACTTCCGATTACCCATTTCCTTTCATCCTTTTTAAGGAAAAAGGATTAGTTGAAATCGAATTTCCTCATATTTGCCGCACATAACAACAAATGAAGCATGAAAGGCAATCAACATAACTGACAAACCAAATGAAATTTGAACAAAATATTTTTGTCGGCTTACTGCCCCGCCCTCCTCGTCACCCATCCAACTTGTTTGAGTTCCTACATTTCGCTCAGGCAAAACAAATTTATGACTATAAGCAGCTTAACAAACGGAAAAATTTTTGTGCAATTTGTGTAACATTTTTCCTTATCAGCAAGCGAACACAAACACTGGAGAACATATTAATAATTGACTAAATCTTTTTTGCAGGCACTGTAAATGGGATAACGAGGGGAATGCAGCTACCGATGGCAACAGCAACAGGAACAACAACAACAACAACGAAAGTAAAACAACAATCGAAATTAAATGGCAACCAAGTGAAAATCCTCGACCAGCACCCGCTGTGAATCAAAGCGAACCACACAGAATAGAGTCATACAATTTTGCTGACTGCTTCTTCTCTTGAAAATTAACCGACTGGCGATTCGCCACGCTTGCTATATTATATACCTACCCACATACATATATGTATATAAAACAAAGTTAAGCCGCCGTGAAGTTGGCAACAAAATATTTATGCGCACAAGTGATAACAAGACCAACAACAACAACAACAACAGCGGCAACTTCAGGAACTGCAGCAACATAACCAACCTGCGAGTGAGCACATCTCGAGGGTAGATCCAGCTTTTGGGGAGGTAGATAAACCACTGCGTAGACCAGATCCACAGCATCGGCATCAAAATGAAGGGTTTGAATTCGTTTAAGGAGAAGGCGACGGGCGTTTTTAGCGGGTGAGTAAGGCTAATAAGAGAATCAGAACGAATTGTAGTCCCTTCTATTTATGAGTAAATGATTTGGAGGTATTCTTTGCTTCATGTCAAAGAGTTTAATATTAATGGACCATTTCTTTTTGAAGGATCATTTAACTACGTTTGAAAATGCGTTGTCTTCCTTCAGCAGATAATAGATTATATTAAGTCCATATCTTTGATCATAGGACCATTAAACTACGGGTTCAAAAATGCGTTATCATCCTTCAGCAGATAAGAGATTATATTAAATTCGGATATGAAGATCTTTCGGTAGCAGTGGATTAGTTCTTTTCTGATTGTCGAGGTCTGAAGGTCGATTTTTTTTTACGATATTTTAAAAATTTGAAGTAGCTTGTTAAAAATTTTCTCTTAAACAGAAAATTGGGATTAACTTAGAAAATTGTATGAAAGCTTTTTGGATACCACATAATATAATATATAAAATTTATTACATCTAAAATACTAGTTAATACTAAAGTGTTTATAAGCATTTTTAAACACAAACTTTTTATTTTCTGGCAATTATCTTTAAAATATTGAAACTTTAATGGACGAGTCGAGTTGTTTTCAAAGTTAAACTTATCGAAATTGCAGTCTCTGCTATAAAGTAGAATAAACAAATTTAGAGACCTTTTTTTTAATAAAATTATAAAAGGTCTAACATATTATAGATTTTCTAGTTGAATGCTTAAATTCTCAATTTCGAATTCTCATATTCGAAATTGTTTACAAAATCTCTGCTCTCCTCTATCTCCCAAATTTATTTGCAATGGAAAGCAAAAGGCTATTTATGCTGTCAGAAATGAAATATGTTTCCAATCGCAAGTACTTTATTTGGATATTTGAAAATTTTAATTTAACGCAACGCTGATCAGGATTTTGGCCACTCTTCGCGGTTGGTTGAACTGGACCAGAGACTGGCCAGAGGAGCCCGATAATGCCACATCAAGTTGTGAGCGTCGCGAAACTTTGGCACGTGTCGCCGCGTTGCTTTGCCGGGAAGTTGTAAAATTATTGGCATGCTTAACAAGTCATTAAAAGGGAGAGACTTTCCAGTGTCACTGCCACAATGAACGCCCAAACATGCCAGGAGTCGTTCGCCCTGTCACTCCCCACTTTGCCCCTTCCCCGTACCATTGCCTCAGGAATTCCGTGCACGTTACCAGCACGTGCCCACACGGAAGCCGTCAGAGTCGACGACACAATAAAGTCATAAGAGCATATTGAGCGATGGGTGTGGGCGGTTAAATCTTTGGTATGCAATTTTATGGGTTTTACCATCGGCACAGGACAGTGCGAACGGTAGGATAACTGATTTCTCAAGGACCTTGGGCACAAATTAGAAATTGGAACAATAGGTAGCACCAACAACAACAAGAACTCCTGCAGCAGTTTAGCTCGTTCGTTCGTACGTTCGTTCGTTCGTTTCATTAAGGAATGTTGCATACCAACACTAGCCCAGGCCATAACGAAATTGATTTCCAACGTTGCCAGGACACAGCGTACCCTGAAATCCCTGTAGTTGATGCTCTCCAGTTGGAGGAGGCACTTGAAGTGCGCGCGGCGCGAAGAAATGATGGAAATTGAAATGCCTTAGCGAGAAAGCACCAAATAGAAAGGAGTTTGAGTTTTCTTTTATTTGCCGCCGCTTTCGAGCTGCTCGAGTGAAAATGAAATTAGAATTGTCATTGAAAAGAGTGTGTCACTGACAAGCCACCACCAACAGCAACACCCACGACAACATCATAAAGTGGCAAGGGCAAAGGCAATGACAATCTATTCCCTAGTTGCCAAGGCAAACATGTGACCCATTCAAATCTAATAGCAGTCTAATGGGACCGCTTTGTGGGTGAAAGTTAAAGCTGTTGGAGGGAGCCAAACAGGAGTTATAGACGACTTGGCATGGCCATGATATCTTTTCCAGTGGCGCCACTTAGCAGTAATCTATGCGGCGCCAAAAAGTCTACAAAATTTTTACACACACACACACACACATACAAATCCAAATACGCGAAAGTTTTCTGTCTATTTTTATTTTTCGACCAGACCAAGGGCAACAAAAAAATGTGGTTGCATTATTTAGAGGTCAAAACGAACTATTCCATACCCTTTTAAGGAGAATTTGAAACAGAATTTCAGATATGAGATTGAATTGCTTGGAAGCAAAGCATGTCAGGAGATTACCAGTTTGCCAGGTTATGGAATAGATTTTTAAGGTTTTTGTTTTTGCAAATTAATTTGGTTGTCTTTTTGTATGTATTCTGTTAAGGATTATTTGATCTCTATTACTTTACAAAATATTTTAAAAGTAATACACAATCTGCTTATCTAGGAGCTGCATATTCAATTATTATACAATCGATTGTCAATGTTTCTTAACAAATTAGATATTTTTCGAACTCTCAATAATTAAAACACTGGCCACGAGAGTCAAAATGGCGTATCCGATTCGGAACAGGTATCCCCTAACAGGGATATAGAGGCAGCCACAAGACTTTAAATGGTTGCTGCAACACTCAAGAACTATGATATTGACTAAAAGACATAACAGTAAGCTGGTCGAGACTATTGGCGAGCTAGCAGGTCCTTAGAGGTAGCTAAAAGATTTAAGAAAACTTTAGAACTTATTGAAAAAGGTAAAATAAGAATATTTTAGCAAACGAGAACGTTTTGGAACTTGCTTCAAGTTTATGTATAAGGCAATACATAGTAAGAATTGATAGTAATTGTTTAAAAAACAATACATATTAATTCTATCATAAACAATTATTATCCCAATTAAATAGAGAACCAACTTTAATTTAATTTAATTTGAGTCAATTTAATTTGAAACCCAAACGAAAGCCTTTTCAATTATATTCCAATGACAACACAGAAGTGGTACTTTCTCTTGGTTTACTTTGGACACTGATGAGTAACCATATTTCATGTGTTAACGGAATGACTTTGTCATTATTTATACAATACTCTAACTTATCGTAGAGTGTGTATAAAAATACGCGCATAAAATTGGCGTCAGACATGCCGGCATTAAAGTCGGTCAAGGCAGAACAAGGCGAACTTTAGCAACTACATAACTAGACTTCATCTCCTTCATCCTGAAGATCCTGCGTGACCAGACAGAGGGTAGCTTTGGCGTCAGACAGTTTGAGTTATGTGACAAGCGGCGACAACTCCGGCTCTTCTTGTATGTATGTAGGTAGTGGCTTGTTTTTTTCGCCCCTTTTTCTTTCTTTCTTTTTTTCCTGCTGGTTGCTGCTTATTAGTTTCTATGGCAGATATTTGGTGGAGGGGAGGAAGAGGTTTTAGGGGGCAATTGTCTGAGATATTTATGAAGAAAAATGCCAATGTGAGGACAAAGTTATCCCATCGATGATGTGATACTGGCTCTTGGGTTAATATCTTGACTGTGAAGGATTCTTAACTTACGCACAGTCATCAATCAGTTGGTGACAAGCTTCTCTCGTTTTTTTTTTTATGGTTGGCCTGTATTTAAACCTTAAAAAAGGTCTCAATTGAATGGTTTGGATTGTGTTACCTGAATGTCTTTTGCTATCAGCACTTAAGAAAATTGAATTTCATTTCGTTTACAATTGCCATTCAACACACCCTCTCCCCCTCCCCTCCTTCTCTCTCTTGAGTCGAGAGTTGAGAGAGAAGAAATAATCAAAATAACATTCAACTACCGCAATACCTTGGGGAAAAACAAACCAAAATCAGGAGGGTTGTTCTTCTTTAACAAGCTGAAAATATTTGTGCTTTCACGCCCTCTCGTTGACCTGTTGATATTCCCTTCCCACATCCTGGCATACTTTTGGTCTAATTGGCATGAATTATGTTCTTTTCTCTTCACCCCTGCTCCCTGCTCGCTCAGCCTCAAGCCCAATATGGAGAAATTCGAAATATCTCAGAGCTACCATGGCGGTCACGGTGGCTACGAGGAAATGGAAGGAGGCGAACGCGAGGGTCGCGGTCCAGGCGGTGGACATGCTTACGACGACGACGACGATCGACCCGATTCGCCGGCCTCCTTCGAAGAGATCGAACGTCCACCATTGCGAAAGATCGACAAGTACTGCAAGGCCGAGTGTCCCTGTATGCCGGCACGTTACACCATTGCCACCATGGCCTGTGTGGGATTTATGATTGCCTTTGGCATGAGATGCAATATGTCGGCGGCAAAACTCAAAGGCGAACATAATGGGGTGAGTAAGAGAATTACAAGTATATACAAAAACTTTCATAAAATACAACCAAAAATTACACAAAAATTACTTTAAAATTAACTTTGCGAACTTAATTTTTGTTTGCTTTAAAAGAAATTACTAAAAATTTGTTTTCAAAAAAAATTCGCTGAAAGCAATCAAACTCATCAAACTCCATTATATTTTAACGGCTATTAAAATCTATTAAATTAAGAAAAAGTCATACAACATCAGAAGATTCGATATAAATATATTCCATTCCATATTGGATAAAATCAGTCCTCTTAATAGTTAGGCAGTTTTAAGCTTCAGAGGACTACCATATATACGAGAGCTGCTAAATACACTGGCCAACAAATTTGGTTAATGAAAAGCAGTATAAAAAGTTATCTATTGAACAAAAATTGATTTACTTTATCAAGATAAACATAAATCGCTTTAGAGCTGATTGTAAAAAATGTTGAATATATTTTTAAGTCCTAAATTAAGCAAACTTGTAATTTCTATAAGAACCAAATGGAATCGGAATCCACATATGATCACGATTATATTAACAATTCAGTTAAATAATATACAAACTGATGTTCCTGTTTAAATGGCTTTTCTTATGTAGACATAATTTTGATGTTAGTCTTATTGTTTAAAACAAGATCTCAAAGTTTTGTTTTCCAAAATCTAAAAAATTAGAAAGTTTTCATTTTGACCTTGTCAATAGAAAATTCATATAATTATTATTAAATTCTAAAGGCAATAGCAGAACTGTAAGGAATTTTAAAATTGGCATGAAAAATCGGTTTTACCGAGAGATTTTTAAAAGCATTTATTGTTGAAATGTGTTTCATTTGATTACTGCAAAAGCTGCTGTCAATTAGTGGATATAATGCCGTCACTCAAAAGTCACATACAAAAGGCCACGCCTATTCGCTCTCTCTCACACACACACCCGTATAGATACTCAAATGTGGAAGTATATATGGGAAAAATGAGTATGATTTTCCGTTTTGTACATAGCTCGTTATGCAAAAGCCTGCGGCAGTTTTTAATGATTGTTGCCAGCTCACTCTCTCCGCCAGTTCCTTTTTTTTTTTTTTCTATTTATGGCATATGTATCTTACTCTAATACTAATGCTTTCTCATTCTTTCAATGGGGTTTTTAGACCGTGTTTATGAACTGGACGGTTGCTGTGGAAAGCCATGTGGACTCATCCTTCTTCTGGGGATATTTGATAACCCAAATACCCGGCGGTTTTATTGCATCCAAATTTCCAGCGAACAAAATCTTTGGCCTATCCATTGTCTGTTCGGCCACTTTGCATCTGTTTGTGCCCTTCGCCATGACTCTGATGCATGGCCATGTGGTGATTTGTGTGCGCGTGCTGCAAGGACTCTTTGAGGTAAGTAACTGAGTGAAAGCGAGATTTTTGCAAATTCGCCAAATTCAGTAAATTCAGTAGATTCGGTAAATTCGATTCATGGCCACAGATCAAAGCCAAGGATTAGGATTGCGTGATATGACACAAAGGGGATGGCTATATGATAGAGCAAATATGTGAAATGAAAACATGTCCTAAGCCCCCTTCCCACCCGACTCCGAGCTAGATGGGGGAATGGATTTTCGGGTGGTTGGCTTAACAGAAAAATAACAAAAGCATTTATTTTAATGCGATTTCTTTGTGTGTGAGTTTGGTCTTCAACTTGCTACTATTGAAGATGATTATCATGTTACTCAAGATGATGATGATGATGATGTGTGTGTGTGTCTTTTCAGGGTGTAACCTATCCGGCTTGTCATGGCATTTGGCGTTTCTGGGCACCACCCATGGAGCGATCACGACTGGCCACACTTGCCTTTTCGGGCTCTTATGCCGGTGTGGTTGTTGGGCTACCACTTTCTGGACTTTTAGCCGACGCCGTTGGCTATCAGGCTCCATTCTATGCTTACGGTGTATTCGGTATCATTTGGTATCTGTTCTGGATCTGGTTGTGCTTTGAGAATCCCCGAAAACATCCTGCCATTAGTATACCCGAACTGAAGTATATTGAGAAATCATTGGGTGAATCGGCTCATCCATCGATGCCATCGCTGAAGACCACACCGTGGCGTGAGATGATGCGCTCGATGCCCGTGTATGCCATTATAGTGGCGAATTTCTGTCGTTCCTGGAATTTTTATCTACTCGTTTTGTTTCAATCCTCATTCCTCAAGCACAAGTTTGGCTTCAAGGTGGAAGAGGCGGGCTTTGTGGGCTCTCTGCCCCATCTGATTATGACCACCATTGTGCCCTTTGGTGGCATGCTGGCGGATCATCTGCGTAAGAATGGCATACTATCGACGACGAATGTGAGGAAGCTGTTCAATTGCGGCGGTTTCGGCATGGAGGGACTCTTCTTTCTGTTTGTGGCACATTCCTCCACGTCGGTAAGTTTTGCATTGCCATTTCATATTTTTGTATATATTGATTATGGATTTTTCTATTGTTTGCCAACTTTTGTGCCATTTCAGACGGGAGCCATGTTCGCTTTAACTTGTGGTGTGGCGTTCAGTGGATTTGCCATATCGGGCTACAATGTAAACCATTTGGATATAGCTCCACGCTATGCGAGTATACTGATGGGTTTGTCCAACGGCATTGGCACTCTTGCTGGCATTATTGTCCCCTATGCTCTAGATGGACTAATCCAGGCAGATGTAAGTGTAAAATTTGTTTAAGTTGACGTAATTAACCTCTGATGTATCTCATTTTAGCCCCATGGCTGTTGGACCACAGTATTCACTTTGGCCGCTTGTGTTCATCTTATTGGTTGCACTTTCTATGGCATATTTGCGTCGGGTGAACTGCAGCCTTGGGCCGAACCACCAGCTGAAGAGCAACAGGTCTGGGCACCACCGGCAGGAGCCATAACCAATACAGATCCCAGTCAGGCGGGCATGATGGGCAACTACATGAAGGAGACGTCATTTGTAAGTGTTTTTGTTAAAGCTTTTGATAAATTCAATCATCAATTTATATAACATTTAGGGTGCACCCGAGTACAATGAACAGAGCCAAATGCAGCAATCAAATGCCATTAGTTACGGCGCCACCGGACACGTGGCCAACAATCCATTTGCCGCAGGTTCGTTGGGTGGCGGTACCATTGCCGAGGAGCCCGCCCAGCCGACAGCCTATCAGGATAATTCCTATAACTATGACTACACGCAAGGACAAGGACAACAGCAGTCTGCAGAGCAAATGCCGCCCTATCAGCAACAGTAAAATCGGTAATGGAATCACTTAAGTCACTGATATATATCATAGCTTTTAGTTGACTAGTTGAAAATTGTTTTAATCGTTTAACGTTCGTTTATACTTACAATTATTGTTTGTTCTATTGATGTGTTGTTAAAGTTTACATGAAACTAATGAATGATATGTGTACATAATATGGGCAACTAAACTAAACTAAACAAAGTAACTAACTAAGGATTGAAACGAATTTCCATAAAACCAAATAACACAAACAAATATTAAACCATATTTAAAAATAATGCCACACGAACACAATGAAACTATGTACCTAACAGAGAAACTACATATAAACACACCCACACCAACACACACACACACCCACATGCACACACACACACACACAGTCAATCATATAAATCTATAGCATAATTCCAGGCATGGCTTTAGCGAATTTCTATTTACAAGCTAACAATCCTCCAGCCTCCAATAGAATAACAAAAATTACCTACAAATATCATTGAAGCAAACATAATCCAGACTCAGAATCATAAAAATTATTATTAAAAGACAAACCCTAACATATAAAAATAGCTAAATTATAAATTGTTGTTAACTATGCACAAAAAACGAAAATTAAAATGTAAAACTGCAAGTTTTATTACCGTTGATGATATTCTTCTGTGTAAAAACGAAAGCTCTAAATGGCTTTTATGTCTAAGTATTAGTACAATTTTAATCGAAATGAATTAAAATAAATTTCTATAAACTATAAGCAATTGTTGAGTAACAAAAGGAAATCAGCAAAGAAACCAAAAAAAAAAAACACCCAAATGTCTTTTTAAAGATACAAAATGTATACATAAAAAGTTTTATCACTTAGTTGAATTATGTTCATGGTATTTGAGCAAGGCATGATATAGGTACTAAAAACATATATACTAATGCATTCTAACTATATGTACACACACTCTATATACTATATATATACTATATATCTAAGTAGATAGCAGTAGGCGCATATAACCTCAGAATTGGTCTTCATATATGCTCTTCACTACTGACTAACTAATTAGCTAACAATTAACAATTTAAAAAACTTTTTGCATTTATCATAAAATAATTCATAATACATATATTCCAGCACATTCCAAATGATTTCGATTAGTTTTTATTTCAATGCACCATTTATAGTAAATTAGAAAGCACGTTTACCTTTTTATTTTTAAGCACATTTTCTATTGCACTTTTAATTGCCTAATTCATTTGAGATAAGCATAATTTTGTATATTCTTTAGTTAAATTATTTAGAATTGTTTCTTTTGTTACTACTCTATGTCGTCTGTTGTCCACTGCACCAAATTCTATTGGGAACCTTTTCTCTTTGTTAGTTTACTTTATTTACCTAATGAACTAATTTGGTTGATTTTAGTTATCAAGAATGCAGACCGCTGCTTGGTAAATCAGCTATTTTGATCAGCCTTCAATCAACTGCCTCTTGATAATCGGATAATTATCAAAATTGTTTTAAATTTTATGCAAAACTGCTTCATTTTGATATTTTTTGGATGAAACTCTTGAGAGTTACCCGAAAATCCTGCGACTTACAGAATTTATACCGTTTGATTGTAATCGATTGGTTGACAAGTTGACAAGTTTCATTATCGATATTCATTTTATGTTATTACTAGGCTGAAGTTCCATCTCTTATCTTTTGTGTTTCTTTGCTCTTAATAAAATCTTTTACTCAATTTCACAGCATTCCATCTAGCAAAAACCTTATTTATTTAAGGTAAAAAAGTATTGCAAGGAATACTTAAACTAAAAATCATAGTTTTTAAATAGCCAAACAAATATGGACTATTTTTTGAAGGTGGACTAATTTTCAATACCCAAAACTCATTTTTATAATAGGTACTTCAAATCTGAATAATTACTGTACATACAACTAAGTGAACCTACTTTCATATAAAATTTGTCTGAGTTTTTAATCTTAAAAAAAAGAAATGTACATATAATTTATTATATTTAAGTTAATTTTTTGATTTGTTTTATGCACTTTAAAGTTTTCATGCACAATTTTTGCGTTTAAATGCACAATTTATTTTTTTTTTTAAATTTTTTTGGTTAGTTTAAACCTTAATTTAGACGCACTTACTTTGTGTAACTTCACCAATAAAAAATAAACAAAAAAAAAAACTTAAGTAGTTACTTATTCAAGTATAACTAAATGTATAATATAAAGAATATATTACACAAAATTTACCTAGTAAAAAGTATTAAAATATACATATAAATATTCGCATATACTATTATTATACCAATTAAATATTAACAAATTATTCACAATTCAAAGCACTATGTATGAATAACAAAATGTGAAAATTTTCTAACTAAAAGAGTCAATTCTTATACCGTAATTTGTACAGAGCAGCAAAGTAAAAAACTAAAACAAAAAAACAAAATATCTAATCATTATATTATATAATATAAAGTTAATATAAATATTTAAATTTTTAATGTTCTATTTAAATGATAAAAAATGAAACGATAAACTGCTTGTGAAAGCGACAATACCTAAATCTATAAGTTTAGTTATTACTTCCAAATGAACAAAACAAAAAAAAAATTATTATATTTAATTATAATTTTTGTTTTCATTTCGAATTTAGGCAAAAGAGAAAAATTTTTAAATTTCTTTGGCCATTGGGGCGTATGTGTAATATTAGTATAATTCAGAAAAGAAATATAATAATATGTATATACATATATATATATATATAGAAGAGTAATCCTGTTTAAAAATGATGTTTGCTGGAGAGATGAACATTAAAAGAGGCTCTTCGTATAAATTTTGTATTAAGTTATGGAAATTATTTGATTTTGTGTTGTGAGAGACGCTCAAGCTCTCGAGGCTGTGTGGACAATAATTAACATATTAATAACAAGAAAATAATGTTAAAACCCAAGCCACAAAATGATATTTAGAAAATCACAACATTCCATCAGTTTGTATATACAAGAAATCAATTCTATTAACCTAAACACCATTAAATAATTTAGCTAAATGCCATCATTAAATGCTTTTGTGAGTAATTTTAAGTGTATATAAGAAAACCCAACAACAACAGAAGAACAATGAATAATTCTAATTAAAAAAGGAAATGTTTTACCCAAGTCAAGCCCAATTCATGTTGTGTGTGTGACAAGTAATCAAGTATATATGTATATATATATATATATATATGCACAAATTACCGATTTATAGGCGCACAAAATATAAGCTTCGGCCATACTATATATATACAGATATACATATATATATAACTATTATCAATTATCGACATTTTGGCAAACACATATAAATCCACTCAAAATATATATAAAATTTCAACTGTGTATATATAATATATCTATATAAATGTACTTATGTAACTATGAATCTATACTTAACAAAAATCTTTGTGTTGATTGAGCGTTATGTTGAAACATTTAGTCAAAAATTTCAAAACGAAGTCCAAACAAAAATCTCATAAATTGTCTCCTCTAACCACCCCTTTTCTGGCAACACCCGCCCATGTTACAAGTTTTATTTCAAAACCCCTACACATACATACATATATAACTAAAGCATAAAACATAAATATATCAAATAAAATATGCCATTAAAACGAGCGAAAACAATAACAAAATTTTAATTTAAGCCCCAAATTCAAAATACTCCACAAAAAAAAACCAAAAACAATAAAACAAATGTATTTGGAATTCAATAAAAGAACATGTTAAAATATATATATATATATACAAATATATTTGTTTCGTTTTATATATATTTTGAACCACAAAACTTTCAGCTTACAACTTAATGATTAGATTTAGTGCTAAGAATTGACAATGGCGGCAATTTCTAAACTAAACAGAAAACAGAATTAAAAGTTAAAATAAATACAAAAATTACAATAGTCATGGAAAAACCAAAAAACTAAAATCACATCGGTGCTAAAATGTACCCTATATAGCTATATAGAGAAAGAGCATGGAAGAGACAAGATGTAAAATGAATCTTTGAGTTATCGGCGTCGCACTCCTTGATACTCGCCATTTGAGCGCCCCTTGCCGGGAAATCCGCGAGCAAAGGGCGCCTTAGCATTGGTGGTCACATAATAGTTGCCGCGGGCTCTAAAAAAAAAAAAACGAATACAAATTGTTTATTAAACACTTGCAATTGTGATTCTTACATTCACTTACTTGGTCGAACAGTGTTCACCCATTAGAACATATTCGGAATCCTTTGGCTCGCACCAGCCTATTAGATAGGTAAAGAGATTGGGGCAGGGACCGGCATAGAAACCACGTGTCGAGGTTATTGACTCTATGAAATATGGCGTCACTTTAGTGTGATCACAGGCTAAGGTTTCTGCAAACGAATGATAAACGCAATTGTTAAGAATTTAATTTAACAGGAAGTTTATAGCAATCGGTAAGATAATTATTAAACATTGTAGAGGATTTTTTTATTAGAAACTGAGCTAAAGGAACTTTTACGAATAACTTCTTTCGTCATGTATTAGTCACAGTTTTTAAATGGTGTACTCTCTTTTTTTCTAGGTAAGTTGCAGACGAACATGCCAAAACTGAAGGGAATTATATTTTCCCAATCTTATAAAATAAAATAAAGATAGACCTATGATTCCTTAGAAAAAATTGTAAATCTAGTAAAACTAAAAGAAACTGTGTTCCGAAAGTTTCCAATGTATCTCCACCATTTTTATGACGAAAACTATATATTAAAACATTATTTTTCTTGAATAAGCTTAAAACTTAAATGAAATTACCCATCAAATGAGATATCATTGATAAGAATCGGACGATTAAAGTAGGCAGTTTTACACATCGATGAACGTATGTATGTATATGAACTCGGCTCGTCAGAATAGACAGCAAAATACTTGCAACTAATAAAATCAAATTATATTAGATAATTTGACTTTTTTCTATTTTCGGTTCAAAAAAGAAATTGATGTTTGCTCTTGTTTTGGTTATCAAATTAATTAATTTACTCGCTATAATTCGCTTTTAAAATGTTTGCTTTCTAATCAGTGTTATGCCTCGCAAATACTTCAATTTTAAAAATTAATTTGTAACTTATTTACATGTTACGGCGATTTAAAAAAAAAAACTATACCGAAACTCCCTTCATTTATATACTCTTTGGCCGGGGTCGTGTTAAGTAAGAAATGGGTTTGTAGGTTGAGGTAAGAGTGTTAATTTATCGAAATGGGAAATTTCTTAAAAATTGTTAAATTGTTCTTAGATATGCGAATTTCAATGTAGTTTTATGTTATAAAGTTAATATAGTGTACCTGGACTAGATTTGCTAAAGAAGTATAAACAAATTTGGCATTAATTTAAAATGCGATTTCTATTTTAAAATTGTCAACAGTCCTACGAAATAGTTTATCTCATTGTTAAAACTATTGCAAAGCGAAAGATGTGACAATTTTTTACAAGTTTTTGTGACATAACCAGTCGTCCATATAGAAAAGTCAACTATAATGGCGCAATAAATTTATAAGCAATGCGTTAATAATAATGTTAAGCAATCTACAAATCAGATAATTTGCTCGAATTTGGATTCGTATACTTACGAAATAATGTGGCAGAACCCACACAAGCTGGCTGCCTTGTGCCACCGTTCACATAGAAATCGGCGTGTCCACTGGAGTGCCATTGGCCCAATATGCCGGCGCCCGTGTGCACAACATCGACAAAGTGAGCATCGCTGGAGTCCAAGTCTCTGGAATTGTTGGCGCCCGCGTAGAAGAATATGGTTGGATCCAGGGCTGTGATTCTGCCCAGTCTACCCTCCTCCGGTTTTAGGTAGTTGGCCACCAAACCGGCTATATGGGCGCCCACACTGTAACCAATGAAATGCAGATCATCTGGTTGAACGCCACGCGGATGTCTGGCCAAATATTTGACCAACTGGGATATGCAAAGACTACCAAATCGGGGGGCCCATTCCATTTGACTGAGGCAAGGCTCTTTCACGGCATCACTGTAGTCCACAATTATGATATTATACTCGCCCACACTGAAGTAGGCTTCTCGCAAATCGGGACTGGGACTCAGGTTACGTCCACCGCCGAAGCCATGGATAATGATTTTGGTTGGATGTCGTGGATTGAAATGTGTATAGTATAGGGCATTGGGATCCAAAACATCAATGAATTCGCCCTGCTCCTGTGTGCGGCGCGTATAGAGATAGAATTGTATCTTTGGATGGGGACATCGATAAGGTTTCTGGAGGCAAGATTCTGTTACGTAGACCTGGGTTTGATTTTGTCCCGCTGCCACAGCAGCAGCCACAACGCCAGCATTTTGCCCAGCTGAAGGAGAGAAAAGAAATTATTTTTGTGAAGTTGAGAAACAAGTTTGGCTTGTGGCTAGTATTAAAGCTTAATTGCATAAGCCACTACTGGCGCCGACGACGACATTGAATACTTGCAATTTGGCACGCTGCAAATGTCATGCGATTGCATTTCTTGTTGCAGCAACTGCACACGCCACAACAACAACAACAACAACAACAGCGACACACAACAATTGCAACACAATTTGTGGGGCGAAAAAGTAAAAGTCCACAAAAAAACGGAAGTGTGTCTCTACCTCCCCCTCCCCCCCCCCCATCCATTCACCCACTGTGACTCCGATGTTTACTTCTATTGTGGCTGCTGTTGTTGGTTTTGTTGTTGTTGCTCATTCGTCTCTATGATATAACCAGAGCCCCGGCTTTATATAGCCTCTTGGCTTTTCAATTTATTCATATGATTCACGGGGGTCATAAGGAAAACCCGTATGTGACGGGACTCTCTAAAAAGTTTTGTACTTTATTTTTTTGGCTAACATAAAGTAGGAACTAGTTAGCGATGAGGGTCAACAAAAATTGGGTTTTTCGTTAACAAGCATTCAATTAGATGTCTTCCAAAGCTCCCACAAATAAGCCATAAAATGGGAAATGTGAGAGGGTCTGCAAAAGACATCAATTATCAATAAAATCTGATTGTATATAGTGACAATCTAAACCTATAACAAATTTCATAATGTCCATAATTTTAGTATAGAAATAAATTTAATTTAAATCTATGTTCTTTTGAAATTAAAAAAAAAAACAATTGTATTTGATGAATTTGATTTAAAGATGTTTCATAATTGTTAGAGTAAAGAAGCGGCACAAATTTTTACAATAATTTATTGAACAGTCTAAAGTATTAACTTTTTGCTCTACTGCAAAGCATATTCTATTTATTAGTTTTTAAATGTTAAATTAAGCATTTTTAAGTGTTTATTGATGGAAAAAAGAATGCACAAAAAAAATATTTTGTTATCTTTCTCTCATGTACTTCTAGTAACTTCAAATGGATGTAATAATTTATCCATGATAAGTAGCAAAATTTATGATTTTTATAACAAATAAATCAAAAATGGAAAGGAGTAAAGCCTCAAATGATGGTCTTCCAACTCTAATAAAGTCATTACCGACAAAAAAAATATAAGCCTAGAGACATGTACTTATATTTAATTATGATTATAGTACATAACTTGCTAATAGCATTTATCTTGACCTAGGTATCGAAAGAAGTATCTTGCCAACAAAATTATCTTGACCTAGGGATCGCAAGAAGTATTTAAAACGGAAATTGGCCTAATCGTAATACCAAATAGCACATATACTCAAAAAAAAACAATAAAAGTTAAACCAAGAATTGTAGATTAACCGAAATATAAGCGATTATAATTATGATTGAAGTAATTTTTGTATGTATTTTAACCAGAACTAGTTCCATTTGTGGCAGTTTCATTGAGCACACCTCAAATAGTGTGTGTGTGTGTGTGAGTCGCTGGCAATGCACTTTGAATATTTATGGCCAAATTATAAAAGACAAGTTAAAAATTTTCGAGAATCGGCCTTCAGTCTAACGAAGCGGCAATTGGCACACTTGTCTGCGGTTAACTGAAAGTAGTTACTACCTGGTTAAGCAATCGGCCGACAGTTGATCACATTTACCTTATATAGTAGGGCAGCAGCAACAGCATTGGCCAGATGCAGAGAAATACGAAATGCAATTAAAATCATTTTACGCTATTGGCACAGTGAACCAAACGAACAAAATATCTATATAAAGTAGACATTTGCTTGGTCTCTGTAACAATTTCTTTCTCTCTCTCTCTCTTGGCTTGTCATAAATGGTTGGAGAGATGAACAAATTAAAGAAATCATGCAACAAATAACATGCGATTGTTTTACTCAACCAGATAACCTCTCTTGGCTCCCGAACTCTAAGCCAACTCCCACCCACCTCACCCACTCTTTCAATTAGCAATGGGCTGTAACCGTGTTCATGCTTCAATTGCTACCAGGTTTTTGTTTTTGTTTTTTTTTCGAGTTTTCTTTTTGTTTTTGTGGCTTTTTGTTTGCTTTGCACAATCGCTTATCTCCTCTTCAAGTTTTCAGCTTGTTGTAAAAGTTATGTAAGCCCAACATCAACTACTTACGCATGCCAATTGATTGTCGTTGCTCGGTTTTTATTCGGTTCATTTCGACATCATAGAAATATACATACATAAAATCAAAACCGAAATTGCAATTCAAGTTAGGCCGGAAAAGTCATCGAAATAGTAACAAAAGCAAAAAAAAAAAAAAAACTCCCAAATAAAAAACTTTAAAAGGAAATAGTCAAAATGCGGAAGAGTTTCCAGCTCATGCTCATCATTTTGGCCACCAAGTGAAAGAGTCTCGAATTGAGATTTTGGTTTTGCTCTTTTTTTTTTGTTTTGTATCTTGAGTTTTCCATTTCACTTTCATGCTGACTCTTTCGGCTAACTGACCATGATACTTGGTCTTTGTTTTCACACTCAAATTCGTGTTGAATCTGTTTGTTTGTTTATTATTTGTTTTTTAAGGTTGTTTTTCGTATTGAGGTTTTTTTTTTTGTTGTATTTGTTTGTTTTGTGAAAAATTGTTGGCACTGAGTCATGTCTATTTTGGCTGGGCATTAAGCGGTTATTGGCCAATTGGCTTGAAATCGAAATATTCGGTTTTGTGTGTCATGAGAAAATGTTATATAACTTGACTTAAACTAAATTAATGACCAAATACTTGAAGTCCACTACCGACAATTAGTTATGCCAATAAACAAAAGTTGGCTTTTAGACTTTACAAAACGTTTGCCACAGGATAAGTAAAACTAAGCTTAACTAAGCTGATCTTGTATATATTCCTGATCCATAACTAATTCAATTAAAGTAATTTTTTGTGTTTATTTAAATCAAGTAAAGAACAAATAATTGAATTGAATTAAATATGTCGATCGGCCCAACAGGGCCGAGAAGTTTCTGGTAATTTGAAATTTTGCTTCACTCTGATTCGTAAATTAATCTTTTTTATTATTGTAATCAGCTAATAAAAGATGAAGAAGGTAATGCAGGTAAATCAATATTGGAAATCAAAGTTATTGTTATTATTCCAATCAATTGCAATTGTTTTAAAAATGTTAATCAAAACAAAAATTTGATATAGAATAAAAAATTCCAAACAAAACTGTGCCCTATGAAGGCTTCTTATTGTCATTAAACTCATAAACTAATAAAAATGATAGAATAAATAATTTGGCTGCCACCTGAACCATGCATACTTTAGAAGATTTGTTTAGAAATTTTAAGAAGCCTATTTCGCTGATTTGTTTCTTATTTATTCCAATATTTATATTGAAGGGCTGGAACTCAAAACTTCTTTTGGCCTTAGACACAACGTACTTTCCCACTAAACTTTATTTCTTTAAATTGTAACACAGTTAGCCAAAAATATGATTTATTAATATTTCAACCTCTACACCTAATTATATTTTATAAATAAAGCTTTAACCTTCACACAATAACCCTCAAAATCTCTACATAAATACTTGACTTTGCCCTCTACAATGCCAGTATCAATGCCCGTTGCCCATAAACGTTCCACGTCCTTGTCCCCGGCCCTGTTTCTAGAGATTACAGCTCATTCGGCAATGACACGCACTTTTGCCCAACTGCATACGCCCCATTAGCCCGCCTGAGCTGAAACTATAAATTTTCTATATTTCTGATGACACCTTTCGGCACATCAAGTTAGCAATCTTGAGACGGTAATTATTGCCAAATCTGGGAGAAAAAAGATCTGGGGAAAAAAAACACGAGCAAAAGGCAAGAGTGTCAAGGGTGGGCAAGGGCAATGAGCATTTTGCGGGCCCCATAAAAATTGAAATATCTATATAAAAATATGAGTAATTAAGCACTTAATGCAGTTCAACGGTAGCTTAGCCAATTAATTAACTGGGTTAGCAATGGCAACGGCCACAAGCAAAACTGTAATACTTACAAAATGTCAATGACAAAGCACAAATTTGCAAAAGATACAAGCCACAAATATATATGTACATATGTATTTACATATGTGTATGCTATTAATGTTATTGGATGAGCCAAAAATATGCATAAAAAACATAAAAAAGAAATCTGAGGGCATGACTTACATTTGGCCTTACACCGACAGTTCTATACCCTTTGAAGAAACATTTACATAAATTCTTCAACAATTGTAAAAAAAAAACTGTAATTTTTATTTGGTTATAAAACCTTTTGAGGATAATGCTTCCAAGGAGAAAACGATATTAAAAGAATTGTGAATAAATATTTAAAAAATTGTCAGTTTACTAATAATTAAAGCAGCAAAAAGTTTACCCTCTTGAAGTTAGATTAACGTGAAAAAAAGTTGTTAACTGATTTGCACAGAAACATTTTTTACTTTTCTTTATATTATTATAGAATTTATTCGTTTTAATAAAATGTTAAGACTTTTTTTGATAAGTGTATAACAACCTATACAATTTTTTTTGGTTTTGGCTATTCAAGTGGCTGATTTTTGATTTGTTCAAGTGACTTTTAAAAATATTTGTCCACTGCCAAATCGTTTCGAATCGTCTGCGTTTCTCACTTAGGCAAGGTCGAATTTTGTTGGAGAAAATATTGTGCAACATCGTAAAAAATTGGGGAAAAATTTATGTAGACGCAAATTCAAAATGTCAACACTAAGAGCCGCGCCTCAGTTACAACAACCACCACGACAACAACAACAACAATAAAACAACAGAAGCAACAGCATCAGCAGCACAACCAATAACAAAAACTGAAACCCCCAAAAGAAAGGCAAAAAACCAAAATATGAGTGAAAAAAAAGATAATATAAGTCATTCAAGCATGGCCAAAAAAAAAGGTGCCAACCTGAACAGGGCGAAAGTAAAAGTTTAACTACAACAATTTGGTTTGGTTTCTTGTCTTGGGGTTTTTGTTGTTTTTTTTTTTTAGCACAACTTCAACCAGAAATACAAACCGGCAAAATCGCAGTAAAAGGAAAAGAGTAAAATGCTTAATCCGAGTACGTGCAGCTGCGTTAACATTGTTTCACTTTAATTTGTTGGTAATGCACAAACTTTTCGTTATTTAACTGCTATTGTATAATTTAGAAATTTGAAAATATTTTTTGTTTTTGGTTCACTTTGGGTCAAGGCCTGTCGGTGTTTCGTTTTTTTTTTTTGTTTTTGGAAGTATTTTATTTGTATTTTTGGCGCTTAGATACCAGCTTAAGAGCTGGTCATTGGACTCGATTTCGGTGTTCAATGCACAACAACAACAAGTTGACGATGTACAAGTAGACGAGGCATAATTCCGGCTGTACAGCAAAACAAGCAGACAACAACAACAACAACAAGAAAAAAACTGATACAATTTCGATAGATAATTTTTTTTATTTTATTAAGGGGCACGCGCCGCGTCGGGGAATTGGTGTGAACGTGAATGGGACGCGTGCGATGGTTCAAAACGCTGGCAAGCAACTGAATGTGCTCGAGTTTGTGTCTTAAGTCTTTCGTTATCTTACTCAAAAAAAAGCTCACTCTATCGTTCGACCTCTCTTTCTCTCTGTGCTGCTCTCTTGGCAAAGGAGCTTTTATTTGAGGCTTTTGTGGTTAATAATTTTTTTTTATTATTTTTCGGCTACATCCATTTCCACATCGACGAGCGGTCCTTTGGCAAAAGGCGACTTATCATGAGTTATAAGAAAATAGGAACCCGAGGCACTGGAAGAAAACAAAACATTACATATTAAATAAGTAAATTTAAAATTCTTTGGCGTAGACGCAGTTATTTCTTAGTCAATTCCATGGGTTCGTACCAATAATTTCATCCTTATTAAACTTTATCCCCATCTATATCTTCCGTTTCCTTAACGTGATTAAGCTACAAAATACGTTTGTAGTTATGATAAAAAACTAAGATAATTTCAAAAATTATCATTTTTCCCCCTTTAACTACTTAATGTTAGATTTTAGATTTTAATAAGCAATCAGGCGTACTGCAAAGGCTTTATAGTGAACAACAAAAATAAAAATAAGATGCAAATATTTCCTTTAAACATTCGAATGAAATACATTTAAAGAAGAATCCATTGTAAATTGCCAGTTTGAAATGAATTGAAAGTGTTAGAAACACAAAAATCTTGTTATACCAAGAAGAACATTGAATTCTCAAACCGTTTCACTTGTTGAATGTGTCCTACTGCTAAATAGCTATAGAAAACCGATTAAACCCATGAACCTGACTTGGAAGTAACCTCGACTAGCTCAACTAGCCTGACATACTTAACTGAGACAAAGTAGCCCATTTGCATATTGGGCATATTGGTATAATGACTGCAACGCTGCGTAAAGAAGTCAAACCAACCGCCGCACTGTTGGGCCCAGAAACCACGTTCGGTCATTATCGATTCGCCATAGTATATAGCCGCACGGTAATGATTGCAATTGTAGAAACGCCATTGGGTTACGTAAGAGCATCCACGCTGATTGAATTGATCCAGATTGGGATAGAAATCGGCATGTCCCATAGGTGGCAGAAGGGAGAAGAAAAACGGATCAGTATGTATGATGTCCACAAAGTCGGCGTCACTGCGATCGAGTTTGTGTTCATCCGAATTTATCATGAAACCAGGACCGGCTGGATCCAGCCCTGTAATTCTCGTCAACGGTTCATTCACATAGTTGGCCGTCATGCCGGCCACCTGGGCGCCCAGACTAAAGCCGATCAAGTGGATATCATTTCGTTTATATATGCCCGATGCCAACAGGTTATTGATTAGTTGACCCAGACACTTGGACACAATGGGAGCATTTTGTAAGGCCCAAGGATAATAGCAGGGAAAACGCACTAGCTGACCGTAGTCGACGGAAATGACATGAACCGGTTGACTCTGCAGCAGAATATCACGCACTTCCAGATTAGGTGTCAGACTCCGATTACCAATGAATCCGTGTATGAGGATTTTGAGTGGTAAGCGGGGCTCGAAGAGCTCTGGCAAAGGATTAAGTGGATCCAGTTGGATGGGCTGATCGCGAGATTGACTAAACAGAAAAGGTAAGTCTAAGCTATGAGCCACGTCTCTTGATCTTACTCACTTGGTGTACAGCCAGAAGGTTATATGCGGATTGGGACACCTTTGCTCAGCAAAAGTGCACAGTTCAGGCCATAAACCACGCAATTCCGGTTGGGTCTGAACAAATCCCAGCATTACAACCGAGATCAGAAGCAAGACTATAACACTTATCCTCCGATATTGGCACATTGCAAAAGTCTAAACGGTTTTGCTCGGTGAATCTAACCTAAATTCTATTAAATTCAATTGGCATGACATTGAATATCGCATGGAGCATGGCTACCCATATGAAATGAAGTGATAAGAAAAAGTCAAGGCTCATCAAGGGGCTGGTCGGACAGTGTGTCAAGGTCAGGAATTATAACTTCCAGCATTGCATACGGGTCTTCAGCTTAGATATTAGAAATTGACATTCAAATGTTGACGATGAACTTGTACAGGAGAATAGACGCAACTTTATGGAATTATGGAAATTAAAAACCATCTAATGGTCTCTAGGTCAAGGTTTTTTTTTATAATATAGACACAATAAAACTTTTTTCCTGTAGTTTGTTTCTGTTCTTAAAAAAAGTGCCTGGAATTGGGATTGAATGTATAAAACAAATTAAATACTAGGCTCAATGAATTTAGAGAGTATATGAGAATTTATATGTCTTAGCATATGGGAATTATCCGACGATTAAGAAAATATTTGATTTAAAGCGATAAATAGAAACTTACAAAGAAATTTATGTACTTAGAAAACAAAAACCTTTGGTTAAAGCTGCTGAAAGAAATATTTTCCAAAAAAAACTTGAAAAAACAAAATAAAAGATAAAATTTACCATTTTCTCGACAATAAATGTTGCACAATTTAAAGCAAATAGAATTTATTGTATGTTTTTTGGTTTTTGGCAAGAATTTGCATTAAAAATGACAATATTTTATACACTATAAATAATTAACATAATATAATTTCGTTGGAGCTTTGTCAGACATCTTAATTACTGTCGTTTTTAATTTAAAGTAGTTCATCTTCGTTCTGATCATCGAGAAACAGTTTTTGCTCTAGTTCAATCTCATTTTCACTTAAATCAAGAATTTCTTCCTTCAGCTGCGGCTCAAAGTCATGATCGATTTCGTTATGGGCAGAGCTTAGTTTGAATTTGGCCAAAAATTTGCTATTATCGACATCTTCCGTTTTTCCCAAGGCAAAGGGACTTTCACTTGCTGTTTTTAGGAAATACGAGCCTTCTAGCTCTTTGTCAACATGATAGCCCATCAGAGCTTGAGATCCTTGACTTGGGCATAAGCCAATGAGGTAAATCAACCAGCTGGAGCAGCGACGACCCCAAAAACCTTTAGTAGAGTTGATTGATTCAGCATAGTAGATGGGAGCTCGCTCATGATTACAGCTTGATGGATCATTGGGATTATCCTGCATACAACCAGGTTGGGTAAGTCCAAAGTTGGGATAGAAGTCGACATGACCCATGGAACGAAGCATGCCGCGAGCAAAGACATCAGTATGGATAACATCAACAAATTCCGCATCTCCTGAGTCCAGACGCCTTGAATTGCTACCGGCTATGAATAATGGCTTGGCAGGATCTAGACCAGTAATGCGTTTTAGTTTTCTCTTCACATGGTTTGCCGTCTGGCCAGCCACTTGAGAACCAAGACTGAAGCCTATAATGTGGATCTGATTATTTTGGACAATTCCCTGATCAACTAGATTGTTGATAAGTTGAGCTAGGCATTGGCTAACCAACGGAGCATTTCTCACAGCTTGTACATAGCAAGGATAACGCACCAAAGGACCATAATCTATGGAAATCACATAAACATCTTCGTTATCTAGCAAAACTGGACGTATATATGAGCTAGGCGCAAAATCTCTGTATCCAGTATAGCCATGCACAAGGATTTTCAGTGGGCGTGCTGGTGTAAAGTTCCACGGATTTAAATTAAGCGGATCAAGTAGAATGGGTGTATCTCGAGTTTCGCTAAGGATAAAGTAAACAAGTAAGGCAGCGATCAATGAATTGATTAACTTACTTGGAATATAGCCAAAATGTTACATTCTCGTTGGGACATTTTGTATCATTAACCACAAAGCATGCGGGATCAAATAGACCCACTATGGGATTCGCACCTGCAAAAGAGGCCAAAACTAATCCAAGGATTTTAATTTCTTCTGATGAGAACTCTTTTTTGTGACTTACACGATAATAATAATAATAAAATTAGCTTCATCGCAGCTCACACTTTTTGTCAAAACTGCGAGCTATTCATTAAAGTGACTGCTATTTAAGGTAGCTCCTTATCACAGACGGTAATCTAACTCTAGTTTCAAATGCTGTGGCATACATATGTAAGCACCCACACACATACACGGCGAAGTTGCTAATTTGTTTTCACTCTCGTGTCACAAAAAGAACGAAAGTTGTTAGTCGATATCAAACTGGATTGAATTGAATGTAAAATTTGGCGCTTTAAACTCCCACGAGACTGCTGTGCTTAAATGTTTAAGATCGACTGCATCAATGTCTTGATTTTTATAAAAATATTTTTGATGTACAACATGGATTAAGTATAAAACCTTTCATTTCTTTGGCATTTATAAAATTTTTATGAAGAAATGATGGAAACTATATAAAATATTAAAATACTTATAAATTTGTTCAAATTTTAAATTTCCGTTATAGCCAGGTGGCGTTTAGAGCCATGGCGGCGCCACGTTGCTTTTAGGAGCCACACTGTGCAAAATGTTAGTTAACATTTGTACCAAAAACAATTCATACAGTTTTTAAAGTACCGTACACTTTTTAAAAACTATTTATTTGACTTTGTCACACAACTTCCAAATATATGCAATGAATCAACTAATTGGTAGAGTGCAAGGAAAATAATAGACAGAAATCTCTTACGTCTTTTTAACCACAGAATTCTTTTTTATTCTAACTTAGACATTAACATTTCTTTTGCAAGTAATTATAAATAGCGTGAACAAAATACAATTTTTTTTAATTTAACAAATAATATTAAAATCTGGCATCGGCAAAATCTGATTTAATTGATCATCGTTTAGGTTATAATAAAAGGCTCTATTTTCACTATCCCAGAGATCTGGAACTTTCGAAATCTCGTCATCAAATAAATATTGTTTTGGAATATAGAACATTTCTCCAGCAGTTTTATTGGAAGTCTCAAAATCCATTAAGAGATGGTGGAATAGGTCATCACTTGGAACTTGATTGTCCGCCCAATGTTCAGCGATGCGTTTTTTACAATTAGTTAAGCAATCCGGGTGGTCCTGATAGTCATACGCAATGTCCTTTGTATTAGAGAGAACGCTAGCCTTCAATGTGGTACCGGCTCCTGGGTTCTTAAACGTCTCTGGTTCCTGACGGGTGTGACTCCAAAAATTTGCACCATTGCAATTTGGTTGGCGCTGAGCACTCTTGAGTGGAGTTCCTGCCAGTTGCTTTTGGTGCATTACATTGTCAATCTTGCTGAGGACACTTTTCTTTGCAGACTGTTTCGAACTACCACTTTCCGTGAGAATTTTCTTTTTTGCAGATATTGGCGGCAATCCAACACCAACATTCTCGTTGTCCACCCAAATGTTAGCCATTGCAACTATAAATTTAATTAAATTCTAAACAATTATGCAAAATAAATGCGCTCAATTAATTCTAAGCGTCTCTCATCGATATTTTCACAGTAACTGAATATCGATAACATTATCGATATATTCTCAAATTCTAGTATTTTTTTACAGACTCGCAAATGAGTAACAGCTGTTTTTGCGAGCAGTCGGAGTTAACAGAATAATAACAAAACCAATCTTACATAATGTCAAAAAATTGTATATTGCAACAATTGCAACAAATTTTTCTCCATGCGGTGGATGCAGTGCATCCGGAAAAGATTTTTGCTAACTTTCACAACTTTGATTTACGGCCGCAGCAAGGTGTAAGTTAAGTTTTGTACTGTGTAACCGAAGCCGTTTAATTGCGTCTTTGCCGGTCACACTATTAAACAGTGCAACTTTAGTGACCGTTATTTTAAATTTTAGGCAATCAAATTAAACGGGGAGCAAGTAAACATTAGTGGCAAGCGATGTCACATAGTTGGCTTTGGCAAAGCTGTGCTGGGCATGGCAAGTAAAGTGCATAGAAATCTAGGAAGCCATTCCTTGGGCGGTGTCTTGAGTGTGCCGGTAAATACACTTAAACAGTTTCAACAACCGGTGGAAGACGATAAGCTGACTATCTATGAAGGAGCACCGAATAATCTACCTGATGGAGTAGCTCTAAAGGCTGCTAAATTAATTAAAGATTTATCACTGAGTATGACCGAGGAAGACGTTCTCTTTGTGTTCATTTCTGGTGGCGGCTCAGCCCTTTTACCCCTGCCTAGACCACCTCTATCTTTAGAAGATAAGCAGTTGATAGCTGATAAGCTGATGAAACGAGGAGCTAGTATACAGGAATTAAATACCGTACGCATAGCTTGCTCCGATATCAAAGGAGGACGCCTGGCCAAGGCTGCTGGGAAGGCGGGACTTATGGTAACCTTTGTCCTAAGCGACATTATAGGAGATCCTCTAGAGCTTATCGCTTGTGGTCCAACCATACAGCCGCAAGCCAAATCCGAGGAAGCCAACGCTGCTGATATCTTGAAACGCTATCAAGTGTGGAAAGAACTTTCTACTGAAAAACAGAATGTATTCCAATTGGATGATAAACCAAAGGAAGGAGATGTTCTACCACCGAGTAAAGTTTTTGTTGTGGGCAATAATGGCATAGCAACCTCAGCAGCCAGCCAAATGGCCCAGGAGATGGGTTACCTATCCTATGTCCTCACCTCCAGCATACAGGGTGATGTGAATCAAGTGGCTAAAGACTACCAGTCGCTATTGCAGGCCGTACAAAACTACAAACAGCAGGAAATCACTGAAGTTCAGCTTAAGGAGGGATTTGCCTTTGGCGAGAGCGTCTTTGGGGGCTTTAAAAATGCCTTGGAGCAGCATATAGATACCAAAAAGCCACTGCTTATCATAGCCGGAGGGGAACCAGTCATAAAGGTAGGACCAAGTTTGCATAGAATTGAAAAAAATTAATACTAATTGAATTTCATTGAACTCAGGTTTGTGGTCATGGCTTGGGTGGTCGCAACCAGCATTTGGCCTTGCTCATGTCTCAAATACTACACGGTAATCAGCTGCTGAAGGATTGCAGCTTTCTTAGTGCCGGCACAGATGGCATCGATGGACCCACAGATGCAGCTGGCGCCATGGCCCATAGTGCGGTCATTGAAACATATCTAAGTCAAGCACATTCCACGGATGATCTAGACAAAATCATTGCCAATTGTGATAGCTACAATTTCTATAGAAATCTCTCAAATGGTGATTTTCATGTTATTACCGGCCATACGGGAACCAACGTAATGGATCTTAATTTCTTAGTCATACCCTAAAAAAAAAAGGAAAAAAAGCTGGAATTAACTAGAGTAATTTGTTAATAGAACTGAGCTATGATCTTGAACCTCTCGCAATTAACCACAACTATGTCATAATTTCAATTGAATTTTTACGATTTTCCTGTTTCTATGAACATTTTTGTGTTTTACGACTTTTTTCATTAGCATTTGTAGGTTTTTTTTCTCTTTTTTAAACACTTTTTTAACATTTCCTAACAATTCCAATAATTTAGTAAACTTAATGTGACAGCATAAAATGGCAATTAGTTTTGCCCATGCCACAGCCACGGCAAAGCATTCCAATTCATTCTCTTGTTATGAAATCAGCAATAATTATATTGTCTGTGTGCCTTGTCTTATGTGATAAATCAATTTTTCTACATATGAATATACTTATTATATATATATAAATATCTGCGATCTATTCATAAATATGTTTGAGTAATTTTCATCTCTTTTGTTTCTGCGTCTCATGAAAAGAAAACAAAAACAGTAGCAGCACCAGCAGCGGCAGCAGCAACAATAACGACAATAGCCAGCAAAATAATTGCAATTAAAAATGTAAATTTATTTTATTTAGTTTTATTTTTAACGACGCGCGCCCAGTTGCAATTTTTACACTTTGCCTGCATAGTTTTTCTAATTGCAGTTTGTTTGCATTGCCCTCAGACCCCCTTTTCCCTTTGTCATATACTTTAATTATTTGTTGCCGCGCATTTGGCACAATTATTAAATAATCTGATTCGTCTGTGCTATTTTCGCTTGATTAGGTTTTCCTACAAACAATATATAGCTATAGTAGCTATATAAATAAATATGCATATATATTATAGAATCTATAATAACAAAAGCTGACTAAGTCATGTTCTACGAAAAGTGATGCATCAGAAAAATTGGTTGATGAATGATTTAATTAAGAATTTATTCTCTCTTTAAGATACAAACATATCTTTCATTAAACGTACTATATCCAGTTTTGGGTAAACAAAAGTATCCTCCATAAAATAATAGTATGGACTTCTTTAATGGTTTAAAAAAGACATTGATTAATACACACAATATCCAAAGATCTTTAAGAAGCTTTTTATATATTTTTCACTTATGGCCCCATCGTAATTTGATTCGACTTGTGGTTATTTTGTTTACCTAGTGAAGTTTTTACAAATTTTAACTTTTAAAATTGTGAGCTAATATGAAAAAGTAAAATTTTTTTTTTTTTTTTGCAAAATCACAAATTAAGGATAGACTTGTTCGGTGATTTTTTTTGTAAGTTTATTAAATGTTTAAACTGTGAGTTAATCTAAAAGTTAAGATAACTTTAAAGGACTATACATCCAAATTTTTAACTGATTTCTCTTCATTAAAATGATTAAATTAACAATTTGATTTATGATGGACTCGGTTCACTTTAAAAAGTGAAGAGAAAATGTCATTGTATTGGAGTCGTAGGAATTCAATTTATTGTAATGAACATTATGCTAAGCCAGTACCAACAGAGTTAGTTACTTATCTACAAGGACAAGGGACATGCCCCCTTAGAGGTTAAGCCCACTATATAGTGGAAGTTTATGCTGTAGTCCTTAGGTTAGTGTCTTAGGTTGACTTTGTTTATTTTTTTTAGATGTTAAAGGACGCAAAACTTAACCGAATGAATTTTCTGAATTTTCTGCTCTATGTAGATTGGGATTAAAATATAACATCTTTCAATAGGCAATAGTTATACCATACCATACCATAAAGAAGAGAATAAAATGGAAATGGGAAATTCTCAATATTAGTGACACTCGAATTTAAAAAAAATTACCACACCTATTTTACTTAGTTTTTGGTGTCATTCAGAAATAGAAAAATTGTAGTGCAACGCATTAAGAGTAAGGAAATACATATTTATTGCTCACAACAACATTGTTCTAATTGAAGTGACTAACTATTAATTAAAGTGGTTACTGCCCACCAATTTGCCAAGGGACTTGAACCCACGCCAAGATCTCTTCGCGGCGATTAGAAACATTTCCGCTTCCGTTTGCTTGTGGACTTAAAACTGTTACTGCGGTTGCTTCTTTTCTGTGCTTTTGTGTGCCATCAGCTTCTATATTTAACATTTATTGTATTAACCAATGAGCAACCCCTCCCATAACCAACCTCCCACCTTCCACCTCCCATCTTCCATCCCCCTTTAAAGAAAGCTGTGGAATGTCGCGTCAATTTGTCTGCCTGTGCGTTTGGCTTGGCAACCAACACAAGAACAACAATCTCAGTGAATGGAAGCTGAGGCAGCGGCAGGGGCAGGGGCAGCTGAAGCAGATGCGGCCATTGAGTGCAAGTGTCGCGTTGATTTATTAATTAAGCATTGGAGCGAGACAACCGCGACAGAGATGGAAATAGAGACAGAGACGAGATGAGATGAGATGAATTGGTATGGGACGAGTGATGGAGATGGAGACGGCCTCCAGAATTACGCGTGGCAACGGCAACAGATCATGCTGACGATGCTAATGAAGTACTCGCTGTGGAACATTTTTAATTAACAATCTCCGATTCGATCGTGATCTCGATTTTTGGTATAGAAACTGCTGCCTAGATCTTTCTATACGTATGTGTGTGTGTGTGTGTTGTGTGTGTGTGTGTGTGTTGACTTATGACATCACATCCAATAAAGAGTAAGAGCAATAGCAGCAGCACCAGCAGACAAACTGACGACGCGTCTCATCAAACAGGCGAACCGACATTGCGTATACGCTGCGTGTCCCCAAAAAAAACATATTGACAATTAAGCATTGCTTTTTGTTTCTTGATGCTTTTTGTTTTTTTTTTGCTTTTGCTGTTGCTCTCTACTCAGCATATATGTATGCATTATACTATATATTTGTGTGCTTAATTTGTCTAGACAATGGCAAAGTTCATCTACATAAATATCATATAGACAAAGTTCAATTAACGCTTCAGTCATTTGTTTTAGTTGAGAGCAACAAACAATAAGATAAAGAAATGAGAGAAAACGAATATAATTTGCATATTACTTGGAAACTAAATGTGAATCACCATCAATCACCAAATTGGAATGTCTTAATTTGAAGCATATGTATGTCTTTGTATGAGACTTCCAGGGGGGTTAAAAGTGGGGTTGATTTTGTGTAGTACATATCACCATTTATTATGTCTTTCGGGGTAACAAAAAGTTTAATGAACTTTCCCTCAAGAAAGACATCGATTTTGAGAAAAAATACATTTATAAATTGCAGCGAACTTTCAATAGAGTGTTGCCTTTTGTTGCTCAATTCCGAATAAAATCGAAAAAATATTTAAAAAGGATTTGTTAGGAGTTTAGTTATAGATGTTATTAGTTGATGGAAATAGTCCAGGGCATGTTTATCTTCTTTTTTTTAAGTTTTTAGTGTGCTAATAACAGGATTTATTACAAAATCTTTCAACCTAATCAACTAACCCAAATTTTTGGCTAAAATAAACTCTTCTATAATCTGCAAAAAAATTTTAATTTGTATATACTTATATATTAGACAATGTTCCAAGCCAGTAGTCATCCCCTTATATAGCAATTATATGGTACAATCAAATAATTTCCCAGCATACTTTAAGAAAATTTAAGGTTTAAATTTGAATTTTCAACAGAATAATAATTCTGTGGGCAAAAAGTAAGGTGAATTTTTAATTTAAACTTCGCAATATTTGCGATGTGGGTTATTCCCAAACTAAAGCTTATGTAAACAAATGTTTACTTATTTTTTACAATTTTTTATGCTGCAGGTTAGAAGCGGGTTAGGGGAACCGCACAAAAAAAAAAACAAATAAAATAATTTTTGGTTCTTAGAGTTTATTTATTTTTTATTTTTTTTTTAACGATGCAAATATAAGTGAAATATGATGTAGGATGTAATGAACAAACTGATATAAAATTTACAATATCTTTTTTGCGAAAAATTATCCTTCAAAAAGGGCTATGCTTCTCTATTGCAGATATACATCAAATAGGGTCAAGAACCCAAAATTACTATGCGTTTACTGTACCAAAGAATGGGCCGACCTTGAGGTCTTTGCTGAAAAAGCATGATGGGAAAATATTAATATATTAAAGTAAACCTAAAAAAACGAGAAGCAAGGCAACTTTAAGAAGGAACGCATTTAATGAGTTTTTAATTTTAATTGACTATATTCGGTTGCAATGTTGCATGGCAAAACATCAATCTACGCACTTTTCTAAGGCATTTAAATGTAGTCGTTTTTTCAGCTCTACTCTAAACTCTTTACTTCGTTGACTCTCTCAAAGTTATCCAAGTAAAATAAATAAAGTGTTCAATTCTAAGATGGACAGTGGTTCTTAGGTGAAAAGAGATATTTATCAAATTGATAGTAATTTACAAGCAATATTGCTGATTGCTAAGGTGCAATTTCAAGGTACGAACTTGGGGGCATTCATATTTCCACGAACACAAATGGAAATACATTTAATGAAAATCCATAAAACAAAATGTGATCATTCATCATCTGCTCTTGTGATTAACCCCAAAAAGTCAGCTTAATGTCAATCTATTTTGTACTAAGTTGAGCTTGGGGCTATTAATGCATTACAAATGGGTGCGGCAGACCACAACAGCAATACCAACAAGCAGCAGCAGCAGCAGCAGCAACATGCTGGGACATGACCACAGACGCCGCGGTGCCATTGACCAATGTGAGACTGAGATTGAAGGAGGGCCCCGAGCCCCGCAACTGACGACGAGCGACCTCAAGTGTAAGGCAACAATCGAGTTGCTGCTACGCATGGCCGCAAAACAAAAAGCACATCAGCAACAGGCTCCAGCAGAAGCAAAAGCAGAAGCAGCAGCAAAAGCAGAAGCAGTTCAAGTTTACTCTGGAGGCTGAGGAATTCCTTGCCGCTGAAATAATTAAGCATTGCAACATTGTTTATTGTGGTTTGTTGCTTGGTTGCTGCTGTTGTTGTTGCTGTCGCTGTTCTTGAGCTGGGGTGTTGCAGGCTCGTTTAACAAGGCAACACACAAGGTGCCTCCGCCTGTTCTGCAACTTTTTTTTTCAGTTCTACTATACTTGAGGAATGTGACGAATTACAACGGGGGGAGAAGCGACAAAGGGAGGGAAACTGGCTATTAGAAAGAATATTAGCATATTAAAAAAATATATAGTTGATGACAGACAACAATTGCGAAAAAAATGGCAAAACTTAACTTAATTGTTACTTCCTTTTTGGTTTATTTACGGAAATTCAAGTCAAGCCAAATGCAATTTCCTTTACATTTATGTGAAAGTGTTGCAAAAATTTGTTGTTGTTGTTGTGAGTGTTGTAGTAGTAATTATTGTTGTTGTTGTTGTTGTTGTAGCTGCTGTTGCCATAGTCTATTATCTCGATTAAAACAAAATATATAAATTTTCCATAACCTCAAAATACGCGCGGGGCTATTTTTAAAGTGCGCAATCTGTGCGATGCGTGCGTCTGTCCATTTGTCCATCCTGTCCAACCATCTGTCTGTCTGTCGGTCTGTCTGTCTATCTGCTTGTCCGTCTCACCGTCTATCGATGCCGCCGCCAGCTGTGTGCCACCAACTCCCCGCCGCTCACCTAGCCCATCATGTTACAATGTGTTGTCTGCGTTTATTGATTTATTAGAAAATTCCAATGAACAAGTTTCATAGTAATACACGACAACAGCAACAGCAGCAGCAGCAACAACAACGGCGGCGGCGGCAACAACGAACGATGAACGTACGAACGATGTTGCAGCAGCACAACAAGAAAAATGAATGAGAGCAGAAAGCCTTTGTACTTAATAATACTTAAAATATAAACCAAGAAAATCAACAATCGCTAATTTGACTTTAGTCCATCTTTTGGCAAAACGTATAAGCGACATTGCGTATACGTAATGTGGAAAGTTGCAGGAAGAGCTATTTATGTTATCTAGTTGATTATGCAGAGTGATAGATGGCATTTGCTATCCTATAAGCTCCCTAAAACTGAATGGCTATAGGGAATATCGTATTCTCTATCTATATTTAAAGATAAATGGGAAAAGGTTTCTTCCGTAATCGAAAGTTTCTCCCATGGGAAGTATTAGGTTTACTGTCATACCATCTATAGGGTATACAATAGTCATTGTAATTTGTAAGCATTTGCCGTAAGAAATTGTCTCTTTAATTTTGTTGTTGTTGGGAGAAAACTATCTGGCAACTCCATCAACAAAAGCGATTTGACTTTAAGCATTTTGCAATCAATTTGGATTTGTATTAACCAGTTAAGACAAAATAAACAAAAAGAAGTGTAACAAAGAGAGAAAGAGAGGGTAAGAGAGGTAGTGACTGAGAGAGAGAGAGAGAGAGAGAGAGAGAGGGCGACCCAAAGAAAGTCCAACTCTAATCGGTTGACTCTGATGTGTCTCTGACTCTGAAACTGAGAGAGTTGAAATATTTATTGTAATTGTCTTCAGCTGTGCTGACTTACTCGGACTTGTTTGTTTGTTGTTGTTGTGGATTTTTTTTTTGGCTTGATTAATAATTAATCGCACACACACACACGCACACGCGCACACATACAAACACTGGCATACTGAGAAAGAGAGATATATCAACATATACATATGCATATTTCGCCGCTTGCTTTAATTACTCAACTTAAATGGCGCTTTGAGTGGACTTAAGCAACTTGATATAGTAAGATTTTGTAATTGTGTGGTGTGTGTGTGTGTGTGTGTGTCTATCTGTGTATGTAACGATCGACTCTCACTACTACTACGTGTTAAAAAAAAAAAAAAAAAACTAACTAACTAGCTCGCCACGGTTGCTGCTATTGCTGCTGCTGCTGCCGTTGATGTTGCTGTTGCTGTTGCTGCTGCTGTTGCTGCTGCGGCGACTGCTGCTCAGCAACGGCTTCGTCTCCGCTCTGTGCTCTGTGGGACTCTTTGGGGGCTTTTGCTTGGCTTGGGTTTTGCTTGATTTTTTCGTTCGCTTTTGCCTTTGCCAGTTTGCCTTGCCTCGGCCGCTTTGGATGCTCATTCAGTTTTTTGCGCTCAACGCTTGTTGTACGGAACCGTTTTGTTTGTCGCCAAAAAAAAAAAACAAAAAAAAAAACGAAAAAATAATAAAATTCAAATAATAATAATAATAATTATATATGTATATATATCCATCTATATACATTTATTCAGATTTGTGTATATATTATATCTCTCTCTCTGTGTAGATGTTGTTGCTGTCTGTCGATAGTTCTTTAAACAGTTTTTTTTTGTGTTCTCTGTTCTGTTGTAACATTTCGCGGTTTCTGCGGCTGTAAAAAAAAACACAAAAAAATAAACTGAGAAAAAAAAAATAATGTAATCAAAAAAATTAACGACAAACCAACAAAAGCAATAACAACAACAGCAACTAAGCGAGATAGCAGCAGCCTCAAGAACACACACCAAGTAAACAACAACACAGCCTCTCGAAGTCTCGGTTAGTCTCATCTCAACTTGCCTCGAGTTCCGCGATTAAAAAAATAAAATTGATATATATGTATATATAAAATACATACGAATATATATATATAAAAGTTATCCATTTGCATGTGTCTGCGTATGCGTAAATACATATATTTGTGTATATCTCTGTGTGTGTGCGCTTCGAGTATGCGTGTGTGTGCCTGTGTCTGTGTGAGTGAGTAAATCGAAAAAGCCAAGAGCTAACCACAAGCCAAGCCTAAAGCTTTGTCTATGTCCACAATGTGAAGTTTCTATATACATATAGAAAGAAGTGTGTGATTTCTATATAGAAAAGAAAAGAAAAGAAAAGAAAAGAGAAAAGCAAATGAAAGAAAGTAAGAAATAAATATATATATATGATTCCTGTGTTTCATCTAAATCATTATATATCCTGAATATATATATAATGTATGCAACGATTGTGAATTGCCAAAATTGGTTGTTGTTGCAGTTGCAGCCAAAGGATTTGTGGATTTTAGAAAGCTGCTGAAGTCGGTCGTCGTAAGGCACAAGGTAAGCCACAAAATCAGCTAGTGAGTGCGTGAGTGACTGACGGACTGAGTGCCCGTATGTGTGTGTGTGTGTGTGTAAGTGAGTGAGTGAGAGAGAGAGAGAGCGACAATGAGAACGAACGAAATTGTTGGGTGGTGGCAACCCTAGATTTAATAATAATGCGCATACGCCATGCTGGTTGCCATATCCAATCGAATGGCAAAACGCATTCAGCAATTTAACGGCAAAATATTGCAATAAAAGCAAGACTAATTTAATTAATGCCAAATATCAAACAAAATGTGACTTTAACTTAAGAAAGACAAAACTAAATATAATCTGAAATTCATTTGAACTTTTGTTGCTAATTCTACTTAAATTTAAGTTGCTTTCAATTGTGCAACTAATTTGGTCTCAATGTTTTCTTTAAAATTCAATAGATTTTCAAGAAACTATATATATAAAAACAAGCTACAAATTGTGGTTAAACATTTTGTTTAAATTCTTACTTACTTTCAATCATTTTAACTTGTGACAAAACTTAAATATTAATTTCCGAACTTTCAGCTAGTTTAGTCAGCTTACATAGACTCATTTAAATGAAATGTTATACTTCGTTAAAATATATAATTTTGCTATATATTTTAATCTTATCTTGTGGTTTAAAATTCTAGCAAAATATGAATATATTCAAGAACTATACACAGTCCACGCATTTTTTCTGTGAAATATTCATAGAAAATAAGGTTTCGCTGTATCTAAATATACATATAATTCTGTTTTAAAAGCTGCGAAATTTTTTTAAAATATTTAAGACCAAATCTGTTTCGGTTTGACTTTCTAATGGGAAAAGTTCTGCAGGGTTCATACTTAGATTTGTTGTTATTAACAATTGTAACTGGAAGTATCATTGGAAGTAGTTAAAATTTGATTTATCGAATATGTTTAAATTCACAAAATTCCCCATAATACTGAAGTAATGGCTGACTGTCACTTGTGATAGTCATTAAATAGCTTAATACGTACTAAAATCAAATGAATTTTTTTTTTTTAAATATAAATCTTCCATATTAATTGCATATTCATTAAGACAAATGATGAACTAAATCAACGACATTCCACACAATTCACAATTAGCGCGACAAAAAATCGAGAAAAAATTAAAACCCTTCGATTGAATTGGATTGGATGTATGTAGGTACGAGTTTGCATGGACAAGGTTGATAATTTATGGCGCCATTTGGTTAATTGAATAATTGCATGTGACTCGATGGGCGTGGTGGAGTGGAGCACAAGCCAGTTGACATCGATTGCTGTTGCATAAGCGTTGGCTTAAACCGAGATCTATGGCCCTATCGGATTACATGTACTTTAAACTGATTTGCATTTAAACCTGGGGGGGAATTTAGATAAACAAAATACTAAATCAAATTGAAAAGCTAAACGCGCTCGATCGAACAATGCCCAATTGTGTGTGTGTGTGTGTGTGTGTGTGTTTAGTAACTGCGATGCAATTTTGAAAAGGTCAAACAAAGAAAACGAAATATAATTCTACTGCTTAGTTAAGGATATCGACCTGTTGTTACCCTGTCTTAGTCCTTTAACCATTACTCTTCTTACTCGACCCCTACGCCTATTTCTATAGTTTTATTTAAAGAAGTTGAATAACTCTTTCATAACTCATGATTTAAGCAACAGAAAGACAGATGAAAACCTTTCTCTAATTTTACTTCACTTTTATATCCTCAACGCCAATGGGTAAGAGAGAGGGTATCAAAATTGTTTGCTCGTTTGTTGTTTGCTGTGAATTGTTTTTTTTTTTAATCTTTTTCTCTTACGGATAATATACCGAATATTTGGCTATAGAAACTTGTTGGCTAGGTGTGAAATTGATAGCTTAAAAAAAAACCTGATAAAGAAACAAAAAAAGAAAAAAAAAAAACAATAATGAAATAACCGACATCGACTACGATGAGACGACTATGAAGGTCTACCACTTTCAGAAATTCGAAAACGAAACAAAAAAAACAAAAAAAAAATGAGAAAAAATAAACGTGAGCACGCAATCAAGCAACAAGTTGGAAGTGGCTCCATCTCCCATCTCCGTGTTTGCTGGCCTGGCAAATCACATTGCTGATAACAACAACTAAGCAATGCGGCAATAATTTGACTCCCCTTCCATGCTTCACCTAAGTGGCTACTGGTCATCAGCATGGGGAAGGCAACTGGCCGGCTGTCCGGCTGTCCGTCTGGCAAGCTGGCTTAGGCCAACATTTTATCAAAAGTGGTGGCATTAGCTAGCCGCTGGCTAGCTAGTCTCCTTACCACCACCTGCCACCCATTCTCCTGTCCCACTTCTCTAGCCAAGATTGCATGCAAAATGAAACTGGTCACACTGGACCATAAGCGGGAGGCAACAAAACAGTGGGAAGCAGAGAGGCAGCCTCCCAATAGTTTCACTTATTTTACACGCATTTCTTAACGATAAATAAATTCCACAAGCAGATGCGACCGACGACGACGACAAAACCAAAGCAACCAGCCTGCTCTGGTCTGAGCCTGAGCCTGGTCAGTAACAACTTTTGCTATCACGTTTCCATGCAAAAATTTCATTGGTATTTCGCTTGTACTTGAATTGCATTTGCAGGTGAAGCCGGCGCAGAGTAGGAGTAGGAGTTGTTAGTGTTGCTGCTGCTGCTGCTGTTGCTTGTGTGGCAGGTGGCAACTGCAACTAACGCTCTAGCTTTGGCACTGGCTTTGGCTCTGGCTCTCTTTGGTGGAAAGTCAGTTTTGGTCAGTTCTGCCTGGTTGCTTGGACTTTGGCTTGAGCTCGAATGTAGTTGGCAAATTGAAATATTTCCGCCTTTAGATGTGGCGCCTAGCATGGAAAATGGTAGCCACCAATGGGGGCTACAGGTGGACTACAAGCAATCAATTTAAATTAGTATTCGATTTATAAAATAATCAAATATTAGATAATTGGAGCAAACTAAATTTTGTGGTAAAAATGGCCAGATAAACCGTGTTAAGTCAGCAAATCTTATTATAAACTTTGATTGCAACATTATTGAATAATAATAAGCACGAGTAATATAAAAACCGTATGAACCTTTTATTTCTATATAGGTCTAAGTGCCCTTAGCGATTTAGTAGAAGAAATTTCCTTATTATTGCATTACCCGATTAAGGTATGATCAATTGAATGTATTAGCCTATCGAAGACACCATTACCTGTAGTAGATTAGTTTGAGTATACATTTGGGTAACCTCTCGATATTTATGCGAAACTCATTTGTCATTTATGTTGTCAAACGTAATTTGTTAGAACTTGAAGATGAATGAACTCGAATCTCAAGGTGGCATAGACAACAAATTTGCCATCTGCTGATCAATTTTATGTGCTTAATTTAGGCAAAGAAAATTTTAAATATTGTTTAAGGTCATCTGTTGCTCAAAAAGAACCAAGTTATACTGGTTTTTTGTGTTTTTCGATCTGAATTCTAAGTCAATGCGGCGAATACTTAATGTATGCGAACATTTCTTTTGCTGGCCTCTTTCACTGATAATAGCAATAATATTCATAAATTGACAATATTGTATTGATATACGTATTTATATACATAGTATAATGATTTATCATGTCTGACACTTGGGCCAAACCACTTGTCAAATGTTAAAGAATCGAACAACACCCAACGACAATCGACAAACGACAAACGACAAACGACAAACGACAAACGACAAACGACAACGGCAACATGCTGTGATTTTAGATAAATTCATAACTCAAAGCCTAACTTGTCTTGCCTTCAAAGTTCAAATCACTTGGCACTCGGCATGTTTACGTGTGTGTATCTGTGTGTGTGTGTGTGTGTGTGTGTGTGTGTGTGTGTGTGTGTGTGTGTGTGTATTTGTATTTCATTTTAATTATTTATTTATGCCGTATTTTTGCGCGCCTTCATAACATAGTCCATACATCGATAAGCCTCAAATGGAGAGACATCATTTACATTTACAGTTATGCGGGTCGATTTGCTTGGGCTTTGAATTGCTTTTTCTGTATATTCGGTTTGTTTACATTTACTCAGAGCAACAACACCAACACCAACAACAAGAGCAACAGCGGCGGCAACAGCAGCAGCAACACCAACATCAATATCAGCTGTTGCCTCGGGCAAAATTTTTGATTTAACGAACTTGAAATTGCTGTAAAAACAACAAGCAAAAAAAAAAAAAAAACCGATAAAATGTTCATAGCTCATATCTTTTCCTCTTTCCCACATTTGGTTGTTATTGCTGTTGCTGCTGCTGCTGTTGTTGTTGTTGTTGTCGTTCTGGGATATCCCTACATTTCCATTGCTCCAATTTTCAGAATTTAGTTCATTTGATAATTAGTTTAGGAATAGAAAAGCAAACTACTGATAAGAAGTCTACGATTAACTTTTTAGAAAATTCTAAGTAAAATATGTAAAAATAAGTCGTGTATACAATTTTTTTTTAATAACAATATTGAGTACTTTAATAAATAAATGCTTTTACCTTTGCCAGTGTGTGATGAACTTCTACAAAAATTAATTGAAATGAATAAATATTTACAAGCTTGAAAACGTTGCTAACATAAATGACACATTTTTCAATGTCTTTTTGATTTATTATTATTGATTCCATACCAAACGCATAATACACTTTTAATTTATGTTTTTGATCTTAATGCAATTAAAATTAAACTCGCATTTTTTTTTGTACAGTTTCATTAAAAAAATATCGTTTTTTCTGAAAGTTAATTTTATTTGTAATTGTTTTTAGATGGCTTTTAAAACTGAATAAATAAATTGTAAAATGACTGGAAAAGCAAGAAATTATGTGCTGGGAAAAACAATATGTAGTGTAACAAAAACTGACTTATTATATTTGATAAATTATACCAATATAAGGTAAACAAATGTCTTTAAACTGAAAATTGTTAGTGCTCCAAGCTCAAAACTGGGAGATAGACATTTAAGATGTTTTTTTTTTTTAATTGTATAGTTATTTCAAAAATCTGAAGGTAGAAATAGCTGCCCTAAGTGCTTAAGCAGATGATATTTTAAGGAATGTGGATTCTTATAAATATATCTATGTATATATGAAAAGCAAAAAAGTTTTAGGTAATAGGAAATGCCAGTTGATGGTTTAGTTAGTTCGGTTTAGGTCTAACGCGCCAAGGTGTGTTTCAATTAGCCGATCATGTGAGATCAATCACTTTAAAGAAAAACTCAAAGAAAATATTTGTAAAAAACTTTCCCTCTCATTCTATTGTGTTATTTTTTTGACACCTTTTCTTTAGTTTTGTTTATACATAGATTTTTGAATAATACTATAATTAGCACAATTCTTGATTCCAATCACAACTATAGACACACACACACACACACATATTGGATTACAAGACTTTGGAGAAGAAGAACAACAACAAAAACAGAGAATAACACGTTTTCAATGTGTAACCCTCACAGTTAGCTGGATACGCCAGTTTGAACCACTTTCGGTTGGTTGCGAAGCGTTCTAATCAGGCTCAAACTCACCAACTTATAGTACTAGGCCATATTAATGCATATACATACATATGTACCTATATATATGTAGATTGATCATAACCACAGATTTCCAAGGAAGCAGCCATAAAAAAAAAAAAATAAATAAAAACAATGCAAACAAAGCATTAAAATTAACATTAACAATAACGATAAATGTAAAGAAAATTTCTATAATCATATTGAAGGTAATTTACATTTTTATGTAACAACAATTTGCTATAAAAATAAAATGCATTAACTATGTTACAGCACTTGACTCTTTTATTATTGTTGTTATTATCATAATTGCAATGCAAGGAGTGAGGCGTACAGACAGAGATGAAGAGAGAGAGAGAGAGAGAGAGAGAGGGGGAGAGAGAGAGAGGGAGACACATAGTTAGTCACAGTCAGAGTCAACATCCTGTGGTTTATTCACACTCCAGATAGAAGCTTTTGTCTCGTTGCCTCTAAAATGTTCCATTTTCGTTGATGCAAATCGGTTATCAAGTGACAAGAAAGTACTCAGCCAGGCACGCAGACACATTTATAGAGATGCCACTGGCTATACAGGGTGCTTTCATAGACAAATTTATTGCCGTCTTAAGTACCCAAATTCATGCACATGTCCATAAAAGTACTCAACAAGTTTATTTGACTCTAAAAACTTGCATCTTTAAGGACCACTACTGAGAAGGTGATCGTAAATTTCATTTCCTTGGACCTCCTCGCTTCAAAGTATGGAAATATTTGTTTATATTTTAGACTCTTTTAAGTAATAGAGGAAGGTCGAATGATATCTTGAATAAGGAGTCATAGAGCTTACCTAGAAAGAGTAAAGAAAAAGGTAGTGGGTGCGTTTAATACTCTGACTGACTATTCCTCTGGACTTTGCAAAGTTTCTTACTAATATCTTCAAAAAATGTTTAATTACTTTTGTCGAAATGAAACGGCTTTAAAAAAGCTAATGCAATTTGCACTTATTCTGGGTCACCCTGTATAAATTAGTGTGTGTGACTAAGTGACACGCGTTTCCAGCATCCATTGCAACTGCTGAAGCGGCTATCACTTCACTTGACTTCACTTCAATAAAGCAGCAGCAGCAGCAACGGCAACGGCAGCAGCAGAGTCAGCGGCAGCCTCGCAGTCTCTTCACTCTGTAAAAGAAACTTTGCCTCTGATAAGCTTATGTTCCAACGAAAAAAAAGGTCTTCTTTGTAATTGTTGTTGTTCTGCTGTGTCCAGTTGTGACACAAAGTGGGATAGAGAGCGAGCGAGAGCGAAAGAGAAAGAGAGGGAAAACAGCACGGGGTTTGCTGAGGCGGCAACGCAACGGCGCTTGGGCTATAGCAATTTACCATAACAGCAACTACATACTATGCATATAATAAAAGCAACAACAATAACAACAACAGCAACTACCAGCGTCATCGACGACAACAACAACAACGACGACGACTACTCTACCAACTGGCAGCGACGTTGATTGCCACGGAATGCCGTCAAACAGGTTAAAAATGTAGGTAGAAATTCAATTAAAAATTGGTTATTTATTTATTTTAGCATGCACAGAGATCAACAAGTATCACCACGTCTCTCTGTCTCTCCCTCTTTGTCTCTTTCTCTTTCTCAAATCTATAAAAAAACAAAAAAAAATGGTTAACTAAAATAACCGAACATAATCTAAATAATTTAATTAAGTTTTACTTAACTGTGACACGCAACAATTTTAGTTGTCTCCTGTCAAAGAGAACTCAAATCTCGCAAAACTGTCAATCAAATTGGCGTCAAGCACCAGCCACCAGCAACCAGCCACCAAGACAATTTTGAAAGTGAAAACCCCGAAAAGCTCAGCATGTGGCCCCCACAGCAACAGCAACCACAGCATCAGCAACATCAGCAACAGCAGCAACAGCAGCAACATCAGCAGCAGCAGTGACAGTAGTTTACTGACCAGTTAAGGAACAGGCAAACGCTCAATCAGTTGCAGCATTTGCTTAGTTTGCTGGAAAGAAATTTGCAATAAAAAACTAATGTGCCTACAAATTTGCAAGAAAATCAATCAAATTTCAATTCAAATAAGGCGTTTAGTCGACAAATAAAATACCCTCTGAAATGGTATATTTAAAGCTTAAACATGAGTTTTTAAAAATTACCAGTTTTAGTTGAATATTAACTTATTTAATACATAGATTTAAATATATTTGCAAGGGGAATTTATTTCCTGTTAAACGATGTAAACAGAACCTAAAAATTGCATTAGAAAACAAAATACATTATCGAATTCTGTTTTTGTTGCTCCAAAGTGAACAACCTTTGTTGTTTTCAAGTTTGAGAATAATTTAATTGTATTTGCAATTGAACCGAAATGTATTAAAAGCAATGTATTAAAAAACAAACACAATTTGGATTAGGTAAAGTTTCATAGTTAAATTAATTGGTCTTCCAGTTAGAAAGCTCATTCAAAGAATCTTCATATGAATTTTACAAAGTCATTGTTAAAAAAGATAAAAAACGATAACCAAAAATGTGTTCCTTAATCCTCAGTTAAATATTTGTATTTAAAATTAGCTATTATGCGTGCTTTATTATAAATTTGCAATGGAAAATTTATTCGTACATTCATTCAGTTAAAAGCGATATCGTTTTGTGTTATTACAATTACTTATGCACATATTTGTTGGCAAAAAAAAAAAAAAAACCGCAAACAAAAGTTAATTTTAGCCGATCTATTTATAAATATCTAGATTTTTGCGGCCCACTAACCAAACAAAACTAAACTATAATAGCAATAGCAAAAACTGATCCAAGCCAAGTGTGAGAGGTGGCCATATAAATAAATACGTATGTGTGTGTGTGTGTGTATACGTAAGCCCAGATATAGTTACGACCCCAAGCCATAAGTATGTAATTGGTAACTGGTTGCAACACACAGCAACGTCAACAGCGATTCGAGTCGAATCGAGTTGAGTCGCAATGAGCAGCAGAGTCAAGAGTTTGTTGCAGAGAGATAGAGAGAGAGAGAGAGAGACAGAGAGAACAAGAGATATGAGGGAAGATCTGTCTGATGGATCGTTTCAATTTGTGACCGTGACATGCATGATTAAGATACTAATGCCTTCGATTTGAAGATGAGAGCTTGATCAGATCAGGTTGCTCAGCTGGAAGTGCGCGGCGGGTCTGTCAAAAAAAAAAAAAAAAAACGTATGTACATGCTGGGGACCTTTGTTTAATCTTATGCTTTTCGTTTTCTGGTTCGCAACTGCAAAAAAGAAATTCACACTTAAATTCATTTGAACTATTTCAGTTTGAAGAGAACTTTTGCTTTCCAGGAAGTGTTCAATGTGGGGGCTAGACCCCACCGACACCGCCACCACATACGAGTAGGTAGATAGCCAGTCAAACAGAAAGACAGACAGACAAATGATCTTGGGCGAGAAGCGTTCGGTTTGCCCGTTGGCCCGTTTGCCCGTTTGCCCTGTTTCATGATACATATATGATGGAAAAGTTTCGCTTCTGGCCTTCGCTATGAGTCCATAATATAAGTGTGTGTGTATGTGTGTGTGAGCTATGCGTATTGTGGAAAAATCTGTGGCATGCCGCCACGGAAAATATGTGTGAGAGTATGTTATTTTTTCCACCCAACTCTCTGTGGTATGCGAATTTACGATCATTTTGGTTATGGGGATTTTTCTTTTATTTCATACTTCGCTCTCTCTCTCTATCTCGACCCAATAAAATGTTGCTCTAAATATGCGAAATGGTCAATTTCAAATGTGCCACAATGACATGCATCTTTTGTAATTGTGGAAAAATTGTGAAATTCCCTCAAATTGAAGTGTGGGCTGAAGATGGATGGCGCCAGTTTTATCTAAACGAAAAACTCATCATTATTACCTATAAGCACATTTCCATGCTGAGAGATTTAAGTAGAATCAAAACAACTCAATAAATATGTCCGAATTTCGGAAAAGCCAAATGTTGGCCACGGAAAAGTTATAGTTATAGTTAAGTATATAAATTTACTGTCAATTTTCACTCGGATTAAGTGAAAACTGTTTTGGAATTAATGGAACAGAAAGTAATTGGGCTGAAGGTGGCTGCTCAGAAACAGTTTTCCCCTAAGAAGTTTTTAAAGAAAGCTCCAAATTCATATTTGTATCTTAGCCCTTTAAAACTGGCTTTGATTATAGGTCAAGGAGTATTAAAAGACAATTTAACGTGTTCCAAATCATAAAAACTCTTGATTGTTAACTATAATCTAGAAATTACATACTTAACGTTTTTTTAATTAAAAGACCAAAAAGTCATGATAAACGATAGTTTAAACCATTTGCCAAAAAAAAAACACAAATGCGAAATCTCTCTAAAAAAACAGATTCCCTCTAGTTGTGAATGTGACTCACTATTGACCATTAACATAAGTCTTATTCGATAAGTCTATCCAAATCTTCCACTCGAGACGTAAGATTTCCGTCATTAATTTTCAAAATTTATACCAATGATTTGATTTGATTTAAGGTCATACAATTTGCTTAAAGCTCTTTCAACATTCTCCGCGGTTCATCAGAATAACTTACTGATAAGTTATACGATTTTCGATAGTTTGGGGGCCTCTTTCATCTCCTCGGCGAATATTTACATCAACAATTGTGCGCAATTCAAGATCATTCAAGGTTTAACCTTAGTCAGGTAAATGAACTATCACCCATGACCACAAACTATACTACGGGAGGAAAAGGAGGAGGTGAAGGAGAAAAGTTCAATTCCAATGATTTACCTTGGAAATTTTTATGCAACAATTTTTAATAATTAAACCATAAAAATGAAATTCGTATACGAGATGCTGTAAGAAAACATTCTGCGAGAGGCCCGCAGAGAGTAAAAGAGAGAGATGAAGGCGGAGAGGCGCGAGATCCCTCTTGATGCCATAAAAACTTTTGTATAGGCAAATTCATGGATAAATTAAAATAATTGAAATACTTTGAAAAGTTAATTGCACCAGTCGAGGCGCGATCGTTGATGCTAATGAGCAAACATAAATTTTGGTTAAGCAGTGAAAAAAAACCGGCAGAGCTAAAAGTAAGATGCCTTCTCTTAGATACAGATACAGATACTACCTACAAGATACATATACATACATAGATACATACATACGATTTTCATTTTGCCGGCCGGCACAACGCGCATATGTATGCAATATGTTTTAACGCCTTTTTAGTTCTCTCGCTATCGGCCTCGGAAATGTATGTACGTTGGGCCCCAAATTGCCAAGAACACGGCACACAGCATCGAACCACAAATCAATTGGCAAATATTTAGACAGATTTCTGTTGGCAAAGACGTTTACAGGTGGCTCTGACTGGCCGAATACTGTGCAACAACTTTGCCTCATCATCATTATCATCATCATGAGTATCAGCCCAGCTGGGCGGCTTGGTCAAGGTTAGGCCAATTGCGAGAGGAGAGACAGCGCAATATATACTCTATCTGTATCTATAGCTGTAGCTGTATCTGCATCTGTATCTTGATTTTCTTTAGCATCGTTCTCTGCAGGACATCATCATCATCGACAGGCGTGTGCTTCTTTTAACGATTTCAACAAAAAAAAAAAAAAGCACGTAAAGAAAAGAAAAAAATATTTCGATTTCTGCGCTGCTCATTAATTCGTTTCGATTAAAAAATGTTTTTTCTTAATTCTTTTTTTCTGCAGCCGCTTGTTGTGCATAAAAATCACAGCAAGGGATCATCTCTCTGAGAAAAGCAGCCGACTTCAGTATCTCTCTCTCTCTCACCTTGTTTTTTTCTGCCAGACTTTGGGTATAAATATCAATTCATTATACCCTGCACATAAACGATTAAATGGTATATTCACTATCTTAAAGTTGTGAGTGGCATTTTCGAATGCATTCGATTCAGAACTTTAGCCTAGCTTTGGACATGCCTGAGCATTAGTAACTCTCAAGTTTTGGTCCAAACTCTTATCCTACGCCTTTTTATTTTGACGATTTTTAAAAATTTTTTAAACATAAAAAAATTAAGAAAAAAACTTTAATTTCCTTTTTTAAGTTTCAACAATTCAATAAATCCAGAGAAAATTAAAATTGTTTTGTCCAATTTTTTAATATGACAATTCTTGTTTTTTCCAATGAAATAGACATATTAATTTTTTAAATTGACTGAGTAAATACTTATTATGTCGTAAAGTGATATAATTAAATACTACTAATCTATTTTGATAAATTACAATATCTTCTCACGGGGATGCTTATTTATATGCTTTAAAGAAATAGATCTTAGCCTATGAGACCCTCTTCCTATATGGCTATATTTTTTCTGAAGTAATAAAAAAAGAAAGCACTTCAAATCAAGGCAAAGAATTTAGCTTTTTGGCTACTTGATATAAGTTTAAAAGTTTATTTCATATTACAAATTTTGAGAAACAAGGCCTTCATATGGTACAGGGTATTCCTAAATTTACCCTTTTTAAATTTGCTCTGTTTTTTCTTCTCATTTTTTTTTTTCGTATTTTGTCTATTGGTGAAAAAAAAACAAGTTGAAACAAGTGCCTCTGAAATTTTTATGGGCTATGTATACTCTTCTTCTTCTTTTTTTTTGGATTCGGTTTGGTTCTTTTTGTTTATGTTTAAAGTACGGCTATGTGCAATTCTTTTGCCAGTTGTTAATTTGTTTATTATATGAACCGCCGCAGACTTCTTTCCTCATTTATGCCACTTGTTTCTCGACGATTTTTTCCGCTTTTTGTTTAAATCGGCAACTTAATATACACATACACATACATATAAATACATATACATAAATATATATATATATATATATATATATATATATACTTACTTATTGTTGCATTGAGTTTATTTATTTCAATGATTTTTTACTTCATTTTTTGCTGCTGGGTTTGCTTTGTTTTAGTTATTTTTTACTTAAACATATTACCCCTTTTTTTTGTTGTTGTTTTTGTTGCTGTTGTAGTTTTGTGTTTTCTTTTGCTATATGTTCCCTCTCACGTAATCATTGCAAAAATTTCGCAGTGATTTCAATTGTTTGGGAAATACTTTTTTTTTTGCGTGGGTGTGTGTGTGTGTGTGTTGGTTTTTGTGTGTGTGTTGTTTAGAGGTGGAAATTAATTAAAAGTGTATTTCTGGGAATAGAATTTGAACAATTTGTAAGTATTATATTTTGGGCAGCTTTCAAAAAATAGAAAAAAATAAATAAATTCCTTTCCAAAATTTCGATAGAAGTTTTTTGTTTCTTCATAAAAATTAATTGTTTGTTTTCAATTTTGAGTTGCATTGATGAATTTGCCAGAGAAAATGCTTAATCAGAAATAGAGATCACTCAGCAAAACAGTGTTTTTGAGTGGGAAACAATGATCTTACAACGAGTATACATCTAGAACACATTTTCAAATCGATTTATCAGATGTAGTACATATGATGAATTTCAAATAAATCAAAATTATAAGCTCAAACTCAAATATTGAATGTTTAAAAAGATATTTTGAGAATTGATAATTGTCAGTAAAATGTGCAACACTTAGAAGGTGAAACATCTGGTTTATAAATCCTACTTCTGACTCTTTAATCGAAAGTTGCAAAAATTTTAAATTTTAAATTATATTGAGTTTAAAAACTCATTCACATAATTCACAAAATTCACAAAATTCACAAAATACATTCATTTAAATCAAGTAATAAATTTTGGAAGATTTCTTCTCCATTATGGACGTCTTGATTATGTCTTTCTCTTTACTACTCCTTGATTTTTAGGAATTTCAAGCCATTTAAAACTTATATAGTTGATTCGGAAATTCAAAAACAGCGGTAATTAGTTAAAAAATAAAAGTGCAAGACTTTTTTTTACATATTTTCAGCGAGAGCTTTTCTATGTTAATGTTTTTTTTTTAAGTTACCGAAATTCGAAATTCCAATCATCAGGATTATAATTAACTGAACCTCTTAATTTTTGGTTTTTATTTATATTCAACGAAAATTTCTTTTGTAAAATATCTTGCCAAAAGAATCCATTTTTTATATTAAATGTAAAACAAAATGTTAATTAAAGTAACAAATTTGATTATGTTTAATTCACTGCGGAGTAACTAAAGTGGTTTCGATTTCCTATGTATAGGTTCCCTTCCCGCAAACAGGTCCTTTGACAAATCATCAGGATAATCGAGCTTTTAATTCTTTATACTTTTAGCATTTGATTAGGTACAGAGGAAATTTGAGCGAAAATCTAAGTCTTTGTACCTTTGATTGAGTTATATATTTAAATATCTTAATTCTCTTTTTAAATTATGTCGCAACAGGTTCAGTAACTGAAAAGAAAGTAAGGGCAAGTTGTCCATCAACCTAAATATGTATATTACTTACCCAATCAATGGCTCAGCAAATATCACGGATATGCAGCATCTGGAGAAGGTGAAAAAAGTATGAAAAATTATATATGCCGAAGTGGGAAACCCATTGAATGCTTTCCACAAACACATGAAATGCATTTAAAAGCTCATTACCAATGCTAATTGATGGTCAGAGAGAGAAAGAGAGAGAGAGAGAGAGAGCGAAAGAGAAAGAGAAGTGGGCACAACCAAATCGAAGTTCAAAATCATAATTTTTCCTTGCTAATCGTTCTGGCAATTCAACTAGAAGATAGATGTCTTAGCAGGAGCAGAGACAGCGACAGAGGGAGGGGTGGCGGCAGAGGCAACCTAAGCAGAAGCCAAATGTTTGTTATTTTCCAAGTGCCCACACGCTCTTACATAAATTATTAACAGCTAAAAGCAAATAAATAAACAAACATTGGGGCGGCATGCTACCTCTGCCTCAGTCTCTGTTTCAGCTGCCTTGACTTGCCCCAATCGTTGATCATCGTCGGCAGCGCTAAAGCTGTCATCATTCATACCTGACGATTGTCGGATGGGCAAAGTTCACCCTGTCCCTGGCCCTGTCCCTGGCCCTGGCCCTGGCCATGGTATTGAAGATCAGCCAGCAATCACATTAGCCACAATCATCTCTCCGCTGTGCATTACCCACTACTTAACAGCAAATCACTAAACATGTTTAAATATTTTATCTTGTCTCCCGAGTATGATCAGCAGCCAGCAGCAGTAGCAACAAGCAGTAGCTGTTTGCCTGCGACATTTACCAAGCGGCAAAATGCAAAAGGCCAACCGCAGTCCGACTGACAATGAGCCAACAGTCCGAAGCCTTGACAAAAGAAATGAACTGTTTTAAAGTGCTTCCAGTACTCTGCCTTGGAGTTGGGAGTTGGCAGTTGCTTTAGGCCATCACTTACCCTCGGTCTTGCTCCTCCGCCACCGCAGCGGAAAACTACAAAACCCAAATTGAAAAATCATCAACCTCGTCAGAGCTCTGAATGTTCTTGTACTTACTTACTTACTTGACTCGAGTCTCTGTTCTGGTCAATATTTGATTTAAAAATTTTTCACATTGCCAGCGAGCGGTCTTGTTTTGGCATATGATGGCAGGGGCGGTAATACCCTGTAAAATATAATTCAAGAAATGGAAAGATCAATAGATTTTTCGATTATAGGAAATTGTATTTCTGAAAATCAATCTAATAAATGAGAGGTTGAGAGTTGGTCCATGAAGAAATTAGAATCAAAGGGTAAGCAGGATTTCGTTCTTTGCTAGGATCGATATCCTTGTCGTCGAAAACTCTGATAAAGGCGAGTTAGATAAAGGGTAACTTTGACTTCGTTACTTTAAATAAAATTTTCTAGTTAAGTTGTGCCTTGGACCACAATTCAGCATGTTGAGTGAAATGTTAGTAACACACACACACACACACACACACACACACACACACACTTGTAAACTTGTTGTTGTTGCAGTTGTTGCCTAGGAATTGTTTGCATAGCAGTGAGTGAAGACCAGCTTCAAGATCTTAGCCGGCCTCAGTTGGTCTCTCTTTCTGGTCTGGTCTCTGTGGCCTGGCCTGGTCCAACGTTTTGTTTGATGTCGGCCTCGTTAAGAGCCAACGAAGCCAACGAGTTAAGCCATGTTGCTGCCGCTGCTGTTGCTGTTGCTGCTGTTGCTGTTGCTGTTGTTTGCTCATGAACAGTTGAACGTTGTCGTTGCCTCTTTGCATTAAGTTATTTTCATTTTCAATAGGCCGTGGCTAGGCATCATCATCATCATCATCATCATCATCACAACAACTGAGCTGGGAGATTCCCCGACTCCCGGACTACGACTACGATTCCCGAGCCCAACTCTTCTCCTCCTCCTCCTTGGAGTGTTTTCTTTCGACGGCGGATTCGAGTGCTCTCCAAACTGTTGAACTTCACTTGTTTTCTCCAGCTATTAAGCCACTTGAGCAAGCATATTTTCGATTCCCTCTCTCTTTCACTCTGTTTCTCTTGCTTCTCATGTCATATACAATGTACCCACGTATAGGGTATAGTATATTTCGGCACGATAACTACAACGATCGATGACGGACGATACGATGTCGGCGGGGCCTTCCAGGAATTATGCAAATTTTTCATCTTTACATTTATGCCTATAAATCGCTCTAGCCGCTACTTCTGATTGCATAATTAATGAACTCTCTGCGGGCCTCTCAAGTGTCTCTCTCTCTCTCTTTTTCTCTGCCAAGTTATGACATGTAACAATTTTTTTGGTATTCGGTGGGAAAAATCTTTGATTTGTGTGTGCGTGTGTGTTTGATGTTTGTATCTTTAAAATATTTAAAGATATATCTACCATAATTTTTTTTTGTTGAATTTTCCACATTTTCTGTTTATTTATGTTTCGCCAGCTCCCCCTCTTCTTCGCCACCGTCCACCATTCTCTGTTTCTCTCTGCATGCATCGCACAAAGTTGCAAAAATTGATTTGGCAAAAACAAAACCAACAAATCAGCGCAATTATCAAAAAAGAAAATGTTTTGAAGGGGCCTTGTTACCTGACTAAATGAGAAATGCCCAACCGACTCCGATCCAGTCCCCGTCCCCGCCCCCGAAGCCCGCTTTCAACGCCCGTTCAGTCGCCCGTTTTCTAATACAACATCATAAATTAGCAATTAAATGAGCCTGTGCGAACAAAATACACAGATTTTCTCACAAAACAAAATAATGAAACGCAAAAAGGTAAAATCCCATAGAGGCAAATTATCGATCGATAGTCAATTCGATGAAATTCCTTCAATTTGCGGAGCAGACCACAGTTGGACAAAAAGCAAAGAAGTTCCAAATGGCCATGCGAATGATATGCCCAACTAATTCATAAACATCAATTCAAAGTGCGTCTGAAATAAACAAAATGAGAAAGAACTAATCCAAATATAATTATTACCTAATTGATATAAGATGATTGATAACTTTAGCGGGGAAATTTGTGGCAGAAACAGAGTTTATAAGTTTGCCATCTTTTGACCCACTGTGCTTTAGCAACATTGCTTTCATTGCTATCTAAAATTCAAAGCAAGCAAAAATTAGAAGAAAACCCAATGGCAATATTGGACTTCCACCTCTCTTGCTCTTCCCCCTTTGTCTCTCTTGGTCTCTCGGTCTCTTGGGTGTCCGTCTTTCAGTGTCTCTAGAAATAATATTGAGGAAAACTTTTCGCACACAATAGTCTCTGAACCCGGGGCACACTCTGGACTTTAAAGAGGTGACGATGCGATGCCGATGGCTATGGCTACGGCTACGGCTATGGCCAGGGGCCTTCTTTTGGGCAATTGCGCGTTTGCGCTTTGCGATTAAATGCGCTTGTGTAAATAAACAATAAATATTAAGTGCGCTACATGCCGAGCGAACAAAAGATGAGAAGAGCGAGCAGTGGGGGAGTGGTAGGTGAGGAGATTATAGAGAGAAGTGGCCGCTTGGGGGATGCGTTTCGGTTTGGCGCGCAATTAAATGTAGCACTTTATGCTGGGCACGATCACTTTGGGTTACCACAATACGGTGGGTGGCATGCGTATATTATCAGCAGAAGTCTCCTTTTTCCTCTGATCTTGTCCCTCCGTCCTGCTCTACCACACCGTCTGCTTAGATGGATGCGCACGAGCGCCACTCTTCGAGCATTTTGTTGGCCATGCTCAGTTGGCCATTGCAGAGGCAGGCAACAGGCAACAGGCAACAGGCAACAGGCTACATGCTACAGGCAACCGGCAACATGCCGTCTTGTCTGTCTGTGCATTGATCGTCCCTTCTCCCCTCGTCTCTCTCGCTCTGTCACTCCCTGCCCCTCTCTTGCCTGTCGTTTGCCAGCCAGGCGTAAAGCGCAAATTGTATTGATTATGCCCAAGAGTCCGCCGTGTGGCTGCCATGTACTTTTCTTTCTGTATCTCCTCCATGCGCCGTAAATTTTCATTTGATTCGCGAAGCAATCTGTTTGTTGTGTAATAAATTAATGCACTTGGTTTAATTTCAACGCTTGGCCTGTAACTTGTCGACGTGATCGAGAGCGAGATGGCAACAATTGAAGAGAGAAAGATCTCGAAAGAGGGCGGAAAAGTGGGTAAAGGGGTTTGGGGGGGGCCTCCCCCAAAAGTTTGGCCAAATGTCGAACAATGCAACAGACTATGAGATGTTTGGTGATCCAAAAAACAGCTGCTTGAACTCTGACAATTCAGGCACAACCTAAATACACAAACGATAAATCTAAAGGTTAAGATTAACCAAGTGAAGAGAAATCAAAAATTATTTAATAAACCGCAAAGAACAATCTACAAATATTTAGACTAGACAACACTTTATGCATTTCACATTGAGTTACAACTTTTGAAAATGTGTTTAGCCGAATTCAATGTGATCCAGAAAGCAGTAGAGATTTTTCTAATGCATATAGTTTAGGTGATATTGGATTCAGATTCAGCACACTAAAAGCCATTATTAGCCAAGCCAAGCCTGTGTTATTAGCAAAGATAATTTCAAATCTTTCTGCAAGTCAAAACTTTGAGAGTAGAATATGCCTAAGCGAAAGTTTCTTCTTTAAAGACCTGCAAGTCTGATTTGAATATGAATTATAACAATTTACCTAGTAACCAGTTAAGCATTTTATAAAAAAAATATCATCGGACAAACCATTCCAAAACACGTTTAAATTATTTAGACATGGGCCTGAAATCAATTATAAAGACATTAAATCAATAATAAAAAGCATAAATAAGTATAAGTAATATTTCGAAAGACTTTTAAAACCATTTCTATAATGTCTTTTTTTAGGACCAATTTAAGGTTCTTTCAAAAACTAATATACACTTTATCCATTTCTGGATATGCATTTAATATGCTTATAAATAATATTCAACACTTTATTAATATTTGAGACTTTTTCAACAAACCACATTGTGGCAAATGCAAACCGATAATTAATTTATTAAGTTGGTTGGATGAATACAAATAAATAAATGCCTTAAATAAAAGTACTCACTTGATAGGAGCACGTCTCCCCTCCTCCCTCTCTCGCACACTTAATTCAAATGGAAACATACTCAAAATGATTTTCTCTAATTTAAGAGGATAATAAAACCATCCAGACCGATAAAATGATCTAAACTATTGAATGGAAAACATCATTTTGTGAAAGATCATGCCAAATGCAATTAAAAATTTCGCATATTCATTGCATATATGTACATGTATGTATGCATCACATCAAATGAAATGAACGCTAAGAACCTTCATCTGCCAAAAGATATTTCATGGAAATATAATATATATGTATTAAATCAGATTAAAGCATTTCCCAAATCAATAATTTCTAGAGAAGCTTTCCAAATGTTTATCCTAAAACTGCAAAAAAAAAATATATCGTACTTTCTCTCATTTCGTATGAATCTAATATTTGTAATGCTCTCATCTATCCCACAGTTGTGGGGTGGATGGAGGGCGAAAGAATCGCAAAAATACCTGGAATGGCTAAAAATCGGAAAAGGTCAAGTTCTACTACAACAAACTACTACAATATACGAGGCGAGTATACTAAATATATGTATACAAACAAAATTTCAATTTTTTCGCTGGAAAATTGCCGAAAAACGCAAAACGCGTGGCGGCAACTTGTTCTTCTTATAAATACTTAATTGTTGATGTTCTTATAACCAGCAAAATCTTGAAATCTATATATACATATATCTATCTATATATGTTTTTGTATATGTAAATGTATCTATTATGGCTACTACACTTAGTATATTGACTAGAGAAAGAGAGCAGGTGCGATTTGGTGGCGATTTTTGTTGTTGTTGTTTTCAATTTTTTTTTTTTTTTTTGGCGCTTTTTGGCTTTTGCCTTTTGATGTTGATTAATTGCAAATGCTGTTGATTGATTTTTATTGCAAATATTGATAAAAAGTTTTGTATTAATTAAGGTGAAAAACACGCGTTTTGTGTTAATTGGAAAATGGTTACTGAAACTAAACAGAACCCAGTGGCAAGTGAGCGTACTACACCGGCTAAACAAACAAACACTAGAAGCACCAATACCAACAACAACAACAACAAGAGCAACAACAAACAAACAGACCGTGAGATACAAAGATACAACTTGCATTTTGTAGAATGTACAAATTAACGAAAAGGAGTGAGAGAGAGAGAGAGGGAGAAAAAGTTTCGAAACAGCAACAAGAATACGATCAGGCCAACTTATAGTACGAGTAACGATACGATATATATATCTATACCTATATATATGTATGTACAAGCTAACATTTGATTTATGCTCAACTTTGATATTTACCGCCTAATAAACAAAAAATTAACGCAGACCCCATTTGAGATGTATCTTTGTATCGATCTCAATCGAATGGAGTCTATCTGTATCTGTATCTGTATCTATTTCGATTTTCGCTTTGATTTGTACTTGACATGCGTGCGTCTTTCAGTTGTGGGCAATTAAACAACATCAACACCAAGTGCCAACGAGTCCATCCCGAAAGACATACATACATACTACATACATCCATCCATCCATCCATCCAACCCAATAGCAATCCCGGAGACGACCATGCCTACTAGGTCCCTTAGAGATTGCCGTCCTAGCGCCATACAATATAAGCGTTGAAAGGGTAAGCGCTAATATTTGGTATTTGTTTGGGCCTCCACCAAAAAAAAAAAAAAAAAAATCTTTCATATTGCCGCAGCCCACCAACGTTGAGCGACTCCTTAACCGTGGTTGTATGGAAAAAATCCAAAAATATTTTAAGATTACAATAAAAGATAACGATTCCTGGCATATGATTAAGATAGTAAGGTTTTTGCGTATTTTTTTGAACAAGCGAAATGTATATGAAAAGATAGATAATAATTTAGATACTGCATTAGATCAGTTTACAATTTCAAATAGACGAATTTAGGAGTAAGAATCAGCTTTCAGTGAAGAGGATCCATTGTTATATTTTAGTTTTGATCGCATTGACTTTCAATTGTAATCCATTTCTATGAAATATATTCGCAGTGTGAATCAGATCTTAATCGAAAAGTATTTTTTTAGAAATAAAATTAAGTTTTGTAGTCCTTTTGAAAATGTATAAATTTCTATGTAGAATATTTAAAAATTGTTCCATTGTTCGTTCGTTCATTCGTTTGGGTAATTAGTCAATCCAACTGAAGTAGCCAAAGGGCACATCACTCATCATTGGTATGCGGTGTGCCTTGAAGTTCAAACATTTGCGGTTGTTATATGTCAGCGCCAGGACAAGAGGAGGAGAACAGGAAAAAAAAAAAAAACACACACACACACAGACACATTCACAGCAAATATAGTAAGACGACGCCTGATAGTCTCTCTCTGTGACTTGAGCGAGTGATCTGTGTGTGAGTCTCCAGGCCAGGGCCATAAATCAATGGAGAGGCCAGAAGAAGAAACTAACATGGCAACATTCGTGGCATTGTTGTAGATGGTTTGTTGGTTGGTTTGTTGGTTGGATTGTTGGCTGGTTAGTTGGTTGGTTGGTTGGTTGGTTGGCTGGTCAGTCAATTGGCATGGCTAATGCGAATGGCAACTCATAAATTTATTAATTTTTAATTAAACTTACAACGATTTGTAATTCCAACATGGTCTAGCCATTTATGGCAACATGTTGCAACTGGTTCACAGACTGAGAAGTCTGAGGAGTCAGAGTTTTCAATGAGTAGAGGCCCGGAAACAACTCATTATCCTAATTAAAACGTGCGCCATGCGCGCCCCAATGCCATATATGACCAATGCACGCGATCTGACAATCGAGAGGAGTCGTCCAGTCGAGTCCAGCGATTGCAGAAGTGCAGTCCACTTCAGTCTCGATTCCAAGTCCAAGTCAGCGGTTGCATGCGAAATTAGACGAGATTGTGTCCGAGATGCGAGATGCGTGCGTGATGCGTGAGTTTTCAATGATTTCCACACTATTGCCCCATCCAATCTGGGCACTTGGCAATACAATCACGCTGGCATCTTCTACAAATCCATTTCTCAATTCATTCATACGCACTGTGGGCCGAGCCATTCACTCCCAACTCTTGTCCAGCACCAAAACGGGACATAACAAGGGGCGGCTGGCAGGGGCGAGGGGCGAGGTGCAGCTCGTTGTTCATTGTCATGCGTTGCATTTACAAGATGCCAGCTGGCAACATTTTATAGCAATTGCCTCTACAATTGTTGCCACAACATTGCGGCTGATTCGTCTGGCTGCTGCCTCATGCAACATGTTGCATACTGATCAATTGCGGCCTCTTTGGCTCGGACTTTGACATGAATGACTTTAACCATTTTTGGTCCTACAGTAAAAATTGCTCGAGAGCAAAACATCTGTGCAAGCTCAAGGCAATTGCATTCATAATAAGACTCCAAAGAGGGGGGGGTAGGAGGGTGAAATAAAGGAAAATTCCCTATGAATGAAAATCGCGTAAATACTTATGTGTAGGCTCGATCGAACGAGTTTATAAATTGTGCAGACAAAGTTTATAAATTATTTTCAATGTCAAACAAAATGCTAATATTGTAAATAAACAAGTTACATCGTCTTTTAACCAAAAGACCTAAAAATAGACTAAATACGCGAAAGGCTAATTCTTCTTCTACTGCACTCCTCTTTTGGGCCACGTTGTATCTCAATCTTGTGTGCAACCACAACAACAACAACAACAACAACTGGTAAAACAAACAAACAAAATTGCATTTTGCACAAAATTGAATTTCATTTTTGCGGTTGCACTTAATTTGGCAATCGTTGCAATAATTTTGTTTACAATTTACGAGACTTCAATGCCTTCCTTCCACACCCAAAGATGTGTGCCTATGTGTGTGTGTGTGTGTATGTGTGTGTGTGTTTCTTTCCCACTTGGGTCTTGCCGTTGCGGTTTTTGGGTCTGTATGTTACGAATTTATAGCGACAAGGTGACAGATTCTCTCAAACAATTTTATCATCTTGGCAACAATGTTTCCACCTCGATCTATGCATTTGCATCTTAAGTTTGTTTGGATTGCTGGGAAGGTGCGTGTACTCGCAGATGCTTAGATGGAATATTTTACGATCATTTTGATATGAAGTAGTAAAGTAGCTCGAGCTTTAGCATATAGCAAGCAAGGCATGTATGGAAAATGTAACATATCTTTATGGTCTAGTCCATAAATATCTATATAAAATTGGCAAGGAGTTTTGGCTGCTTTAATTGTTCTTCTCAGGAAATTGGAACGGATCGAATCTAGCTAATCATATAAAATTCGAAGTTTATCTACCGATAATGGATCTAATCTTCAAGGAAATGCCACAAATATTGATTGTTCTTGTGCCCCAATTTAAAGAGAATATAAGATAAATATTTGTACAATTCTGACAAATTACCTACTGCTTACTACTATGCTTTACAGCACTGTTTTGATCTTTTAGAGTATTAGTTATTGGTTCTATGCTCAATTTATTAGATGAGAAAGCATTATTCATATTTATTTCTTTTACTTTTGCGACTATAAATTTCTTAAAATAGTTCTCAACACTCATTAGACTTAATATATGTAGCTTCTTAGGCAATTATCCAACACTCTTTGATCACTATTTGATAATGATATCGTCCAGATGGAACTATTTAGCACATCGAATGAGCAATTCAATTAATAAACTACTTTAAAAATGAAATAACCAAATCCATAAAAATCAACAATAAATATTAAGCAACATTTTTATGTAAGTGGCGATTATTGCGCCATTACAATTAGTTTATGTGGTAACAGCTATCAGCAACATTGCCAACGCCACCAACAACAGCAACAAGAACAACAACTGGAAAGTGTGTTTACAACAACAACAAGAACAAGAACACATTGAAGACAAAGTAAATTAATGTGTTCGTTTCGATATTTGGAAAAGTTTGTATAAACAAAGTTTTTGTTAAAGATTGAAGATAAAAACCTTCCATTTTTGGTTAGTTCAAACTTCACAAAATTCACAGTTAAATATTTATGAAATCATAAAATTTGATGTTTCCTTGCCACTTGACACTTTGCTGTAGTTTTTGTCGAGCTCCATTTAACGGTGTTAATGATGATTTTGATGTGCAGCTAACGGATTGACTGCAGAAAACCATTTGTTGGGCGATTACATGAAGTACCACAGTACATGGTGTGCCCCCGTCCACTGCCCGTGCCCCTGCCCCTGCCACTGCTGCTGTCCCTGTTCATGCCGAAAATTCTCCATTTGTTTGTTTTATGCACGATTTGTGTTGTGTTTTACAATTGCTGTAAATAAATAGAGATGGAGACGGAGAGATATAGTCAGATCAAAGGCCTCCATTCAATTAGCACCCATTTCGATTATGTTGCATGCAATGCTGCAGCAGCAGTACTTGTTGCCACCTTTTTGTTGCAATGCAATTCACACCCAATTAGTAATAAATTTGAATGCCGCTGCTGCTGCTGCTGCTGCAATTTTCCATCTTCAACATGTTTTTTCCTTTATTTTTTTTTTTTTTTTTTTGGGCTCTTTGCGTGGCACCTGCAACAACCATTCAACTTAACAGTTATGGGCGGCCATTAAGTTTTATCGATGGCGCTTGGACTTCAGTTCTCGATTTGATTTGTGATTTGTGGCCCACTTGAGGGCCTCGAGCTTATACACATATCTGCCTTTGATATTTTCACACATATGCCAACCGAAAAATAAAGAAAACGCAAGAGAAAACCAGAAAATGAAGTTATAGGAGGGGCAAACCAAGACTTAATTGCAATTGACTTTTAATGCTTATGCCGGGGGAAGGTCGAAAGGGGAATGGGTGCTTGTATTATAGATGGGGAAGGGGACTGCCTGCTGTGTTAATTTGAATTCAAACTGTTTCCATAAAGTGTAGTGTAGCAAGTGGAAACCATGTGGTTAGGGATCGATCAATGATGCTGCTGTAGCTGACGATGAGAATGACGATGACGATAATGGCAAGAATATGATGAAAAGTCTGTTACTTTGAGGTAACTATATTATAGAAAGCCTCCCGCAGCCCGCAGTCTGCAGTCTGGAGTCCCTACAAATTACAGAATGGCGCTAATAAAAACGAAAAAAACAAAAACAGAAAATGGATAAACAGTATTATTACTTGGTCTTTTTATATTGTTTCTTTTGTTATTCCCGATATTGGGTTACCACATCAAAAGTGCATAAATCAAGCATTTACAGGCTGGCATATTGTCCTGGCTCATGGCTCAGGGCTCAGAGGACAGGCTAATGGTCAGTGAAGCAGTCACTCAGAGAGTCAGTCAGTCAGTCAGTAAGTGAGTGAGTGAGCCAGTCAGTTAGTGGTGGGCATTGTTATCCACTCTATAAACAAACAAAACGCTGCCGTTGACAACAAAAGAACAAGAGACAACAAGAAGAAATATCAGGCGGCAGCATCAAATTACCACAAGATCAAGACGGCGACCAGTTTCCCTTGATTCCTGCTTACCCCGCTTCTTCATCTCTGTTTCACTTACAAAACGTTTGTCGTTTGCCCAAGGATCAGCTTTCACAAAATGCAACTTAGACTTGGAGTCCCCAGTTGCAACTGCAACAGAATACAGAAAACAGCAACTAGCAACTGCAACAGCAACAACATACAATAATAACATTTTAATTGAACAAAAGACAAGATCAAAACCAAACCAAAACAAGCATCTTGAGCCAGTCAAGCAACAATTCGAACTCATTCGATACATTGACTGGACAATTGTCCACTCTGGAGTCTGTAGTGTATGTTCTTCTTCTTTCACTGTTTTGTCTTCCTGTTGTTGTCTCTCTACTGGTTCTTTTGTGCCTCTTGGCTGACGAACTGACTGACTGACTGACTGTCACCTTTCCATCAAACTGAAGACACGCCAGCGGTGGCCAAAGTGGCCAAGTGAAAGGCTCTCAATTTGATGTCCACGTGCCAATGTCAAGCGGCATTGTTCCCAGGTTAACGCGAAGGTAATTGATTAGCTGAAACCCATGAAAGTCAATGAACAAAAGATCTCTAAAGACTTGTTATGGATAAGGAAATGCTTAGAAACATGTTTAGCTCTTAGAATGGCAATATAAACAGCAGATGTAAACAAATCTATATATCATTTTTCAACCTTTGACAGTTAGTACATAAGATATATCGAATCGGTATCTAGGGCAATCGTTGGGACACACGCACAAAAAATTATTATTCCAAATGTTACCATTTTTGAGTATTCCATTAATTTAAAGTAATATTTTTTGCTCACTTTGCATTTGTTTTTAACCTAAACTTTTCTATATATTTGTATAATTTATAACAAAAGAATTTCACTTTATTATAAGGAAATTTTGTTCCAAAATATTTAAAATATATTAAATAAATAATTCTCGTTTCGGCCATAAAAAAGATTTAAATCCAATCAAAGGCGGATCAACAATGCGAATCAAAATTAAAGATTACCCCATTGACTTACTCCCTTACAAAGATTCTACCCATTAGTTTGGTTCCGAAATTCGGTCTTCACTTTCCTCCTACTCTCTTAGTTACTTAGTTGCATTTCCTTAATGTCGCTCGGTCCAGCCTCTTTATGGAATGACAATTAACTCACGCCCCCGTTGCAACCCAGGGACAACAACGAAGGATGCAAAACCAGCATCAAGAAAAAGGATCATGATCCTGCTGTGAGGCAGCAAATGGCCAAAGGCCTGGCATGTGGTCATCATTTAGAGAACCGCCAGGCTGGAGAACTCAAGGAGTATGTAGTTTTTTTTTGTTTTTTTGTTTTTGGCAAAGGTTGTTATAAATGAGCCGAGAGTTGATAAATGAAGTGCAGCTGATAATGGGTTTGTGTGTTAGAGTGAAAGTAGCGCCGGGCAACTGGCGCGACGACAATTGGTGAACCGGCCAAGTGAAGATTCCGACCAGGCCAGGCTAGCATTCCAGGGTTGGCAAAAATGAAAGAAAGAAGAAAGACAGAAACGATGGCACTACAAAAATTTCTGGTGGTCCGATAAGCAGAAAGGTAATTAAATGCCATTAAAAGTTGAGAGCTGTCCAAGAATCTGTATCTTCTGTTCACTTTCTGAGTGTGGGGTAAGGGAAAGGGAAAGGGAGAGGGTAGAAGAGGGAGTTGCAGCAAGAGAATGAACAAAACGAAGGAGGAGCACACACAGAATGAGACACAAACACAGATACAAACTCAACACTCTCATACACTCGCGGGTACAGACAAAGATGGAACTGGGGGAGACACACACAGACGGACGGACAGACAGACAGTCCAACCAACAGACAAACAGAAGGCGGTGGCTCTTGTTGGGCTCCGGCGATTAACATACAAAAGGATCTTTGGAGAATTTACTCATCGCTGGCATTTTGGAGCCGCCTTCTTCTGCTTCTTATACATATATACAACTGAGTGAGTGTGTATCGGTGTCTCTGTGTGTGTGTGTGTGTGTGCGTGCTGTAGTGTTATTCTTCGTTTTTTGTTCTTCATTTTCTTCCGCCAATGGGCATGAATCACTTGGCAGTTGGAGCGCAAAGAAGGCTGGGCATTGAAGTAGCCAAAGCGACGACAGAGATTTGATATAAAAGTGAGACGAAGGCTCACACACAAATACAAGTATGCTATCCCTTCCGGTTGGCAGGCTAGAATTCATTCTGACAAATTACTGCGAAATATGATGCCCAGACAGGCGTCAAGTGAAGAAGAGCTGAATAGAATAGAACAGGAACAAAGGCATCGGCAATGGCCAGCGACAACAGCTACTTAAGCAGCCTTGGCGCCAGCAAACCAAACCAAACCTAACCCATGACCATAGAGAAGAGCTCAAACGTATGTAGAAACTAGACGAAAGCCACAATGTCTGGCAACGCTTAAGTTGACTAGTCTCCAGCCAGAGCGACTCACGGTTCCAGACTCAGACAACGGTCGCGACCATTCAAGACGCCAGTTAGAGAAAGACAGAGAGAAAGAGATGGCGAAGACTTCGCCAAGATGCTAAAAGATGCTGCTGGGTCTAGTTGCAACATGGAGAACAAGAATACAAAAAAAAAAAAACAAAAACGTAATAACTTAAACCATGCAACTAAACATGCTTGGAACTCAAATTGATATCGACTAGAAAAGTACCTTTGGGGAATAACAACGAATACTCTCGAATTTATCATTAATATTGCATTATGGCAGCAACTTAAGATCATAAATTTCGCCTTCTAATATGAGAATGAGCCAATGAGTCCGTAAGTCTTGGACGAAACACATGTTCTTTGAAATAATATCAATTTCTGAACATCCTATTTCTGAACATAGTCTTTTTTGATCTATATACACATTGTCTTTGGAAAAGATATAAGAAAAGACCTTTGAAAACAGGAAAAGTAGGAGTCGCCCATAATGAGACCTATTTTTTATTGCTGTAAGAAAAGCTCAAAAAAAAAAATAATTCTATTTAGAAAATATTTTCAAGGTTTTGTACTCAAAAAACACATAAGCTGGGCCATGAATTTTTGTCCAAATTGTAGCAAATTATCAATTTTTCTTTAAAAAATATACTAAACACATTAATTATTAGGCTTAGTTTTGGCCCTGGGGTCACCTTTTAAGCATTTCTTGGTTTAAATGATTTCAATTTTTGTGCTGGACAATATACCCATGATAACCAGAGAATAGGCTCATCATTTTAGGCTTCGCGTGTTCGACTATTTTAGCCCAAGGCAGCTCCACCTATTCGCCACAATGCAACAGCGTCGTCTTGGCTGGTCTGCAGCACCTGCTTCGTTGGCAATAAAAAAAAAAAAAAACTACAAAAAAACACGAAAAAAAAATAACAACAACAATGACTGCGGCAGCATCATAATCGAGACCTTTGCGGCAGTCATGTTGGCTGGCGCGCCTGCGCGGGTGTGTCAGAGCCAAGTGAAGTCAGAGCCAAGTCATCTCCACAAACAGCAGAGAAAAAGGCCAACAACAACAACATGAAGGCACTTTAAAGTGCATTTCGCTGCATTTGCATTTGTATGAGTGCCCCTAACTCTTTGTCTCTGTATGTGTGTGTGTGTGTGTGTGTGGGAAAGAGCAAGCGAGTGTCATTCTTATGGCCGCCTCTGACTGTTTTACCTCTTGCCAACCAATAAAATTATACTAATTCCCGACTTTTTGATTTCATTTTGTTGTTGCTAAGGATTTCGTTACCTAAACACACACACACACACACACACACATACACAGCGAGAGACCCTCTAAAACGAGAAAAAAAAAGAACAAACAACAAACGAACGAAGAGGAAAAAAAAAACTGTTTCGACTCGTTTGCTCTCGCTCACTCTTGTCTTGGGCTTATGCGGATCCATGCCGTGTCTGTGTATGTGGAATCTTATGATCATCATTTGGCTGGCGCTGACTGGGCTGGCAGTGTGTTCCCAGAGCTCCAGGAATGCATGATCTGTGTAAGACGAGACAGTTTGGTTTTATACCTCTTGGCTCGTGCAACTCCTCAAGACAAAATCAGTTGAGTTGAGGTTTATTCTCGAACTTGATATTACGAAAAACGGAAAAACGGAACTTGCTCTTATTGGACACATTTTCAAAATATATTATAGAAAATACTTAGTAATAAAAAGAAATGTAAGTAATACTAAACGGTTTAAGTCTCATAAAAGGGCTGACAAGAATTTTTTTGCTATAGCATAGAAGTAGGCAAAATAGTTGTATAATGCGTGAAAATGTAATAAAAATTGATTATCATTTTCACATGATTTTCTTATAAGCCATTTTCACATGTGAAAATCCTTTAGACATTTCCTAAGCTCTTCCCAAAGATCTTTCTTGACCGAATAACACGACTTTTCACTCGAAAGTTGCGTTGACGTCGACGCAGCAGCAGCTGTAGCGCCATCGACCAATTAACTGGCTTGTGTGTGCGTGTGTGTGAGCAGCGACGCCAGCTTCGCAGCAGCGTCGCCGCATGCGGGGGACTCGAACTCAATTTCAGCTTGATTGAGTGAAAGAGTAAAGGAGACTTTTTGACGACGCGCTGGCTGGGAAACTGGCGCTAGACGAGATCAAGATAATGATGAGCATCGGAAGAACAAGATGATGATGCTTGCGTTCGTGGAGGTTGATGATGATGATGATGATAATGTTGAAAACTTTGAGAGAGAATCAAATGAGGAGAGCAAGAGAGATACATATTTGCTCTCAAGTCGAAGTCGAAGTCTCAGCCAACAGCAACGACAACGACGACAACGAACCGAGCCACGGCACGACGAAGACGAGTCGTCGCTGTTTTTCGTCGTCGTCGTTGTCGTCGTCGTCGTCGTCGTCGTCGTGTGTTACTGTATCTGAGTATCTGTATCTGAATCAGGTAGACATGAAGGCGTTAGTCGTTCAACAGCGCTGATCGAGTTTATACTTACAATTTCTGCTGGCCCGGTGTTGAGAGAGAAATGAGCGGCTGCGTCGAACTGGAAACCAAAGTGAAAAACTTGGCGTAACAATAACAAATACAATAAACACAAAAAGAAATATACAAAATAACAAAAAAAAAAAAAGCTTTCAATTTGAAATCTTCTTCAAATTACATGACCATAAAACGCGTGTTCAAACAACTACAACAACAACAACAATAAAATTTGAAATAAGAAACAAATACAAAAAAAAAATAAAAAGAAACAAAAAACACGAAAAAATATTGGAAATTTTGTATCAAAAGCCATAAGTGCTGTCGTGTGTATTAGGGCTGTGTGTGGTGTGCTTATGTATTTGAGTTTTTGGATTGGAATGTCAACTGACAAGTTGTAAAGGGAAACCCTGAAATTCAAACAGCCAAAAAAGTTGCATATCGAAATATCTAAAGCAAAGATTTAGATACAGATACATCGATTTCGACATTTATAGCATCATGTCCAATATTGTGTAAAATCTGCATAAACAAATCATCAAAAAGACAAGACAATCGAAATTTTTTTAAAAACATATTCGCTATTGACTTGTTTATCAGTGTTGTTATTGCTGGAAAAAACTCTTTTGGAAAATATGTGGATTACTCTTGACGACCAACCGCGAGCCTGCTCCAGTGGCAAGCCCGTAAACAAATTGCAAATAAAAAGAAAGTGAAATGGCAACAAGGAAATAAATGTCAAGTGTATCGGTTAGATACTCGTTTGTGTCGTAGTGTGTCATGTGCCGCGGCATTCTGACAGCAGCAACAACCACACGAGCTAGCAAAAACCCACGGCGCCTTGAATGCTGCAATACAATTTTCAACAAAAACTTGATCTACTTTATCTACAATTATCGCAAGCGAAAAGCCAAACGTATTAAAAATCCATAAAACTAAAAGGAAAACCAATTCCACATACACTCTGTTATCACAATATACAATTTTCGAATATATATATATATATATATAGATGTATATATATTTACACAAACGTGATTTGAAACGGAAGCCTCATCAAATGCCATAAACAGCTGTAAATTGTGCAAATATTCCAACTGTGTGTGCTGTGTGTGGTGTTGTGTGTTTGCGTGTGCGTGTGTGTGCCTCTGTGGGTATGTGTAACCCAAAGCCGCTCGATAACAAACGTCATAAATTTCAGTGGAACAGAAAGTGTCAGACCAGACAAACCAGAGCCAGAGCCACAGACACAGACCCAGAGACAGTAAGACGGCGGCGGCAATCCATCAATATTATATGTAACCTCCTAAAGCATATAAGCATAAGGCTTAACAAATTAATAACTAAATCAATACACACATACACACACACACATACCCATACCCATACGAAACAGTCAGTCAGTCAGAACAAGTCAAACGGACATCTGAAAAGTCTGATATAACCCATACGTGTATATATCACAACTTATCATTCAACCATAGGAAACTTTATAAGACTGAGGTGAGTGTCGTCTCTCGTTGAGTTGTTTAAATTGAACTGAACCGAACTTAACTTAAGTAATCAACATTATCCATTATCATTATCATTGTCAGGGTCTCACATTTGTCATTAAGCTTATGTAAATGTGCCCCGAACCCCCTACCACAAAAAAAAAAGAAAGAAAAAAAATTAATTTAAAAAAACGAATATGAACTTGTTGTGTATCTGTGAGAACTGCACACAAAAGACCCCCACATAAAATGCATATTCAGGGCCACAATTTGATACCGAGAGTATTTCGAGTGTTAAGAATGTGACAAATATCTTTAATGAAAATTGATTCTTTTCATATAACCCGATCGACAATAAAATAGTTGTACATTTTTCAAATCCTGCAAGAAATTATTATTTAAAAAATCGTTAAGTTAGCTTGACTAGATAAAGTAAAGCAAGAATGACCCCGACCAACAAGAGTCTAATAAAATAAGTTTCTGTTTTTCATCTTAGCTTCTAAGAAAGGATTATTTAAAATAATTCTAAAGAAATTTGTGTTCTAAAGTATTTTCATTTTATATGAATTCCAATTGGGGGCGTGATAATTTTCTCACATTAAGAACGATCATTGGATTCTCCAGCTCAATCAAAATATTTCTCTCCGTATATCATAATTTTGTATTGTCCTAGTTTAGTTTGTGATTTTCCGAGAATCCAGTTCAAAAAGCATTGTTATCCTAGGGGTTAACAATAAAAATTGAAAAGTACCGTTCTGATAGAAAACTAAATATTATAGATGAGAGATCTTAAACAATAAAAAACACGAAAACAACAACAACAACAACACAAAACTGCCGGCACTACAAAGATGCCACAAAAACTGTGGCACACAAAAAAGAAATGTCAATATCCTAGAGACATAAATAACAAAATTATGTTCAAATCTATTGTATCTACATTTAAAAGATACATCACCATGACTTAGTATTAGTGGGTCCGTATGTGCGTGTGTGTGTGTGTGTGTGTGTGTGTAAGAGTGTTTTTTGGTGCAATTGCTGACGTTATGTTTGGCATAGATTATTATACAAATTGGTCAAGCGGCATAAAATATATCAATTAAATGTATCAATATGCGAAACATTTTCTAATTGTTTTTTGTTATTGCTGTTTGTTCTTTCTCTCAATATTCATATATTTTTACTGATTTTAGTTATAGCTCGAGGAATTTCCCAACCTGTATTGCGTTGAATTTTGGCTTATGGTGAAATATTGAATGGCCAAAGTGCTAGGAAAAACCAGACCAAGTTGTGCGTTCATCGAAAGGGGAAACCCCCTGGTTACAGGCCACATAGAACAGAGCCAGGCCCAGGGCCAGGGCCAGGGCCACGGTCAGGGGCAGATGCAGGTAGTTAGTTTAAAAATGTATGCCACACGCAACTTTGACCACAAAATTCGTAGAACATATTAAAAACAAACAACACAAAATTATGAACTAATCATAAAAACACACATTCTATATATACATATTGAGTTTTATAAATATTTATGAAAATTTTCCACAAATAAAAATTATGAAAAATTTCATTCACCCTTTCTTGCTTCCCTCCCATCACCATCACCATCATCATCATCATTATTCTTTAGCATTTTGTTAGCCTTATCAAAGCTGTTAGATCTTTGTTCTTAGCTGACTGCCCCCATATGGCTGATGATGTTGAGGATGATGATGATGATGATGAGAATTTCAGGGATAGAGAGGAGGGAGAGAGAGAGAGACCTTTTGGCACCCCCCAGCGTGTGCCATCTTTAACAATTTCCCAAATTCCTTTTGCACCCAAGCGCCCTGTCATATAACAAAACTAAATTTTCCCTTCGTCGTGGTTTTTGTTTTTTAGTACAAGATAAGATTTTAATCTTTATGTGAAAAACAACATGTAATTTGTTGTGTGTTGCGTGTGTGTATGGGTGTGTGTGTGTGTGTGTGTTTGTACGTGCGCTGCTCTCTTAGTTTTACCTTTTTGTTCCTTTCGCTGGGCTCATCTTGAGATAAAATCTATGAAATTTATTGCCTATAACCAAAATATATAGAATACTTCTAATAATTTTCATAAATTTTCTAGATAAGTTTCCTCTTTCCTGCGTTATGGTATTCTCTTTCTTCTCTCGTTTGTAATAAGCCGCCCTGTTTATAAATCAAAAATCGGGGAAAAAAAAAAAAGAAAAGAAAGAAACAAGACCGATAAGTCTCTACAAATTATGACAACCGAAAAGTTCTCTAATAACCAAACTGCATTGAACCCACATTTTTCGTAATCGGTAAGGGGGGCGGAGGGAACGACTGTAAAAAGTAGTGTGAAGTGCTTTAGGGGGAGAGAAGAAGAGAGCTTTGGCATATTGAATTTCTAAACGTAGACATAAAATGAGGCATGCCGATTATGGCCCAAAAGATCGTGTGTCAAGCCAACACCGAAAAGGTGCAATGTCCGCGATTGAAATTGCAACACGAAATGGCAATTGTAATGGGAACGGTAAAGGTAAAGGTAAAGGTAAAGAGAATGCAAATGGATGTGGGAACAGATTAGCGCACGCGCGACTCTACGCTCTACGCTGGGAAGGGAAAGAGTGGACAGCCATTTTTTTTTTTTCGTATATAGGAAGAGAATGATGATGATTATGCACCTTTCACCCTTACCTTTACCTTTACCCTATGTGTGGGCCATAAAAATGGGCCAGAAGTGTCTAAAAGGAAGCTGCAGCTTAGCAGAGGCCGACGCTGAGGCTGAGGCTGACGCTGAGGCCGAGGCAGAGGCAGAGCAGTCTAGTGTATATTTTTGTTGTTGTTGTTTTGTACCTGCCCTGCAGAGAAGAAGAAGAACCCTGCTCGGGCGCCGCATTGTCAGTTGAGCGCCGCACGTCGTCAAGCGCGCACACGCACACACACACACACACACACACACATACAATTCGAGTGAGTCAATGGAAGAGCGATTAATTCTACAGCTAGTTATCTCGCTCTGACTTAAGCAATGGTCTTTTCATTTTGAGTGTGAGTGGAATATTTCTCTGTCTCTTGAGTGTAAGAGAGAGGGCCCGATCGGCAATGCCGTGCGGTATCTGTGATTGTATTGGTAGTGGTGATGGTGTTGGTATTGGTATTGGTGTTGGTAACCCTTTCAACGAATGCTTAACAATTTCCTATGCTTTTGTATCGTTTCAGAGTTGCAAGCGACCATGCGCGCATGGCTTCTACTCCTCGCAGTGCTGGCGACTTTTCAAACGATCGTTCAAGTTGCTAGCACCGAGGATATATCAGTTAGATTTCTAGCAGCAATAACGCCGCCATCAACAGCAACAGCAACAGCAACAGCAGCAACAGCGATTAAATCATTAACTAAAACAACAAAAACAACAACAACAACGACAGCATTAACAAAAGCATTTAATCCATTTAACGAGTTACTCTACAAAAGCAGTGATAGTGATAAATATCATAATAAAATTAGTAAAAGTGACGAACAACAGCTGCAACGGCATAAGCAATTGCAATTCAACGAAGTGCATAAAAAAAAAACCAGAACAGACCAATTAGAAAATTCCAAAAATCTAAATCATAATAAACCTAATCAATTAGTTAATAAAACCATTAAAAATCAACAAAAGCAACAAAAAATGGCTATCAAGGAGCATCAGCAACAGCATCACAAGTCAGCAGCAGCAACAACAACAACCACATCAACACCAGCAACTCCTGCTGCATCCATCTTTGTGGATAATCATCAGGAGAACTCTGCTCTGATATTGGATGAGGAGGTGGCCGCCATTAATGTGCCAGCCAATGCTGAGGCCATCATTAAGGAGGACGAACCCTCCACATATAGCAATAAAGAAATAATTAAGAACAAAGTGAAACCAGATCCATCAGCTCTAGTCGAAATCGAGAACAGTCTGCTATCGCTGTTCAATATGAAGAGGCCGCCAAAAATCGATAGATCGAAAATCATAATACCGGAGGCAATGAAAAAGCTCTATGCTCAAATAATGGGACATGAAATTGATTCGGTTAATATACCGAAACCAGGACTATTAACCAAATCAGCGAATACAGTTCGAAGTTTTACACATAAAGGTGAGTTCAATTAATTTTTTTTCATTTAAGAAAAGTATTAAAAAAGAGAAGAGAAATTAATGGTTGTCACTATTCGATTTTTGTACTTTAAGTCACGTAAATGTACATAGATTCAGTTTTCATACTTCTTAAGGGAACTTACCAACAGTCTTTTGAATTTAGTTTTAACTTTCTCTTAGACATCTGATTTGGGCACAATTCTGTTTGATAAACATCGAAATATTTTCTAAAATATTCTCGCGAATGGTCCATCTATTTATGATTTGATATATGTATGTACCTACAAAAAAATGTTTCACCTGCTCATTACCAGAAGGTTCACACAATCCATAAATACATATAGTTGAATTGCACCCGACGCGTACTTTCCCCGACAACGCGAAATGCGAATGAACGCGGGGAAAGCGGGATTTTCCCTGAAATTCTAGTTCATCCATCTAGTTGAGGTGATTTGCATATTACCTGGTGCCGCTGCTGCTGCTGGTGCCCATCATCCAGCGTGTTTCGTCATTCACGCAAGCGCTATGAAATCACGCGGAATTTCCGCAGCTTGAAATGAAAGGACAAAAGAGGTTGAGAAACGGGCGAGGGGATGAGTTTGAGCTGGCTAAAAAGGACATAGAACCGACGGCCGAAAGTGGCCGTTTTTACCTGTTAACCCAAACAGTGACCTTGAAATTTTTCATACGAATTACACCAGGAGTAGTTAGCGCCTGCGCTAAATGGCTTTTATATTGTATTTGTAAAAATAACAATTATTATTAAAGCGTATTTCGCATTATTTTCCACAGGATTAGAGAGATGAACAATAAACCAAATAGCCGCAGAGCAAGTGGGGGAGAGGGAGAGAGAGAGAGAGAGAGAGGGATGCAATAGGGAATAGATTTGGCAGGTAGCTAAACCAAAATGTGCGTGTGTGTGTGTGTGTGTGTGTGCCGCAAAGTGTTTAAAGCCAAGTGTCTAAGCCGAACCAAAGGTTCGGTCTGTTGTCTTAGTATGAGGCATAGATTTCATTTCTCGGTCTAGGTCTCGGTCTCCGTCTCGGTCCATGGCAAATTTACGACTCCGTTCCCTTTGTTGTCAGGATTTTCACTGGTGGTGAGGTGATGGTGTCGGCGGCAATTCAAATTAAGATTTTTCGCCGAGCGTGCAGAAGTTGCACCTTGTGCAGGGGTGGGCCCGGGTCTTTAGCATGAGGCGCCAGTCGTAAAAATTCGGCTGGGACCAAAAAACAACTGGATCGAACGATGGCGAACGTGTGATATTCCTTCTACCTTTCTACCATTTCGATTTTGTATCTACTTATTTTTCTCCTTTAAGTTCCCTATGCAAAAAAATACAAAATTAAAATGTTGTTTCTAACTGTGTTTCTTGGTTTTTCGTTTTTTTTTCTTTTCTTTTTGGTTATAGATAGTAAAATCGACGATCGATTTCCACATCATCATCGGTTTCGGCTGCACTTCGATGTGAAGAGCATACCCGCAGAGGAGAAACTAAAGGCCGCCGAGTTGCAATTGACGCGCGATGCCCTGAGCCCGGCACTGGCGAAATCATCGGCCAACCGGACACGGTACCAGGTGCTGGTCTATGACATCACCAGACTGGGCATTCGGGGACAACGTGAGCCCACCTATTTGCTGCTCGACTCAAAGATAGTGCGTCTGAATAGCACCGAAACGGTGAGTCTGGACGTACAACCGGCTGTGGATCGGTGGCTGGATACACCGCAAAAGAACCACGGCCTGCTGGTGGAAGTGCGAACGATGCGTTCTCTTAAGCCGGCGCCGCATCATCATGTACGCTTGCGCCGCAGTGCGGACGAAGCGCACGATCAGTGGCAGCAGAAGCAACCGCTGTTATTCACCTACACCGACGATGGGCGGCATAAGGCGCGCTCCATACGCGATGTGAGTGGTGCCGGCGGTGGCGGTGGCGGTGGTGGTGGCGGTGGTGGCGGTGGAGGCGGTGGCAATGGTGGGGGACGGAATCGTCGGCATCAGCGCAAAACGTCGAGGCGTAAAAATCACGAGGACTCATGCCGGCGGCATTCACTCTATGTGGACTTTGCCGATGTCGGCTGGAGTGATTGGATTGTGGCTCCGCCCGGCTATGATGCATTCTATTGTCACGGCAAGTGCCCATTCCCGCTGGCCGATCATCTCAATTCTACAAATCATGCGGTTGTGCAAACCTTAGTCAATAATATCGATCCAGGGAAGGTACCAAAGGCATGCTGTGTGCCCACACAGCTGGAGGGCATCTCCATGCTCTATCTCAATGACCAAAGTACAGTTGTGCTCAAGAACTATCAGGATATGACAGTGGTGGGCTGTGGTTGTCGGTAGAGACAATTTCATTGCAAAAAACCGCTTCAAAAACAACAAAAAAAAAAAACAAAAAACGTGTAAAAACAAATATCGAATCGCAAGATTATCGGATAGACAGATAGATAGATAGCTAGAGAGAGAGAGAGACAGAGAGAAAGCGGAAGAGAAAGAGCATCAAATGCTGTTTGGTTCCAAGCCGTCAATGCTTTAAACACAACGCAAACAAAATGGACTGAATATTTGAATTTTAAGTGTAAATCGTTAGACTTTAATTGTATAGATGATGCAGCCATGCCCAGAGGAGCAGCCAGCCAACGTACACCCACCCAAAACCCCACCATCCCAACGCCCACCTAACAAAACAAAGCGTCAGAGAAAGCGAGAGAGAGAGAGAGAGAGAGTTTCCACAGCCAGGCTTTGGTAAACCTTGAGCAGAGCCAACTGTATATAGATCCACAATCCCCAAATCCAATTCCTCCGAAAGAAGCCATAGCCATCAGCAAACTAACATGAACAAATTGTATAAATGCCTAAATTTAATTATATAAATCTAATGTTATTTTATATATATATATATATACATACATATATTAAAGTAATAATAATTATTAATGTGTGTAGCATATGAAAAGGAAAACTCTTTAATTAGCTGTTTTTTTTTCCTTCCCTCTTTTGTTTGTGTAATACATTTTTTTGTTAATAATTTTGTAGACAAACGAAAACCCTTGTAAATGAGCTAGTAAACGACTTGAAATTCTTCTCCATATAAAGAATGGGAGGAGGTGTCCCCTCTCCCTACACCCTATTTACACATGTAACTATCTAACACACATACACACACACACACACACACACACACACACACATATCGACGCAACGGTATTGAAACTTCGTTCCGAAAGTAAAACTCTTAATTATAACTGTAAAAAAAAAAAAACAAAAAACAAAATGAAAATGAAAATGAAGAAAAAAAATATCAAACAAAAAATGTAATTCTAAACCTAAACGTTTTTTCTTAGTCTAAGCTCGAATAAATCCGTACACGTTAATTAATCTAGGTCATAAGAGTTAACAGTTAAGCTCAGCATGTTAAAATTAAAAAAAAAATATATATATACACATATATGTATATATATATACATATATATATCCACATAGATGAAATGAAAATGAGAAACGAAACAAAACAAAACACAACAAAAAAAACCGAAAAAACACACAAAAAAAAACAAAAACTGAAAAGCAAACAAAACAAACAAAAAAAAAAAGAAGAAAAACCACGACTCGATATCGTTTCGTGTCTCTGATGTTGCAGAGCACGAGAATGAGAATTGTATATGTAATTTTTTCTATAAAAAAAAAAACACTTTTTATTATTTTATTTATTTAAACAAACAAAAATACAATATTTTTGATGGATGATGAATAGCTGGATTGTAGCTGCAGAATGCAAACAAAGATGCAAAAAATATAAAATTGAAAAAAAAAACTATATAAAAACAAAAAAAAAATTGAACTATTTTTTGAAGTTTTTTTCTTAGAGTTATTGGGAAAATGAAAAACGGGACTTAGGAAACGGTTTTAGCTAGCCGTTGATCTGAATCTCCACCCTCTTTAGATTCGAGCTTTCTCTTTTAGTCTTCTATTCAAAAAAAAAAAGTAAATCCTTCGAGCCGGATTTGAACCAGCGACCTATGGATGTCTACTATATTATGTAAATTTACCGTTCTACAGTCCACCGCTCTACCAACTAAGCTATCGAAGGTCTTGTCGAAGCCAGGTGCCAACTTGGTAATTTAAATCACTTATCAAAAACAAAATAAACAAAAAACTAAGCTGAACACAAATTAAAACAAAAGCAAAAAGTTGCTTATCGCAGCATAAAATCCCAGTGCAATTTATAAATACGTGTTGGGCAGATAAGAAACAAAAAAAAATATACATATACATATATATATGTTTATATATATTTGTAGGTACTAACTAATTGATAAAAGACTTGGTAAAAAGTGTCATTTTAATCAATTTAGAGACAAGGCCAAGCGTGACCACCAATCGACTTACAGGGGGAAAGTAAGTAGGTATACACATATATATATATATATACATATGTATATATAGCAGTTGATGTATGGCACAACAAGCAATTTGTAGTCATTAAAATGCCAATTAAGCAGGCAACTCAAATCGAAATCAAACTGATAATGATCTGCATAGATCTGCCAGTATGTCTAATTTCCATTTACCCACTTACACTTGGACAAATTGTTGTCTCCACATGGGCGTAGCAGCAGCAAGGGGGGAAAGGCAAACCTAACCAGGTGGAAACATAGAAATCAATGGAACAACTATGGCAAAAGATTGAGAATACACCAAGTAATATAGAAGCTCATTTATAAAGAAATTGATTCATTATGTGTTCAAATCATAATTTTTAGGATCAGGGCAGTAGTGTTGAAAACACAAACAAATTATGGCGCCCTACATCGATAATCTGTATTGACGATGAGTGTGGCTAAATTATGTAACCATGATAATGAAATAAAACTTAATAAATATCTTAAAAAATCAACTTAGTTTGCATTTTATTCCATATAGTATTGGACTCAGGAGAAGCGTAAAACATTATCCGTTAGTTTTATATATCAAATATTGCCAAAAAACTAAAAAAATATATAGTTTCAATGACTGTTTTTTAATTAAATCATTTAATAGTGTTGGATCTGGGTATCTGTTTGTTTATTCAAATTGAAATTTTTCTCCCTCTTAACAACGTCCATGTGGTGAAATGAAATATGTGAAAAAAATAGATTTATTCACTAGCAGTTGACAAACAGCTGAATGATCTTTGCTGATGCTGATAAGTGTAGTAAATAAGTTTGAAAATGTATAGATTATTTTCTATAGAAAATCGAAACTTGTATGCTACAAAGTTTTAGATTTGAATTGAAAACAAAAGTTTCAATACAAACTAAATTGAAATGGGTAATTTAGTTTTGTTGTTCAGTGTATTTGGTTGATAAAGTAAGGTAGGGCAATTCCCTACCTAGGATTCTAACACCTTTGACAGCGACCCCTTATGTCTATAAATATATTGATTCACTCAGACATATTACAACATCAAATGCAATACCAATATATATATATAAATATGCATCAATAAAATGCTGTACAAACAGAATGCCACACACCACACACACACACACACACACAACAAATTCCTGAAGGTGAGTCATGTGAGAGTTTTTGGTTTTTGGCTGGTTATCATGAGGTCAGTAAATTAATTTACCCATCCCTCGATTGGCAGATGCACTACAAAGTCAATTTTTCGGCTCAATTAAATGACTCATCAGGCGGTCAGTCAGTCGAGATACATAGTAGTAGATAGGAGTGGGAGGAGGGGTCAGAGGGGAAAACACTTTGCCACACACAAAGTGACGGCGCAGGATCTTTTGCAGAAAAACGTCAATTTAGGAGAAAAATTGTGAAAATTTCCAAGAAATTTGGCAATTTTGAGTTTTCAGTTTTAGATTTTGTGCAAGTGATAACAAAACGCCCACATATTTTTAATATATATATAAGAGTGAAATTTTCATTCAATCCTCTGCAGGAAATTGATACCAAAACATCAAGAGTCTCTACCGCCAACTTAGGTCAAGATCTAATAGCACTGATAACGGATGGACAAAAAAAAAAATGAGGAAAAGAGGAAAACTAAAAATCAAGTATTTCGAGTCATTCTTAAAAATTATGAACATTTGTTGGCCAACATATTATTTACCTGGGCAAATTACAAATAACTCGAACCTTGGAACTGAAACCGGGAACAGGGCAACCTGAAACTGAACTTGGGCCCTCACTGCGGGATGCTGCCGGGCAATCATTTTCTTATCTAACAAGATCCAAGTTGGTCTTCGACTTCGAAACCTTACTCAATGGATCACACACAAATTGCCGAACCTTCACTTCTTCACTCTTCACCCGTCTTCCTCTATCACCATTGCCGTGATGTTGACCCTTGCTTACTTCGGTAATTATCTGTAAGTTGTCAGTTTTTTCGCTCCGGTGACTTCGAGCACTTCAACTCTAACCTTTTTATACACTTTCAAACAAGTACATTCAGTTTGATCAGCATTTTGCAATGACCAAAAGGAGAGACTGTGTGTAGAGTCGAATAATTATCTGATAGGTGATATAATTTAGCCATTTTTTTGGATGAATCGTAGCGTTTTGTTGGGTAAAAGGGAAAGAAGAGTAAGAGGAAGTTCGTTGCACTTTAAATAAATCAAATGAACATTTTTTGGATACCCAAAAAGAGTATACAAACTTCGTAACAATGTAAAATAGTTGGTTGACTGGTTTTTATATTTTCTTTTTTGGTCATATATATAATTTATATATATACATATAGATTAACTGATATTTTTTCGTCGTTCTTTACAATTTCTTGTGGCATCCTAATTGGTTTGTTAAGTATTTTTTCCCCTTCCTATTTTGTTTTCGTTTCTTACCTTTTTCGGCCGTCAAAAATTGCCCCTTTAGCTTATCGGAGAGAGCACACTTTGCCGTCCCGATCCGTCTACCGCAGCAGCCTCACTGATGGTGAGCAGCAGCAGCAACAGCAACAGTTTGTTCCTAGGCCAAGGGCCACCAGCACTTGACTGATAAGAGAGCAAGAGATTCTGGCCTGGCCGTGGCATGAGTCACTTTGGGGGATATGGCAACGGATATGGATGACTCAGAAGATGCAATGACAACCGCCAACTCCAGAAGATGATCACCGTTTAGTGGTGCATATTAGGTGGGCCCCGCTCTTCACACTAGTTCGGTCTTTTCATCTGACCGAAGTATAAAACTCGAAATCGAATTAACTATTCCGCTGCGCCGATAAGTTGTCGCACATTCACTTTTGGTTTTTCAATCTGGTTTGGCAGCAAGCCATATATAGACCTTCGATAGCTCAGTTGGTAGAGCGGTGGACTGTAGAGCGGTAAATTAACATCAAATAGACATCCATAGGTCGCTGGTTCAAATCCGGCTCGAAGGATTTATTTTTATGTTTTCTGTTTAAGAAATATTTAGGAATTCAATTAATTACAATTTAACAAAAACAGTTTGACGCATTTTTTAACGAGAGCAATGAAATCTTTCTTTAAGCAAAGTCATCATCGGAAGCAATCCATTTGTTTGTTGTTTTAATAATACAATGTAAACTCAAATAGTCCAAAATGTTTATTTACTAGTTTCACTTATGAATTCTAGTCATAACCATCTAATAAAACTAGTACGAAAAGGGACCAAGAAGGGTTCCTTAGTTTTTCATTTTTTTAAACAAAACTTTTTAAATTCGCTTTCAAATGCGTCAAAGGCGTAAATCGAGTTGAAGATTTTCCGTTTTATGAACAAATAATTTTGTGTTTTATTTTATGATGAGGAAACTTTTTTTTTTGAATATGTAAATATCTGGCTTTGGTGTCTTTGACCTTTTTGCACGTCTTTTATATTATGTAGATTTATAAGCCTTGAAAAGATAACGTAAATGGTATGGCACACATAGAAGTCGTGGAATCAATCAACGTTGTATGGAATCTAAATTATATTCTCACCTTTTAATCACGATAAAATTCGTGTCAAAGGCCTTGAAAAAAAGTGAGCAAAACTTATCAAAATTGCAGTCGTTAATTTGCATTCAGATCTTCTTTTACTACTCCATCCATCCATCCATCCATCCATCCACATTACAATGGAGGGCAAGTCACAGGGCCGCTTCAGTGAGTCCAATCTCTCTGACATCTCTTTGACTCACATTCAGGTTGAGGAATTGTGGTAGCAGACGTCCTGCCGCTACATATGCTCCACAGCTACCAAACAGATGCTATCAATACATCATTTGCCTTTGTCTTGGCTGTCACAAATTCATTCACCTGTTCTCGGGCCACGACTTCATCATCATCATCATCATCCATCCGTCCGTTCATCCAGATAGCCAAGCCAAAGCCTCAACAGCAGCAGCATCAGCCCTCGGTTCAGACAATTATACTGCGTTGATCTCCAATTAGGCTGTCGAAACTCCATTTACACGGCAACGGGCGTCCCATAAAATATATATATGAGATCGACTTGGCCTTTCATAAGCGTGTATGAATAAAGAACAGACAAAAAACAACAATAACAACAACGCCACAAAAAACATACTGAATCGTCGACTCTCGCTGAGCTGTTGTTGTCCAAAGTTGTTGCAAGTCATTCTCGCATCTCCTCCTCCTCCTCCTCCATCTCCTTATCCTTCTCCTCATCCTCATGCTCATCATCAACAGCATCGCCATCGTCATCATCAAACAGCAACAGCAACAGCAACATTCAACATCAAGATCGGCAAGTTAAGTAAATACAAATATGAATGAATTGCTCGCGCTTGGGATTTCTGCTTGGTCTCTTGGTCTTTATGTTGAATCTGGATCGGAATCGGGATCTTTGAGTGGTTGGTTCGTAGTAGAGTGTATAAAATTCAAGTGTGTTTAACCTTTCAGCAAATGTAAGTTTTCTGTTGTTGGTTTTAAGTTTCTGTCGAAATTTCGTGTAATTTCCTCATAATGGATGGAAGCCTTAGTTTCGTCAAGGGGGGAGGGGGGGGGGGCCTTAATTAACTAGTTCAGCGATCTTATGGTTAGACATATACACCGAAAGCCACAGGCATTTGGCATTTGCATGCCAATGCCAAACACAATGATGATGATGATGATGATCACGATGGCATGCAGAACTTAATACCCATCGTTGTTGAACAACTTTTTCCTCATTATTGAAATTCCAATAGTTGAGAAATGAAAGGTTACACACTCATGTGAGCGAATGTGACGACAAAAATACACTATTTTTTAAGAAGATTTGAATGATGAAAAAAAAAAATACCAGTGCTCGTTTTAGAAGTTAAAGGAACGCATCAATTTGGTTACTCTTTTCAAAGAGATTCTCCAAGCGACTTTCTTTAAAATTCACTCAATACCTAATATGCTCCTTAGTTGAGAGTATCAAGAAGAAATCTTGGCATTTTAATAACCACACACAGACATAGACTTGGGTGTTAAAATGGGGCGCCACACCAGCTCCAGCTGCAGCCGCCACATTCAAGTGGGAAAGCGTTGTACGCGTCGCTTTGTCTGCAGAGAGCTTCATGGGTTGCCTCTTGCTTGCTGCTGCTCTGGCATGCTGCATGCATGCAAAAGCCAAAAGACATGGTGGCTACCAAGCAGCAGCCAAACAAGCAGCGGTAGCAAGAAGAAAAAAAATCTTATTAAAGCGTAACTAAATGCCATGGATTAATGTCTCTAACAGGCAGCAGGTGCTGCCTATAAATGCCAGGTTTAGTGGCAGGCCTGACAGCAACGGCAGCAGCAGCCGCACCGCCAGCAGGACCCCACAATGTGAAGCCAATGCCACCCTGTGTATGTCTCTGTTGCACATGTATTAGCATATAAGCTAGTCCAGGCTTCCTTAATGAGGGCAACGAGTTCGTTGCCTAAGTCTTTCGTTAGTGCAAAACGGAAGTGATTACTGGCTACTGGATGAAATCGACAGCAAGTTACTAACAATTGGCATATTAAATGGAAAAACAAAGCAATTAATCAGCATAAATTACAAATGCCAATGACTTTAACTATTTGAGATTTGCATTTATTATTAAACAGATATACATATGTATTTATATATATGCCCTGCCCTATAACTAATGATCTTTGATACTCTTTAAATGTCAAAAGGAATGAGAGGACGCTTGACTTTCTAGAAAAAGTTTCATATAAAATTATCTAAATATTAGATTTTTTTTTAATTTGAAGCAAAGGGCCAAGTTAAGCCAAAGATATTCGAATATTGAATTGAAATGTTATTTGTTACCCTGTAGAGCATTTGAGTGTTTACTCCATAACTTTTTGTTAAATTGTTTGCTCATTTCATCATTTGCACAATTCGCCCAGTTCAAGTTCCCTGCAGTTAATTGCATTAAATAAACAAAATAGTTTCTCATCTGCGTAATTATGAATCGAATCAAGCACCGAGGCATCGGGCCATTAATAAAGACTTAAATATTGCATTTAAAATTTCAATTTCAATTTCAATTTTGCAATTTTACAATTTGTGCTGCCCCCGCTGGTGTTAGTTTGATTTATCATTTGTTAATTGAAAAATTATACTGTTTGGTATTTGTCAGGCAGTTAGTTAAAATGTTGTCATGAGTGGATGAGGGCGATTGGTTGGAGGTGGTGAAGATGGAGAAGGTGGAGGACGGGAGTTGGAGTCTGACAGTGCCAATTTATTGAATGACCAAACCAGCAGCAAGTGTAAATTGTAAATGATACGAGTGAGGAATTTTTTCCTAGGAATTTTGATTGAGTTGAATAAGCAATTCGCAAATGTAAGCGAATTGTGTAAGTGGTTGGACGGTCAATCGACTGGACTTCTCGTCTAAAAATAGACTGACTGACTTGGCAAATAAAGCAATGCAAATAACAGCAAAAGCAAAAGCAAAAGCAGCAGCAGCAGCAGCAGCTACAAACAACAATGAAACGAAAGACTTAGGCAACGAACTTGGCACTCAGTAAAATGTTTCAACTTTTCGCTTTCAGTTTCGGCTCATTGTTTGTTTGTCTGTTTTCAGTCTTTTCTTTTATTGTTGTTGTTGTTGTTTGTATTTTGTACATATATTTAACGAAAATTTATAAGCTACCAAGCGAATTAATGCACATAAATAAATAAAATGTGACATTGAGCGAAAGACAAGCACTTGAAGTATTTTAATTGTCTAAATGCCAAAGTTGCTGCTACCGCTGCCGGCCGCTGCTGTTGCTGTTGCTGCTGCTGATGATGATCATCGCAGTAGCAGCAACATCTGACAAAAGTTACTGGAACCAGTAACAATTGCAGTGTTTTATTTTGGGGGATACTGTGCGGGCTGTAAGGAGCTACGGACTTGCGCCTACGACAATTTATGTGTTGGTTTGAAATTTCTCACAGAAAACAAAGGAAATTCCATTTGAACTAAAGGAATGTTAAGGCGAGTGAGTGGACGACCAGTCGACGAGTCTTGACCATTCGATTGGGCCGCCGTTGCTGACATTTTGCATTTCGTGCAACGCATTCCTTAAGGCGCATGCGTACCACACACCAAGGAAACGGAGACGAACGCCAAGAGAGACGATCGTTGGGCCAGAGCATTTGACACTGATGAGGCAAGGAACAGAACAGAACAGAACAGAACAGAACAGAACAGAACAGAGTAAAGCCAAGCAGAACAGAACAGAACAGAACAGAACCGAACTGAAAGGACCGGAGCAGAGTAGAGCAGAGCAGCAAGAACATTGCCAGAGCCTTCGGGCTATAGCTGTGCAGTTAAGGCAGCATCTGGCAGTCAAGGTGGTCACCCCAAATGCAACACGCAACAACAACAACAACAACAACAACAACAGCAACAACAGTAACAGCAACAACATTTGCGGCGTGATTGTTATGGCTGTGTTGCTGTTGCCTTGTTGTTGTTTCTCCCAGTTGCATTGTAAATTCGTAAAACAATAAAGAAATAAATTACTTTCGGCCCCAACTTCAAGCTCAAGAACTCTTGTACTTAGTAGAAAGACTGGGAAAGGCAGCCAGGCCGACACACAGGGTGGTGGCGGTGGTGATGGTGGTGGTGATGGTGGTTTAGGTGGAGAAGGAGGCGGTAGTGAGAAGTGAGGTGAGGAGTCAAGAAATCGCACAACGAACACGACAAAGCGTTGAAATCGTCGTGCCTTTTGTCTGAAACAGAAGATGAGACCAAACCAAACAACAGCAACCACAACAAAAAAAAAAAAACCACGCAGAAAAAAAATAAAATGGCCGTTCCCTCAAAACTGCAACCAGCCAGCCAGTGTGGCCCCGCCGAATCCCTATACATATACATACATATAAAGATGTATATATACATACATATATAGAGTACACCTACTACACAGTCACAGCTAAAGCTAAGCAAACATAATGTCTGACATGAACTTTGCGCGCTGCTGAAATTGCAATTTTAATGCAATTCGTGAGCAGCAGCGGCAGCAGCAGCCGCAGCATCAACAATCGCTATGGCACACACAGAGCTTCAGCCAATCGTTCAAGTCCAAGTACAATTGGACCACCCCGTCGATGATGATGATGATGATGATGACGATGATGGCAAACCAAAGAAAGAAGAAAGAACAAAAAAAAAAGAATCAAGAAATACATGAAGCACGATGTATGGAGGGCTGGCCACCTAAAGAATACACCAATAACACCCGCACATGAACTGGCCAAAATGATAATCAGTCGATCTATTAACGAGGGTTGCTTAAGCCAAAGTTAGAGCTCCTAATCGGTCCCAAGCCGCTTTCTATTTATCAGATGAGAATAGTTGTTAATCATTTGTGTAAATATTTCAAATCAATTGAAACACCTGTCTCGAATAAATTTTTAACCATAACCGAACCAGTTGTAGATTAGAAACCGTAGGAACCAAAATATGATCATATCAACCGTTAAATTTTTCACGTTTCAAACCAGTTTTCAATGTTATATCAGTTTGAGCCAGTTCAAAACAGTTTCGAGTCTTATGACCATTTGGAACCAGTTTGTAACTGTGACTTTATTACTTCAAAATAAGCGCAAAGATCAAAGTAAAAATTTTCAAATTTCTGACTAAATGCAACAGCTTCAAAGCAAATTTCTTAACTTTAAACCGTCTCAAGACTTCAAAATGGAACTAGTTCACCATAAACTGCTTTAATTTACTTAACACAAAACCATTTCGAAACAGATCCTTAAGTTTTTTAAGCTACCCTCGATCATTTATAAGCTTCCCCCTGAAGCCAAAAACCTCCAACAAAAGATACAAAAAAAAAAAAAAAATAATAAAAACGGAGAAAAACACAAAAGCATTTGGCGTTGCCAACATGTCTGCCATGACAAAACCTCCAGTTACCAGTTCAGATCAGAGCCCCAGAGTCGAACGCCTCTGAAGAAGACCAAGTTTCAAAGGCTGAGACTGAAACTGAGTTCCACTGTCATGAAATGCCAAAATGTCTAGCTGCGAGTGCTACACACGATCCGAAAAAAAACCAAAAAAAAAAAAATTACACACAAAAAAAAAAAAGACTTTAACATCAACACAATGATTTCAATAATGAACAGTTTTTGTTGCTTATGTTGTTGTTGTTGTATATACATACATACATATATTGCCGCAAGGGTTTAATCTAGATAACAACCAAAACAAAAAAAAAACCATCGACAATCAACCGAAAAGTGCTTCAACACACACACACACACACACACACTCACTCAAAAAAAGCCACAACCAAATGAAACAAAGGCATTTTGAGGCTTAAACTCGTTGGATTGCTTCATGCCACGCCTCTCCCGCCCCCTCATCACTGAGTTGATCAATACATTTTGCGTCTTTAATGGAATTCTTATCGTGCAGCAAATTATTGTTATTAATTATTTTCAAAGGGGGGACCCAAAAGCGTTGAGGAAGGGGCAAACCCAACAACAACAACAACAACAACAGCAACCAATTGCTCAAGGGTTGGGAGCGACACGCTGTCTGTGAATGTGACTGCTTTGGCATAAATAATAATAAGAAGAAAAAAAACTAATACTTTATTGGTTGTGAGTGTGAAACGTAGTTGAGTGTCGAGGGGCGCACCTTTTGTCAAATTAGAAATCGCCACATTTGCCGCATTCGTTGATGATGCGGATTAACCTAGCTCGCTCGATACTTGACTGATGATCAACTGAAGCTTTATCCAAGCAGATATAAGTATATACATATATATATGGATAGTTTATTAGATTTAACAATTTAATTGAACAATTAATTGAATCAAAAGCCACAACCAGTTGAAGAGAAACCCCAAGATCTTTTTAAGAAATACTAAAGTTCAGATGCCAGCCTCCAAAATCTGACAAGCATTACAAATCATTAAAATAATGTATATACATATATACATATAAAAAAGCATATATTAGTTGTCTGTCATAAAGGCCAACAAAGCAAAACAGACAGACATTTTTATTATTTGTTTAAAACACTTCTTTCTTTTTTTTTTTGCTGTTGTTGTGCGAAACGCATTGAAATATTTGAACATGATAAATGATAATGATGAATGGTCATCATCGTCATCATCATCATCATCATCATCATCGCAATAGGCATGCTGTGAGTTGTGTGAGAGCTTCATCTTCATCCTGTAAGCGGCGGCAACTGCCTGCTGTTGGCATTTCTAATTTGTAAACCACAAGATCAGCGGATCAGCAGATCGACAGATCGGCAGATCAACGGATCAGCAGCCGCCACACGCTTGGCTACTTTTTGGCACACTGCGGGAAACAAAAAAAAAAAATAAAATAAAAACCAATGGGGAAAACGAAAGAAGTCCAAATGCCGACAATGAATAGCGCACATTGTTTTTTGAAGTTGGCAAATATCAATAAGGAGACAGCTCTGAGGAGAGAGATCTAAGGCGCAACAACTTTGCCATCTTACATAAAGTACTCCTGACAAGAGAAAGTCACTAAATGTTATGCAAAGAAAGTTTCACAAAAATTACAAAAGTTCTAAACATACGAACATAAATTTTAATCCATTTAACAAACTTTGTGGTAAATACCTTTGATAAGTTATAAGTAAATCTATTCAAATTTAGTTTCCCGATTGGAAGGCAACTTTTCATGTTTTTAGAACTTCGAAATGTAATTGTGGGCTAACTCTATCTTACATCGGTTGCTTTATAAGAAACTAACAACTTTCATTTACAGCACAACTTTCAAATATTTTCAGAAATGGTTATTTCATAAAGAATCCTAAGAACGGTGGCTAAAATATAAATGTTTAATTATGAAATTTGTAATTTTTATATTAGAATATCTATTTTCTATTGCTACAAATAGTTTAATTAAAGACAATGTCCCAAAACCTCAATAAAATATGTCGAAAAATATTTTGAAAATATGTTTTAGTCAAAAGTTACAAGACTTCACTGTAAAAAGTTAAAACAACAATCGAAATAATAATAACAGAATAAATAAAAAATAATTAATATAACGAAAAAAACTTTTAAATATGTAGGCTTCAAAAATATATTATTCTGAGTCGGGTTGGATTAGGAAAGGTGGATATTCTTGGTCGGGACTCTTTTGGTGGACCAGGTAGAAGATTCTAAACTGTTTCTAAAATATAAAATTTAATATGAGCTAAAGTTCTCTGTTTTTACAAGATGTTAGATTAAAGCAAAGCATTTCTAGATGCAATCACTAATTTAAGTAAGTTAAATAATTAAAATGTCTTAAAAAACCTTTCCAGATGGCAATAATAAAAGAGCAATTTTTAAAATTGTTCTCTAATTTCTTTATTGCTGTCCTAATTTGAACTTTCAAGCAATGTGAACAGAAGAATGTTTAATCATTCATATTGTTTCCATATAATTATATTCAAATTAGCAGTACCAGCCCACGTGATTGCTTAGGCTTCCTTTCTCTCTGTCTCTCTCTTCTTCGTATCTCTTTGTCTCTCTTTATCTGTCTTGGCATTTGAAGTTCTTTTACCTAAACTTTGCTTGGTTAATTAGCAAATGATTTACTACGTCAGGCATTTGCTTTATGCCACAGAAATGTAACCACCCAAAAAGTCTTAAAGACAAACCGCAGGAGACTTGTTGGCCACCAAAGCAAACATTAAAACAACAATAACAACAACAACAACAATAACGAACGAACAAAAACAACAGAAAAAGCCAACAATTTTCAGACATAAAACAATTTTTTGTTTGCAACTTGGCCTCGGAATGGGTCATGACGACGATGATGATGACGATGTATGGGAGTGTGTGTGTGTGTGTGTGTGTGTGTGTGTGTGTATGGTGTGTGGTGTGATCAGTGATCTGCTCCTCCTTCTTTTCAAAAAACAAAAAGAGAAAAAAAAACAAAACCAAAAATTATTAATTATAGTCACGAAAGGAAATAAAGATTTCATTTCAACAGAATGGAAAAAAAATATCGAAAAAAAAAAAATACAAACGGCCCGCACAAGCGGCTGAGGCACTGCAGCAAGCAGCAAGCAGAAGCAGCCGCCGCTCTAAAAGGATTATAAAAAAGTTGTCGAAACAAGCCATTGGCAACAGCAACAGCAACAACAACAACAACAAACATTATTAAGAAATTAAGTAATTTCTTTTTTATTTATGCTCCACGAGTTTTACTTTAGATTATCTTGATTCGGACCCAAAAGCTGGACACACATACAAAGATACAGATACATAAAAGGGTAGCTGAGGCTGATGCTGGTGCGGCTGCTGCAGCTGCTCGCAGCATTTTGAATCCGGCATCTTGGCCTGCCCTTGCCCCTGTGTGAAATTTATTAACGATTTTTTATATGATTTTTAGTTGTTTTTTTTTTTTTTTTTGTGTGTGTCCCCCTTCCATTCCAGTTCTTTTAATGTCTTTGTTTCGTCTTGGGAATCGCATCGAAGTTATAGTCAAGGTGTAGACATAGACACTTTGGGTGAGAAGAGCAGGGAACAACATCATTTCGCTTTTATTCCGTTGAAGATGAAATTATTTTGGATCCCCTTGACCACTAAGTGGAGCTAATTTGTTTGCCTGCCAAACGATTCAAGAAGAAACAAAAATGGCAAAAAGTATTTGAGAAGCGCTAATAAGCTGCATAAATTTTATGAGTGTGAGCCGATTAGCAATTCTGCGGTCAGAAGGACCACACACACACACACACCCAGACTCAGACTCGGATTGGGATAAGAAGTCTTTTGGACAAATTAATTGGTGAGGGTGTCGAAAATGTTCAAAAAGGAAGTTGCTAATCTGAACAACCGCAAAATGACTAATAAATTTTCAAAAAAAAATAAATAAATAAAAAAACGCAATAAATAGCAAATAGCTGAAGACAATTTCAGCAAATTTTCTAACAAATCGTTGCTTAAATTTCTATAGCCCGTATTTAAAGCGTTTTTTGTTGCTAAGTGTGACAAAAGTGAAACTTTTGTAGTTGAACTCTTTGGCGTTTGCCTCTTTGTGATTTTGTCGTTTAAAGTTTAGCTTAGATAATAAGCATAACCATATTGGGGCACGAGACAAGGTCAAGAAGAGCAAAAGCAATTTCCATTCGTTTCTCAGTTAAGTCAGTTAATTTGAGCACACGGTGCGTATGCGCAATATGCGAGAGAGCTTAATTAACAACAGTCCAACCACAACAACAGTAAAAATAAATGAATGCAAAAAAAAAAAATACAAAAAATTAAGTGCAAATTGGTAATTAAATGAGTTATTTATGAAATGAAATTTCACCAGGCAAGAGTCAGAATCTTTTTGTAGGCTTATTTTTGTATTAACTCATAAATTTGAAGTTCGTTAAGAATGCCACCACATTAAGCAGACCCACAGCGAAACAATACAATGAACAATCGATACTCACAATAAACAGAACAAAGACTAAAGTGCCGACAAGAAACCAAATGAAAAAAATAAGCCCACGCCTTTCTTTCAGAGGTTCTACTATGAGATACCCTGTACAGGAAATGAATGAATTGGTCAAAGTTGTTTCTACTATCGTAAACTCCAGTTACTTACTAACTCAAAAGTTTTTTTCATTGAGGCTGCTCAAGAATTTGTTTACCATATGCGATTTGCTTACTTTTGTAGGGTATAAAGAATCAGACTCAGACAGATGCAGTGAAAATACAAAAAAGAAGAAATTAAAAATCTGTAAAAATAAAAATGAGACAAAATATAAAAAGGGCATTGGCAATTTGTTGTGAAGCGTCCATTAACATAAATTAAAGACAGAGAACCATGACCATGCCCATCTGCACAGAGCAAATACATACCTACATATGTATATATATGTATATATTCCTTATTCACCCTTGATCAAGTGCAAACAATTTTCTGTGGAATTTATTAAGAGTGCTAACAAAACAATTTATGCCTTTTTAATGGCTTATTAGCCATTATTAGTCCCGCTTATCGCACGCTCCTCCAAATACACACACCACACACAGACACACACACACACACGCTCACACACACACACACACATTCCGCACACTCAAATTTGAGCTTATTTTTTTGGTTTTATTTTCTTTTTCTTGCCTTCGTGTCTGTGAGCTTGTTCTTCTGCCTGTCCCGCGCGGGTTTGTTTCGTTGACAAAAATGAAAAATTATCGTAATAAATTAAATTTGCTATCGCAAGACATTAATTCTGATGCCGCTGCTGCTGCTACGACTTCGTCTGTGGCTGCTGCTAAACAAAATGGAAAGGAATTTTAAGTTCTCCGTTTTGTTGTAGTGCTTTTGCTTGCTGCAGGCTCTCCAATTTTAGACTCAGTTTGAAAGTGAAGACATATACAAAAGACTTAAGCCACAAACTTGCTCTTGGGGAATTCAAGAATGGGAAATTCCAATAGGAACAATCAGAAATTCTGTATAATTAAAAATAAATGAAAAGATTAATTACATTGGGTCTGCTTATATTTTGTTAATGCATAATTTTTAAATTGTTGTTGATCAAAATTTCAATTGGCTTGGCTTGCTCATATTTGATCAGATTAAGTATAACACTAATAATTAAGCAATATGAATTTATTTTTTTTTATTTTTTATCTTAAACTGCAACAGGTTGAGCACCACATAAAAGTCGGTAAATTTCAAAAAGAAAATTATTAAGTACCTCTTGAGAAAGTAGTCCAAAACTGCAAACATTGTATGCCATTTTTATCAACTTGTAGCCTTAATGATAATAAAAGCATCACTTAACAATGTCAAACCAATAACATAAAGCGGTTTATGATATATGACGTCGAGTGATTGGTATTTTGATTACCATTTACGAATATTTAAATAATTTTGAACCAAAATTCCTTTTAACTCTTAACCGGTCTTAAGTTAAAGGGTCATAAAGGTATTATTATAAAAAAAAATTAGATGATGGGTAAGATCTATATTACAAAAGTAATTTGGTATAACCTAACAAAATTAACACACAGAATGTGTATTATATTCGAATCATTGGAACTCATTTAACCGAGTAACTTTAGCTATGAGATGTAAGAAAACATTTAAATATTTGTAAAAATGAAGAAGACTATAACTAAATAACTGGAAGACAAACCTCATTATCATTTCTTTTTTAGAATATTAGTCTATTTATAAGATCGAAATATATATTTGTGTATGATTTATTGACCTCGAGCCGACAAACCAAAGGTTTGATATATTTAGTTGTTAGATCCAAATCAATCAGTAACAAAAAAAATTGTTACGAAAACAAATTGTATCACAAACTAGCTAAGAAAAAAACTCTATTATAACACAATTTCGAATTGAGTTTCGCTGTTTTATAATGCACTTAACTGATTACACACACAGTTATTATACCTTCCGAAAGGGTATGAATATAGATATTTATATAGAACTGTATATTCTTATGACAAATGTGAAAGCATGCGACAGCAATTTACCAAATAAATTCATTAGCTAAACAAATAAACAATCGACAATAATAGCAACAATAAAATCAACTATTGACAAGCAATATATATTAAACATACTCACAAATACACATATATACATATGTATATATATATATACATGATCTCTGGGTGCGACACTGTGTAATCGGTAATTGTCGGTTAATTTATCAAAGGCAAATTGCAAAATGCACACAAACAATAAGAGAGTGAGAAAACAATAAATAAGTATAAATATTTTATTTAGATTTTAAACACAAAAGCAATATGTGAGTTACACTAGATAACATAGTAAGGGTATAAAGTTATAATAGATCAATGATTAAAGTTGGTAGCGGATTTTGTCAGATTCATCGTTAATGAATTAAAAATTGTTGGACTTATATTGAGTATCTCAATTTTATAATGAAATGTTTCAGCTGGAGACATTCGATCTCTGTATAATTTAATTGATTCTTGATTGACTATAATGGCAGAGTTGCCTTTTCTATCAAAGAATTCTTCACTACTTACATTTCATGCTTTTGTTGTCTAGTGGAAAACTATCTAAGTTGAGTTTAAATTGCGAGGCGTATACTGATCAAATAGTTATTGTTGTTGTTGTTGATGTTGTTGGGCATATATTTTTAGTCGAGACCGATGATGCTCATGAAGCTGCTGTCGTAGACAAGACAGCGCCAAATGTTGCGACGTTGGCAACACAGAAAAAAAAAAGGAGGAGGAAAAAAACAAAAGACTGAGACAAGAAACTTGAAAGGCAAACGAAGTGAGAGGGGGAGAAATAACGCTCAAGACACATGCTGGCACATTTCTTTGATAAGCATTTAAGTGTGTGCGTTTGTGTGTGCGTATATATGTATATACATATCTTATCTGGCCAATCAATCTTTGTTGTTTGTTTTAAACACGTTTCATAAAAATTAATTTTTTTATTTATTAAGCAAAAAACTTTTTATGGCATGCTGCGTAGAGCTGCTGCTACACAAAACTCACACAAAGAGAAAGAAGCAGATGAGGATGAAGAAGATGTTGATGATGATCATGATGATGATGATGATGATGATGTCGAAGAGGGGGAGGAAGAGCAGGCGGTGGGGTATAGGAATAAACACCTGCTGCGACCCCCTTCGCTTGGATTGTATACCATATGTATCATGATATCATCACCCGAAATTCCTCTCGCTGCCAAATAAATCCTAATACTAAACAAAAAAAAAACAAAAACAATGTTCAAATTCTTCTACTCACATCTCCCGCTGCTCTTTGTGTTTCATAAAATATTAATTAATTAGTCAAAACTGAGAGAAAGAGTCACCAGACCGACAGAGCGAGGAGGTGAAAACTACTTTTAAGTTAGAAAGCAAAGATAAAAATTAGATAAGCTTTGACATCAAACAGCCATTGTATTTGCTCACAAACCAAGCCAACCCAATCAGTCCAATCAAGTTCAAGTTTATGACTCCAACTCCGTATCAAAACTTGAAGAAGTTGTTAAACATTTCAGAACTTTATTGTCTTTTAAATAAACGAACGATGAGAAAATCAACCGAGACCCAATATACCTCGTACATTTATTCTTTGTGGCTTGCTGATGATGCTTGAGCTGATTATTGAATCACGATAAGCTGCAGCTTTTTTTCTTTTAATGATCAAAACCGATATTAAACCATTAACGAAACGTATAAATAATATAATGCCGATTTTATGAATGAAGAAATCAGGCTTTAAATAGTTTTTCAGTTTTTCAGCTAATTACATTTCGGTTCTCAGAATAAAAGAGCAACAAAAACCTAAACAACATCTTCTACAATCTGACACTTGGCATTTTTGATCGCTACTTTAATCACTTATGGGCATGAAATGCAGTTTTCAATTTTCCAAAAACAAAAAACAACAACAACAAAAAAAACTTCAAAACCAATCGCTAGCCATAATGGGAAAAACAATTTCATTCATGCATATGTCTATTAGAAAACTATTTGAAATATTTTCATGCCGCCGCTCCACAACAACATGAGTTGAAAAAACGTGAGCCAACAATTGTTGCCAGAGAGCCAGAGACCACCTAAGTAACTTGTTAGAATTAATCGACATTTTTTCTGCTCGTAAAGCATTTTCGAAGGCCAATTTCGGTAAAGCCATCAACAAAAAAAAAAAAAAATATTTTTAAAAATCAAAAAGAAAAAACAAAAAGGAAACGGAATAAGGCGAAGGTAATTGAAATTGCAGCTGTCAAATTAATACAAACTTGTTAACAAAATGCAAATCTTGTCTACAAATGCCGCAAATAGTTTACCCTAATCAATCTGAGATATATGACAGTTCTTGATTCGATTTGTTACAAACACAAATAAGAGTTCTTTGAGTTTAACTTTGAACTTTAAGATAAATAGGAAACCTCAACTAAAATAACTAACTATCTTCTTTTTGTCCATAGAATTTTTAGTTTTGTATGTTTCCATTATTTATTAACAATTTAAGTTAGAGTATTTCCTCGTAAGATTTTGCATTTAATTTTTTAGTTCAATTCAGTTAAAATGCTTGGCGCATCTTGACATTTTTTTCATTCGTGGGTTGCCATTTTTGGTATGCCTTCTAATTGTTTTGTAATTTGTTAGCAATTTAATTTGCGGTTGCATTTTGTTAGATTCTGAGTGATTGTCGCTTTACTGGCAATGTTGTTGCTGGTGTTGTTTCAATTTTGTATTTGTATTTAACTAATTGCAAATGCAGTGCGGCGGAGAGTGCGCGTTAGTTTTGATTTGACATATTACTAAAACGTGCAAGCTTTAATAGGAACAACTCTACATATGAGCAATATATTCAACATTTTATTAAACATTAACATTAATTGTTGCACATTGATTTAGTGGCTTTTCGACTCGGTTAAGTCTGTGTTTGCTGTGACGACTGTGTCGACTGTGACGCCAAGTCCAAGTTGCCTCATAAAATTTTATGGAAATTTGTTTTTACGACTGATGAATGAGTTTTTTTTTTTTTTTTTGTTTTAGCTGTTGTTGTTTCTTGCTCTGCACTTGAACTTGCCTTGGGAAGTGAAAAAATTGTGGGCGTTGGTTTCCTTATTGCTCAGAACGCCATGTGTGGCCACACAGTTAGAATTTCATTATTAGAGTCACTTTATTTTTCAAGCGAGGTCATTTGGGACCTAATTATTCGCCAGTTGAAAGTACTTTCCATCATAAGTTTGACAGCAATAGTAACTCAATCAAGGTTGTGGAAAAATATGAGCAATTCATTTCATTTTCCTGCAGCATATAGTGAGACAAGGTTAGGTCTGTATGAACTATTCCGTAAGCTGATAAATTGAATTCTCCAAGTTCTCTATAAATAGAATTGGTTTTTTATTTTGTTTGTATTTCTGTTAATATTTGTTTTCCAAAGTCGGAGACTTCAAGGTTTTGAAGTCTTACAATATTTCTTTATTATCTTTGATCAAGCGCCAGACAAATTGTCGTCCGACAAAAATAAAACGTATTTGTTGACTTAAAATTGATCGCCCAGGATGAATACATATATCCATGTATCGATTACTGTTGCACTTGAATGTTGACTTAAAAGTTCGCCCACAACATGAGGTAAGTCGACCTGGAGATACCCTTTAGTTGGTAGACACATAACTTATGTTGCCATACATGTTGCTGGCTTGCAATGTTTCTGAGTCAACATGCTGCCAGTCGAAAATGTTTCTAGACCCTCATACAGGCAACCTTATGGTCATAAAGCTTTAATAATACTAACCTAATCTTTAACTAAATTGTTTCATCTAGGCATTAGACATTTTGAAAAAGCGAATAAACCCTTTCGCCCTTTCATTGGATACGGGGTATAAAATCAGCAGAAACAATAAGAATTGGCGGGCCCCACAACGTCTAGCATAAATTTGGAAAATGTCAAAACTTTTGTGTGTGTGTGTGCGTGTGTGTGTGTGTTTGCATGAGGAGCCTGTCTTAATAATTCTTTTTATTATTAATAAATAAAGCTTAGTGTTGCTGTTTCTGGCTGCCGCTCGGTCTGCTTATATTTGATTTTATTGCTCTGTTGTTGTTGCTGTTGTTTTGGGTTGCTGTTGTTGTTGTTGTTGCGGTTGCTAAATAAACAAAAGGCGTGTGTCGAGCGTCGAACGCGGCGTAGTGATCGTTGTTAGAGCTGCCCAAGGCTTTGACTTTGAAAAGCGTTTAAGCTGCTTAAGCGTGTGTCCGAAACTGAAACTCAAGAAATCTCTCTCCCTATTCCTCTCTCTCTCTCTCTCTCTTTCTCTCTAACTCTCTGGTTGTTTTGCCCCGTTCCCGAATGGCCCCCTTATTGGTTTCCACTGGCTTCTCCCTACGATGGGCTGCTGTCATCGCTTAAAAATTTCGCCAGCTTTGTTTTTTGCTTTTTTTTTGTTGTTATTTGTATTATCATTATCTGTTTTTGGGTGCTGTTGCCGCTGGGTGTGACAAATTATCATCAACTGCGACGGCAGCAACAACGGCAACAGCAGCAGCATCTGTGGAGCCAAATTGTCTGGTTGGTTGTTTGTTAAAGCTGATTTGCTGTTGTTGTTTTTGCTTGTTAGTTGTTTATTCGTTTTGTTGTTTTTGTTTTTTTTTTTTTGCTGTTTTTTCTCCCCTTAGTTATATACAATAATTTGTATTCATAGTACGAGCCTGAGCTAAATGTGTAGTTATGATTTCAGCGAAATCTGAAATATTATTGTAGAAGTTTATTTTTAAACTTTGCCGCCTTACAATTTCAATTGCAGTAAATGTTATAGAAAAATCGTTTTATTATACAGCAAATTATTCCAGAAAATCAAATGGAATTGTTCATCGAGTTTCGAATGCATAAGCCTATTCAAAATAAAAAAACCTTTGGGCTAATAAATGGTTAGAGGAAAAGTACTTATAATCTTGATCAATTTTTTTTATCGATTTTTTGGGTCTCGCAAAATTGTCACCACTTGTCGACTTGCTTAAGTAATTTCCACGGATTTCATTCATAGTATAATAATATATGCACTTGCTCTTGGCTTTCTCTTGAATTATTTTTTTTCGCTTCACAAATGTTAATTTAAGTAAAAAGCTATGACCAGAAGGCTTTTTCTTTAGTAAGTACCTAGAAATTAAACAATTTAAATAAGAGTTTAAACAATATCTTAATTTCAATTTTAAAAAAAAAAAGAATTCAAGTTCTAATTCATTTATTTTATTATTGACAATGAAATAAAGATCTCACATGAATGTAACTTGTCAGACTTGAACATCAAATTATGTGTAAAGATTTATTGAGACATGAAAGTATTTGAATATTGATTACATAATTTAATAACACAGCTTTTTAATATCATTTTAAATAACATATAAGAGAGTTTAACGTAATAAAAAAAACTTAATAAAGTGACAAGGTAAGAGTGTAGACTCTATTTATTTGGCATTTCAAATTTCACTTTTAGCCAATTTAAATAATATTTCTTTGCCCATAAATGTTGTGAAGAATATGGTGTGATGTGTGAGTTGTTGTTTTTCTTTTTCAATTTAGTTTCGCCGTTTTTAAAAAGTCAAAGTCAAGTTTTATGAGAGAAACATAAATTTCGAAACGCTTATGGATTTTTATATGTATATGTTACTTTGTTTTGTCATTTTAGTTAAATAATTGATGGCGTTTTTATTTATATATGCGCAAAAATATATTTGTATACATAAATATCCAATCAAGTGGGTCACTAAGCTTTGACAGTTATGGGGCAAAAATAGAATTTCAGTAGGGGAGAACAAAAGACTTGGGCAGCAAACTTTATGGCAGATAAGTGAGTGACTATGTGTGTGTGTGTGTGTGTGTGTGTGTGTGTGCTAGAGTGTAGGCGGGGCCAATGGCTATATGAAATTGACATTGATTTGGCATACAAATCATGTTGTCAATGCAATTAAAATGTAATCAAAAGGCTAGGCGAGTTGACGGAAACAAAAAAGAAAAGAAAAATAAAGACAAAGCTCTTTGACTAAGTGTAAATAATATCTTAATGGTAAATTAAAGCCACAAACGCGTTATACCAACTCGATCGGTTTGGCAACAGCCACGCCCCCAATTTACGCTATGAAAATCAAAGTATTATGCGGTTTTGTGGTTTGCTTTTTTCCTATGGAAATATTATTATTATTATTATTATGATTATTTATGGATTAGTCGGGGTGTGTTTAAAGGTGTAAGTAAGTGACATTTGTGACAACGGTGCTAAAGTTGAACATAAAAAAAAACGCATTAGAAACAAAGCCACTGACATGGGTGAGCAATTGCTGTGAACATTTAGGATTTCAGTCATTACAATACGAAAATTTATAGCCATTTCACCTTGAACCAATGTGGAAAGGGAATATTTTGCAAGTCCATTTAGAAATTTAAGACTGTGGTTAGGCATATTTACAACCTCATCGAAAAGGCTTAAAAGATTTGGTCAGAAGGGAGCAATTTCGATTATGTCTTTATTGAATTTCATTATCAAAACTGATCGGTTAGACTTACTAGTTTATTATCGCATCTTAAATTCTTAGCCTTATTTATTTCAGTGTAAATATTTTTACCCAATCTTTGCGAGATTCTAACTCAATCAAGCTTTGTTCTTCGGTGAAAGATCAGCGCCTCGGAAACAAGTTTTTAAATGTTTCTGTTTGTAAGTGATATTTAAACATTTGTTTCTATGAATAGAATATATGCTTGAGGATACATATACCCAATATAAGGATGCAAATAGCACAATGTTGGGATTATAAATCTGTTGTCAGACCTTGATGGCAAAGAATAGGCTATCAGAGGCAAGCTTTGCATTTTGGTCTAAAACAAGTTCTGAGACTGGAGAAACTTTATTGATTTTACTTAAATATTTTGCTAAGTTCCATTTACATTTACAAAAATTTTGTAGTTAAGCAATTTAACTTTCAAATCAATCAGATGAGGCTTCATTTATTGCATCTCGTTTGATCTGTTATAAATATTTTTACTCTTATTTTCATTTGAAGTGGTAACACAGAGAAACTTGTTATTATAAGGCTTCGTTTCGTTTTTTATTTTTGAGTTATAAATAACAGGATCTTAAAGTTGGCGACAACTTGGCTCCTTGAAGCGGCTCTTGTTGGTTTTTTTTGCTGTTGTTGTTGCTATTATTCATTAGCGCTTTGGCGATTTTTCATGATTAAAAATGAAAAGTGTTGGCATTAAGTGGTGTATATGGGGAGACAAAAAAACAGGTAACCTCGACCAAATCAACAATCAGTGACAGAGATAGAGAGCGAGAAAGAGTGAGAGGCAGAGAGACTTGTAGTCATCTACATTGGTATTACTCATACGCAATGTTGCACCTGCAACAAAACTTAATTACTAAGCAGGAAATATTAGCGCACATATGTCTATGTGTATGTATGTGTGTGTGTGTGTGTGTGTGTATATATATATAGAGTTAAAGCAAATAAAACTAATGAACAAGAAATATTAATTTGGCCAAAATAAGAAAAACACGCCAACAACTTTCAAGTGCCGACTGCTGCCTGTTGCTGCTGCCGCTGCTGCTGTTGCCACAAAGAAAAGAAGAAGAAGAGAGAAAAAAAAAAAGGAAACTTAAACATGCATTTTAATTGCAGTCCCCCAGCTAGCATTTGCGCCAAGTCTACGGATATTTGGTTAGTGGCAAAACAAAATGCCTGCCACAATTTGTATAAACACATTTTGCATTGCAGAAATTTAACGGCAGCAACAAGAAAGGAAAGTTAACACGATTTTCAATTGACTGAAATTGCCAATACACTACAATTTTTAATGCAAATAAAATGAGTTTACTAATTTGTAGAAAAGAATTGGCTCTTTGAAACACATTTAATTGCATTTGATGTAGAAGCTCATTCATAAATTTTGAATACGGTAAAAACTATATTTATTTTATTTTCTGGCAATAATTTGTTCAGGTAAACTCATCAATAAAACCTAACATTAAATGTGAGTCTTCTGATGCCAAATGAAATGTAAATATATAAAGGCTGAAAGGAGTTTCAAAAGTACATAAAACATTCGTATAGAACCCAGTAACTCGAGTACTAAAATTGCTATGCGCTTTTGTCATCTAAGTTAACCTGAATTAATTCTTAATACTCATCTTAATTATCTTTTGTAGCCATTAACAAGCAATTTGATTATGACTTAATTATGATTTAGTAATAAAATATTTATTAACTTTATCAACAAATTGCATAGAAAATTAACCTTGTCCTATTTGAAAGAGTATATTTAAAATAAAACAAATTGCACAAGCAATTGTCTGCTGCATGTCTAGTCGTCATCGTTGTTGCTGTTGCTGTTGTTGCTGTTGTTGCACGAAGCTTCACAAATGAGAAACAAAAACAAAACCAAACTCCAATGCTAACGATGTCGGCGGCTAAAGTTGAGCAATCAAATAAAACTAAGTAAAACTAAAAGAGAGACACAACAAACAAAAACCAACCGCAACAGCAACAACAACAACAACAAAACAGAAAACATTGTCACGTCAAATTCATGTCATTTAATTAATTTTGTTTACTTGCCGCAACGATAATTTGTTTGTTGCTTTTGTTGTTGTTGTTGTTGCAGCAGTGGCGACTTGTTGTCTTTGAAAAAATTTTCCATGGAAAATGCCCATACGCTTGGCATAAAGTCAACTCTTTTTGGCTACCTCCGCGACAAGAAAAACTATTTTCCCACATGACTGCACTTTATGCAAATAATAATATGAAGAAAAAAATAAAAAAAATTCGCATGAAATCAAACTTGCTTGCTTTTTACAATTTTTTTTTTCCTTCAATTTTTTTATATTTTTTTTTGCTTGTAGTTTTTATCTGTTTGGCTGTTTATTCAAAGATTTGCCGACAGACTCTTGACGGGCTGTCAAATAAATGTCGCTTTATTCAAATTTCGCATAGCCACTAATTGTCTTTAGTGGAAAAGACAAAGGCTCATTTTGCTAACAAGCTCTGAACTTGAACCCCAAAATGAAAAAACAAAAAAAAACTTAAACATTCAAAAGCAAAAAAAAAAAAAAGAAAAGAGTGCAGATTAGCCCTCTGCTTCTTGGCTTGGCTCTGGTTGTTGGTTCTTGGTTGTTGGCGTTCTTTTTGGCTGTTGGCTTGGGTAGACTTTGTGTCGCAGACTTTTTTAGGTTTGCTTCTCCTCAATCAACTTTCGATCAAAACGCGCCGCAAATTTTTGTTGCTTGCCTTTTGTTTCACACACAAAAAAAAAAAAGCTGAGAATTCGAGTAAGAAAGGAAAAAGAGGTTCGAGTGGAACCTTTTGGCGGCATTTTGCATGCCTCATTTGATTTTTGTTTTAGATGCGTTCTGATAGATCACAAAAAAAACCTTTAATACAAAGCATACACAAAAAATTAATGAAAAATTTCAAAAGTCCATTGGCAAGGCACAGTGGTGGGTAAGTTTGTTAATTATTATTAGGACACGATTTGCTCTATTGCTCATATTATTTATCAATCCGAATTTAATAATCTTAAAACATTTTTAAAGTAGTTTTTAAATGGACAAAAGGGAGACACACAATTTCTTTGGAAACTTTCAGTTAATATCATTTGTTTTTCAGAAGTACTTAAATTTTTTAATCGATTTGGTTTTCTTCTCTATGGCATAAATTTGTGACCACTGTACGGCGCTCAGTACCAAGTTCATTGAAGTTGAAAAACGGAAATTATCAAACGAAAGAGATACCGAGTGCAAGCGTACATACGACACCGGATGTCTGCCAGGAGGACACCGTCATATACATAATTCTATATGTGCATGTATGTATGTGCGATCAACAGGCTGAAGGATAAACCATAAAATAAGAAAAAGAACAAAAAAAAAAAAAACACAAGAAAGAAAACCAACTAACTGCCTACAAAATGTCTGCTTTAGCTGCGGGATGAGTTAATTAAATCTGTCAATACTAACATGGCCCAAAAAGCCAACAAACAACAACAACAACAGCAGCAGCAGCAGCAGTTGTAGGAGCAACAGCAGCAGCCGTAGGAGCAGTCATCAAACGACCATGTCCATGTCCCTGTCCAGCGGCCCATCATCATCATCATCATCATCCAGCAGGAGCAACAGCGGCAATAAAAAATGTAGCACGCCATGTGCGGGCCGGGATCGGGTCCACAAAACTTGGCTCAGTTGTTTTTTTTTATTTTTTTTTTGTTTTTTTGCCTGGAATGTAACTTGATTCCTATTAACTCATCAAGTTGGGCGCTGGGGCGTTGTTTTTTCATCCTTCTTTTTTTCTGTTTTTTATTTTTCGTTTCTGTTATTCTGCTTGGATTTTGTTCGTTTTTGGTTTGCCTCTGGTGGCCAATGGATTGAGAATTGGAGGCTAAAAATTAAATCACTTTTGGTTAAGCAAAAGGCAAAAGGAGAGCTTCAAAATGCGGCCACACGGCTTAAGGCAATTTGTAGCCCTGTGCGGTCCTTTTACCAACCAGAGCAGAGTGTGACTGTGTGTTCGAGTGTGCGAGTGTGTGTGTGTCTTTTTGTGTGAGTGTGTATTTTAGGTGTGCTTGTGTTGGCTTTATAAAAGCAAATATGTTCACACACTTTACTAATAGCTCCATAAATAATAACCAAAGAGGTCAAAGTGTTGACCAAAATACACTGAGAGAAATTATTTGAAATCAATATATTTGAAAATTCTGAAATAAAAACTATATTTTGACACTTGCTAAACTTGTAAAAAACCGAGAATAACATTATTTTCTTTTTCAATTTTTTTAAATTTTGTCTGTTCCAAACATTTAAACCAAAATCCATGACGTCATACACATAAATGACTCACAAAAAATGCTCATATTACAGCTGCATAGACAAGTCTTGCATATGCTAACAATGAAACACCAATAGGAAAATTTTAAATTTTCTCGAGCATTCGTAAATTTAATCAAACAGTTAAAGAAGTTCTTTGGCTCTTTGTCTTCCACACATAAAGCCGTGTTGGAACTCTTTCTTCTATTTGCACATACATATGTTAAAGCAGATGAGCTTAATGTCCACTATAATAAGCAATTCTTTTTTCTTTGACCTTAGACAGCTATGTGTTATAGCGATTCCATTCCACTCGTTTCTAGTTAAGAGACAAATACGACATTTCAGTCAAATAGAATGAAATTTTGGGTATATCGGATCGTCTATTGAAGCTGATCAGCAACATGTACAGCTTGTGGCGTCAAAAACGCATTGCAAAGCAATTTTTTAAGTTTTTTCTAAGATATAAATAACTAGTCACTATGGACAAAGCTTTCTAAATAGTTGATACAACTGATTTTTAACTTGTGGTAACTATAAATAAAGTCGCCATACCGATTCGGAAATAACGTATACTAGTAACAGATGCTTTCTTTTTTTAGCCTTCGTTATATTATGCGGGACTTATGTTTCTCTATCTCTTTCTTATTTTGACTTGCGTTGCGAAGAACGAGCAAATCAATCACATGGCATCTCCCCCACATGGGATTTCCTTGTAAAACTATTATTTGTATAGCTAATGAGCCTGTAAAAATTAATAGTAAATTTTAGTTAATCAAATGTTACTGTGATACTTTAAATATTGTGGTTTGCGGAGGTAGAAGTGAACATGACAAAAATTGAAAATAAATACCATAGTATAAGAGTCTGCACACTAAATTTGATGACTCTAGCTCTACTAGATCTAGGTGTCCGGACAGAGTTCGATGGCTAGATCGACTTGGCTGTTGATGCTGATTAAGAATATATAAACTTCTGAATGTTACACACGTTTTGGCGACTTAAATATACACTTTTACCCTTTTATGGATAAAGGGCATAAAAACTTTAACAAAATATTTAATGTGATACAGTCAAATCACTAATAAAAAAGTTATAAAATTTTCATAGCATGCTTTAGGGATGATATGTGAAAATTTCTCAAAGAATCATGAAATTTTTCAAAGATTTTGCTATTTCTGGGCAAAACTTTTTCGACTGTAGACATTTGCAGCATCGCGGTATTGGGGAGCATTGTCAGCCCGTCAGTCGCACGTCCAGTTGCCCCACACAGACAACGGAGAGAGAGAGAGAGAGAGAGAGAGAGAGACTCGTCTTGCCTCGCCTTGCCTTGCCTCGTCTCGCCTTGACACGGCTGCGTCGTAGATGAAGATGTGTGTGGTGCTTGGGCCTGGTGTCTGGGCTGATAGTGTGTGCGTGTCTCAAGTTTTCAACAACAAGGGTCCATGTATAGGCCAATATAAAAACGAAGGAAATAACCAACAAAACCGAAGCCAAACCAAAAAGAAAAAAAAAAATGAAAAAATATATATAAAAGGATGAGCGGAGAAACAAAAAGAAAGCAAAAGAATACCTTAATTACGGTTAATGGAGCGTTCGAAAACCGATGCCACAGAGCTCTGTGTGTGGGGTATCTCTATCTCAACTGGCAACTCTACCAACCAAAAGAGTTGGCTCTTGCCCCTCGTCCATCTGCATCTCTTCTGGCCCATCTCCACCTTTGGGTTCTCTGTTCTTTTCAGCCGCAAAATAACTTAATCACATTTCCAGCAGAAACACACAGAGACCACAAAAATCTGCGAGCCATGTTCGTAATTTTGTATATAAATGAGCTGCGGCCACCTAATGAGCCTGATTAACCATCCAGCCAACGACAGACGGAGTGAGAGGGAGCACAAAAGATAGAGAAAGAGACAGAGGGAGAGAGAATCTCTGAGGCGGTCGCTAAACCAAAAAAAAAAAAAAAAAAAACAGAAAATGATTGCGGTGTTTCATTTAACTGCTTTCATGCCACAGATCGCGTCGAATGGGACGCGTCCTTTTGACCTCGAAAAGCCTTGCCTTTGAGCTCGACGAGTAAGTTTATGAGTTACCCCTCCCCACCCCCATCTGCACCTCTACCCCTACCCATACACCGAAGATGTTTTCGAGTCTGAGACGCTTTTAATTTGCATACGATGTGTCAATGATGTGGACGACAACGTCGCGTGTGGCTTTCCTTAGTTGTTTTTGTTGTTGTTGCTGTTGCTCTTGTTGTTCTGGCTGTTGTTGTTGAGGGTAATAAAAATCAGCTTTGCTTTAAATGCCATAAACAAAACGCCTGAACATTTTTGCTGACAGATGTCTTCATTGAAAATTATACAAGGAAGGCAGCAACAGCTCCTCCGCCACCACCAACAGCAGGCGAGGAGAAAGGGACAGAATAAGGTTTCGAGCACAATCTGAGCCTGGGATTCGGTCTCAGTCTCAGGCGTCAGGTGGCTTAGCCGTGAGAAAGTTTACTCATCTTCACTTTAAAATTTGCTTAAGCAATTATGTGCTCATTTCTCGCAATGAATTCAAAATCATTTTTATATAGTTTTGAAAAATGTAAATCTTTTTTAAAATACTCAATAAACTTATTACAATCGTTATGTTTACTAGTTGGTCATGTTATGAAGCAAAAACATATGCAACAATGTGGAATTTATTTTATAACTAACATTTTTTGAGTATATAATATCAGAAATATTAAAATTTTAATTTCAAATAATCGAAAACCCCTTAAAGAATCCACATTTATATCTATTAAAATAATAGAAATTTTGAAGAATATTATTTTTTGGATGAAAAAACAAATTAAAGAACATTATTTAAATTAGTTTATTTGGACAGATTAAAATCTACAAAAATGTGGATTTTTGACATTGCAAAGAAAAAGGAAATAGTTTGGACACCATGATTAAGTAATCTCAAACAAAAGCAATTAGAATAATTTCTTATTAGGAATTCGTAAAATTGAAAAGTTTGAAATCTTTCTATTATTAATAGAAAATAATAAACGTAGAACTATATTAAAATCGCTTTACTAGTTCTTGATTTTATTGAAGAATTGTTTCCATTCTTAAACCTTCAATTAAAAATTTGTCTATCGAAGTTTTAGAAGTATTTACCATTTTCAATTACAGGATATTCAAGTTGTCTATAATTCGTTTCATTCAAGTCAAGCTTAGTCATGTTTTGGCTATTTGCCCCATCCCCTGCATGTGCTTGTGTTCGGTTTTAGAATCGCAGCATAACTTAATCATAACTTTTTGGGTGGCCCCCCATTGCCCCAAAACAATGCTGAATTGTTCTGCAGACCCAAACCGAGATACACTTTGATTTTAATCTGAAAACTGGCCCAGCATAATAATATTGTATCATTGTATCTCAAGGAGTCACCGCCAATGTTGGTCGTGTGATTGTGGAGCAGCAGCAGCAGCAGCATCAGACCTTCGTCTCTTTCTTTCTTCTCCCATCATCATCTCCATCATCAATGGCAGCTTTGGGCCTACCGTACAAAAGAAAAAAAAAAAAAAAGAAGTGGTTTTTTGGCTTTGGCACGCTGAAAATTTTATGACTTCATTTGCTGACCACCAAGAGAGAGAAAGACACACACACACACACCACAGAAGAGGACTGGCTACATAATAGGCCGGCTCAGTTGTGTTCCGTTTGATGATGGTCAGTTTAGTATTTGGATTTGATCTGGTTTTGGCTTCCTTCTTGTTCTTTTGATTCTGAAAATGCAATACTTGGAATTTTGTGCAGCGGCAAGCATAGGACAAAGGTTTCTTTTGAATTTTGATTAACATTTCGATTGTGTGGCATTAGACACTTGAAATTAACTAGCTATCCTAACGAAACCTGCTCAACAGACATAATTAAACAAACTCAACAAGATTGCAAACAAATTAACGAAAATGTTTAGAGATCGCTTGAGTGACTTTCAGAATTCGAGTCTCTAAACTTTATCTTCTCGATTCAAATTTGTGTTATTCTACAAACTACAAATCAACTTTCTGTTTTATCTGTTTACCATAATTCGTTTAATATATGCATTATTCATAAAAAGATATTCAAAAATTGTATCCAGTCGTATCGGCCTCCTGTCGTCTATCATTCTGTTTACCCTTGCTACAGGGTGAACATGTATCGTTATCTGTAATTTATGCACTTGTACTTTGAATCACTTAGTTTCCTTCTGTTGTTCTTGTTTCTCCTGCTCGCCCTCCTCCTTCTCCTTCTGCACCACCACCTCCACCTCCACCATTCTTTGCCTTGTGTCCTTTATGGTTGGTTGTTGCTGTTGTTATTGTTGTTATTGTCACACACATAGAAAACGATTAAGGCAATACGATTTTGATCTTATCAAGGGGGCAAACCACAACAGCAACTTCAGAGGGACACACACGCAGTCACTATGAACTGGATGAATGGCAAGGGAACAAAAGGGAATTGGTTCGAGGGATAGGACGAGAAACAAGGAACAACAACGTGAACAAGTCACCAAGTCGGAGAGTCGGAGAATCGCTTCGAGTGCGTGCGTAGAACAGCTTCATAAATGTAAATTAGATCTCGTTTAGCATTGAATATGGCCTCGTAAATAAATGCCAAATGACATCATTATCATTCTGTTTTTTTTTTTTTCTTATTTTGTATCCTGCTGCACAGTGGTTGCAAATCATTGCAATTGTGAGTTTTGTTTGTTTTCATGGGAGTTTTTGCTTCCAATTGCAAATAAATGGTAAATAGTTCCATTTTAAAATGTTTTTTTTTTCAGTAATTGTCATTTAATTTTTAACCACTGTGCATTAGTTAGTTAAGTTCCTTTGGGCTGTGGTTGTAGCTGCATCCTCTTTTCCTGTTGCTCTCGTTTCGAATGTCTCTGTTGCTGTTTGCTGCTGCTCGTTATCTTTTGTTTTATATGCTACCTTTGATGTTGTCGATGGCGATGCCTGATAGGCGGATGAGGCAAGGCTCTAAAGGAGATCTCTCCCGATCAGTCCATCTGTCTCACTTGCACTCTTTCGAGGGGACCTTATCAGCAACTGGCGATCAACGTTTGCTGCCTGGTGATAATGACTTGTAAGTACAAAATGGCTTGTCAGCATTGCTGCTGTTGCTGCAGTTGTTGTTATTGTTGTTGTTGGTGGCAATTCTTTTTTTTTCTTGGCAATTCATGTTGTTGGCTTAAATTCTTGGCTGATTCTGCCTGCGCATCACTTCAATTAATTTCGTTGCTTTAATTTGCGTTTTGTTCCAGAAGAGCCTTACAAGCAAATCGTGCTCCACGGCGTCCGTTTGTCTATGCCAGAGCTTCATTATTTTCCTTTTTCTCTATTTTATTTAGTGTTTGTTGTTGTTGCTTTTGTTGCTGCCAACAACATCATGAAAAATGCATTTCCAATGAGAATGTCAGGACTAGTGTGGCACAGCAGCAGCGGCAACTCGAACGTAGACTATCTGTCTCTTCAGCCTCAAAACTCACTTAAAATTCTTGGGACATGTTCATCGAATGAACGGAAGAGCGAGGTTACAAGGCAGGGATCTCTGTGTCTCTGTGTGTGTGTGTGTGTGTGTGTGTTTTTTTTTTTTTTTTTTTTTTTTTTTTTTTTTTTTTTTTTCTAGGTGGCAAAAAGCGTTGAAAGCCGAAGTGTGGGACTTGCCTCTCGGCTCACACCACTAAACACCCACCCGTCCTCCGTTTCCCTCCGCGGAACTACCGTAAGGTATAACTTCGCGGAGGGGGAGGGGCCTATTGCCTCATCTTTGAATTCTGCGCAGTCTTTCTGCGCGACGCAGTTTTTGGAGAATCATACATGTCGTGTTACACACGGCGGACCAGCAATCTTCTGAGCTGAGTAGGATATCTACCATTGAAGTAACTGTAGGCACCCTCCCAACTCTTCTACTCAACTCTGATCGCTCTTCTTCAAATTGCGGACAGACAAAAAATATGTGTTCTGCGTCTTCAATTATACCCGGACCGCAGTAAGTGCAGTACGGGTCGTCTTCATGTCTAAACCTATTTAGGTAGTGCTTAAACACTCCATGTCCAGTCATAAGTTGCGTCAAGTGGTAATCAACTTCCCCATGCTTCCTATACACCCATTTTCTGATGTCCGGAATAAGTCTATGAGTCCACCGTCCTTTGTCAGTTGCATTCCACCTCGCCTGCCACACTGTGATGCAGTCTTCGCGCACTGTCCTCCTTCGGGTTTGGGGAGGAATTCGTGCATCCTGATCTCTATATTTTACTGCTTCATACACCAAGAGATCTATTGGTGGGACACCCGCTATTACATGGATAGCGTCAGCTGAGACCGTTCGAAAGGCACAGCACATTCTAAGGGCACAGAGTCGATGCACTGACTCTATTCCTTTTCTGTAAGTTGCGCATCTTACGGCGTCTGCCCAGATGGGGGCTGCGTATAGTAGGATCGACCTGACTACCCCCATAATCAGTTTCCTTCGCTGTTGCTTGGGACCCCTCGTATTTGTGGTGATCCGAGAGAGAGCCCGTGTCGCGTGTGCTGCCTTACCGCAAGCGTAATCGATGTGTTGCTTAAAGCTCAGGCGATGGTCTAGTATGACTCCTAGATACTTAATACATGGTTTAGACTCAATGACATGGTCTCCAACCCGTATTTTTGCCACTTCTACCTTCTTTCTCGTGCTAATAAGCACTGCCTCTGTTTTGTGGTCGGCTAAGGCCAATCCTGTAGCTCCCAGCCAATCCTTAATAATGGAGATTGCTATATTGCACCTATTTTCGGCATCGTGCAGCTGCTTTGCGACTGTCACTACAGCGATATCATCGGCAAATCCAACTATATTGGTTCCATCCGGTGTGTTGAGCCGTAGTACGCCATCGTACATAATGTTCCACAGGTGGGGTCCTAGCACAGACCCTTGAGGAACTCCCCCTGAGACTATGTAGGTTTCCTCTCCAACTTCAGTATTGTATGTTAATTTGCGTCCGCTTAAGTAGCTCGAAATGAGATTACGGATGTACCTTGGGACCCGAAATTTTTCCAGTGCTTCTATAATTCTCCCCCAGTTGGCAGTATTAAACGCATTCTTGATGTCTAGTGTGGCTACTAGGCAGTATTTTTTAGTGCCGCACCTCCATCTAGTGCCTTTAACGGCTTCTTGAGCAATGTGCTGCACCCACGAGATTGCATCGGTTGTTGATCTCATTTTCCGGAAGCCGAACTGCTGTTCTGACAGTCCTCCTGATTCTCTGATGGATTGATCTAGCCGTCTTGCTATTATTCGTTCTAGGATTTTGCCCGCAGCATCTAGCATGCATAAGGGACGATATGCCGCTGGGTCTTCTGGAGGCTTGTTGCCCTTGGGTATAAGCACAAGCCTTTGGCACTTCCATATATCGGGAAATACCGCCTCCCTCAGGCACGCATTGTAGAGAGCTGTGAACATCTCCGCGTTACCTATTATAGCTTCCTTAAGAGCTTTGTTCGGTATACCATCAGGTCCCGGTGCTTTACCATCTTTAAGTGTGGCAGCCAGTGTCAATACTTCCTCATCTGTTGCCCATTCGGTCCCTGGATCATCTTGGTGTTGCTCATTTGTTTGTCTTACAGCCTGTTGTTGGGGAAAGAGTGTGTGCACTATTTTGCTCATCAGTTCCGGACACGTTGGCATGGGGGGCCTAAACGCACTCAGTTTCTTCATAACTATTTTATAGGCAAAACCCCATGGATTTCGCTCAGCGTCATCACATAGTAGCTTAAAGGCATCTACCTTACTGGCTCTAATCAATCTCTTGAGGACTTTCCTTTTTCTTCTATATTCCAATTGTCTGATCTCAAAATCGGGCCTATTCCTAGCTCGGCTGTAACGCCTTCGGGCATGCAAGCATTCAGTTCTTGCTAAGGCGATCTCCTCGCTCCACCAGTATACTTCTTTATGCCAAGGTGAAGTTTTGTTCTTCCGTACCATCGAGGCGTCGCAGGCATTTTTAACCATTTCCATGGCCATTTCAGCTTTTTCATTCGCTGAGCCAGTTATATGAGTATTTTCGAGCATAACATTTAGCGCTGCTACATCCAGGGTGTCCACATTGTAGCTGATGCTGCGTGCTGGTAGCGCTCCAGTCCTGCTATGTGGGTGGCTATCCACCATGAATATAATCGCACTATGGTCACTGCCCGTATACCTCTGACTAATATGCCAAGTTGATCCCGGTGCTATACTACTACTTACAAAGGTGAGATCAATTATTGAACCAGCTCCTGCTCTAGAAAAGGTGTGTTGGGTGCCCGTGTTTAGCAGTATTACCTCAAGCGTCGCAATGCATTCTAGAAGTGAAAGACCTCTTGGGTTGTTTCTTCTACTACCCCATTCTGTGGCCCAGGCATTGAAGTCTCCCGCAAGTATCAAAGGACTTCTTCCATGAGCATCGTCGGCTATCTCTTCCATTACACTAGTTGCTTCTTGCAGTGTCAGGCTTGGTGGAATGTACACACTGTATACCTGAATCCCCCCTATTTCCGCCCTAACGAAGTAATCTGCAGCCAGTAGCCCTGTGATCTGCCTCCGACGAGCTCCACAACTCAAAATAGCAGCTTTGCCTGTGTTATCATAGGCCCAACAGGGATTCGGACACTTCCCGTATGGTTCGCTTATAATAGCCACATCTATGTGCTCCTCTTGAATGGTCTGCGTCAGTAGGTCCTGCGCCACCCCACAGTGATTCAGATTTAGTTGAATGAATCTCATTTATTTCGCATATTTTTTAACGCCTTCTGATAGAGAGGGCACCCGATACTCATCACACTGTGGCTGGTCTCACTTCTTCCCTTCCTAACGCAGAGTGTACATTTGGGAGAATTCTGGCATGCTTTAGCTTGGTGATTTGCACCTCCGCACTTAAAACATATCCCCTTGCAGTCCTCCTTACCTCGACATCTACTCGCAGTATGCCCAAAATCGAGACATTTGTAGCATCTCTTCGGTACCTGTTTAAGTCTGATTCGGCAGTTGACCCAGCCTATTCTTAACTTTCCAAGTGCTAGTATTGCCTCAGATACCTTAGTTGTTGTTTGAATTATCGCAGTCTGTGTATCACCATATGCCTTCCGTAAGGGTAAGATAGCATCCTTCGTTAGGCCTATGTCCCCAAGTTTTGCCTTAAGTGCACTGAGAACATCTTCGGCTGTAGTGGTTTCATCCATATCCTTAATTTCAAGCTGTTGCACTTCAGTAAGTGCTTTGACTTCAGCTTTGTATCCCACCACTTTTTTCACCATAGACTGCAACTTATCCGTGTTCTCGTCCGCGGTCTTGCTCATAATGAGTAGCATCTCTCCTTTTGCCGTCTTGCGGATGCCTTTGACGCTTTGGCTCAAGGCTGCAAGTTCCGGCTCGCTTTTAATCTGCTTTAGAATGTCCGCGTACGTTGTGTCACCAACCGTCTTCAGGACTATTGCATCGCTCCGGGGTGGTCTTTTCTTCCTGGGGTTGTTCTTCTTCTTAACCGTTGTCCATGCTGTCTCATCAGTGTCTGTGGCTTTGATGTTGTGATCCACTGGCTTAGAAGCTTTAATGCTGACATTTTTGGTCTTCAGTACACCTGGTTTCTGATTTGGGGCTTCAATCTCGTGCATTGCTTTTTTGGTGATTACTGCATCTTGCCCTGGGCTCCTTGCCCTTTTTGTGCCGGTATCCCCATTTGGTATAGTTCCGTGCTGTTCCACGTCCACTGGTCTTGGAACCACCGGTGTCGGTTGCTTCCGGTTGGCACGTATTGCTTCCTTATGCAGAAAGGCCATGCTATTTACGAGAGTTCTCATTCGATTGTTTATCGTTCGTTGGGGCAACGTCATTAGCTCAGTGAGCTCTTCGATTTTCTCCCCAAGCTTAATGAGTGCTGAACTTGCCGCATTTTTCTCATCGTGGTTCTCGGTCTGTTCCAAGTCAATAATAGCTTTGTTCACTCCATCCGACGTGCGCATTTTGTCGCAGTTGAACGGTGACAACGAAAACGATTTCCTGACAGGTGATCTCAACACTCTGGTCGAGGCTTTAAACACTTCTGTCTCCGACATCTGTTGCTTTGGTGAAGCTTGTAGTTGTTGGCTTGTAAAGTTATCTGCTACCGTGGCCAAGTCTACCACCACTGTAGCATTGCGGTCGCTGGATATCGACGCCCGGGGGCCCGCTTGCTCGCCCCTCACAGCCGCCGGTACTGGGGATCCGACTCCCTGCACCGTAAATTTGTCTCCTCTTAATTCTTCCATTTTGGTTTTTTGATCTGGGTTCCTTCCCATAGCGTTTTATACCTACCGCCAGGTAATATTCGCTGCCGACCGTTCCGATCTGGCGCAGACCTATTGGCCGCCCACTATGGACAGTCGCCGAACAGGGTTTACAGTTGCCTATTTGAAGGGCGGCTCCTTCTCGCCCTGTCACTAACTCTTCGTCGGGAACTGTAACCTTTTAAGTTACTCCCTCCATGCTAGTCGCTATTGGTCGGGGACTGCTTATTTGGTATTCGCAGCTAACCTACATATCTGTAGGCCTTTCACTATCCGCCACCTGTGACCCCCACTCTAGCCTAAGCTTAGCCGAGTGTGTGTGTGTGTGTGTGTGTGTGTGTATGCGTGTGTGCACTTACGACTGCAAACGTTTTTTTTTTTTTCTTTATTTTTGTCAAGTATTGCAAAATTGTTTTGGCAGACATTGGGATGGCGCTTGGGGGCATAAAAACAAAAGGCCTCTGCAGATGTCCAAATGACTAGAGAGTGAGGCACACAATAACACAGAGCTACACGAACTTAGGGCCAAGAAAACATTGAAATCTTGGATGATTAGAAAGAATAATGCAGAAGATCTCAATTACGTCAAATTAAGTTTGGGGAAGAAGTAGAAAATCCAAGAAATAAAGTCGAAAAAATTCTACACCTCTCATAAAGACTAGAATATAAAATACAATGGAGATCATACTAGAATTTTCTTTTAACATTTGCAATTCTAAAAACTATGGGAAATAAATCCAAAAGTTTTTAAATTTAAGGAACAAGACTTTAATTTCAAATAGTTTTTTTTTGTTTGTTATCTAGTGTTGCTGCAATGTTCAAGTTAATGACTCTTCTATGGCGAACATGGTCAAGAGTCAACTTGATTTTCAGTCTCCTACTCTTTTTAAACTTCTACTCTTACTCCTCCTGCCGGGCCATCGCCTCAGTCTGCCCTCTGTCTTCCCCTGTGGAAGTTCTGGTGCTCATGAGTTTCGGGGTGCGTGCGCATGTTTTTCCTAGGAAAAACGTCGCCCACATAATTTTCAATTTTGAGTTAGTGGCTTTTGATCACCGGATGTTGGCGATTGACGCTGCTGTTGCAGTTGCCGTTGCGCTGTCTAATTGTCCACCAGGTTGCACAGAGGTGGAGGAGGGGTCAGAGTGCGCAGTCAAGTGAGGCAGCAGCAGCGAAGCAAGGTGGCTTACACACTCTCACACACACACACACACACACAAAACACATGGCAGCTGGTGCAGCAACAAATTTTCAGGCAATTAGTGAAAATGTTTCAATTTACAAAATAGAAAGAAAAACGAAGGGAAACACAAACCAAATGATAAGCGGGAAATTAGTAAATAAAGACATCAAAGCGCATAGGAGGAGGGCAGATTCAGGGATAGGGACAGGGCACGGACTGACCCTGGCCAGAAGGAGGGAGAACCCCGAAAAGAAGCCGGCGCTAATGGCGCTACATTTGAATGAGGCAGAGAGGGAGAGAGAGAAAGAGAGCAGGGGGACAGCGAGATGCATACAACAGGTGATTAATTATAAACACTGACAAAACATAAAAATAAAAAATTAACCACATCTATACACAAATAAAGAAGGAAGCAAAGAAAGCAACCAAAATGAAAAGAAAAAAGGTCAAAAGGTAGTTAGGAAACAATTTTATGAAGAGAACAAATTTTTATTTCCCTCATTCTTACACACACACACACACATACACATACATGTAGGTATGCATCTGTTTGTGTGTGTGTGTGTGTGTGTGCCCATTAATCGGCAGTTAATTGCCTACAAAGCGGTGAGCTAATTGCCGATAGATTTCGAGGATCTTTTGAGTAAGGTTGCGGGAATTTTAGTTCAAATGGGAGGCAACAAGGCGACAGATGGAAAGCGAGAACGATCATTCATATCAAGATGGTAAGGAAACTATAAAACAGTTGATCTAAAGTCGAAAAATTGAATATCCTCAAAAACTATATATTGGATGTGTTAATACATATAATTCAATTTGAGATCGTTATAAAAAAACTTTCTTTTGGTATTTCAACTAACTCTGGCAGTATTTGGATATGGTCGACAATCAAATTAAATGCAGTTTAATATCAAACCACAAATTCAACTAACATTTAAATACATTTAAATTGGAATTATGTTTTTAATATCTTACTTCCAATTTACTTTGATCCTATCAATTGTAGGGACCGATTAGAAAAGTCATTATAAAGTTATGTATGTATGTAGCTTAAGTGAAGACCCAAAAGAGCACTACCAAAATGTCTTTAAAAGACTTTTGCTTCAGCTAAAAACAAAGTTGTGGGCTCAAAATATTATTAAGGGAATTTAAAAGAAACAGCTTTTAAGAAAGCTTAAAATTCTGCTGTATATCTGAGAATATTAACCCGAGTTTAAAATTTTTGATGTATTGTGGTCTAAGTAACGATATATTCATCATTAAAAGCCTATCGATTCTTATCGGTTATATCTTCAAATTAAAAAAAGTTTAAGAAAAAAATAAATCTTAAAAAAATATTTGCTTCTGATTGTTATTTCAATATTAAGAAAAATTGTGAAATATTTATCATGTTCATGTAGATTAACTATACTTAATCAGGTTCTTAATTACTTAGGAGCCACAAACTATTTAATTATTGTTCTCTAAAGATCTCTCAAAGATTTTCTAAACATTCTTAGCTAGAATTTTTGCTGCAGCTGACTTTACCATAAGTTTACTTAGGGCTTAACTTAATTACCCGGCAAGTGGATATACCGAATGTTCTTTGGAGGTCCAATGCCTCACTCTCTTTGCTCTTTCACCTTGGTTTTACCTTCTGGTGGTGGAGGGGAGGGGGAGACTACGGTTCTTCTGCAGTTCAGTTGTTTTTTTTATTATGCACGAAAATGAAACGAAACAAGAAATCGAGGCAGCAAAATTACTTATGCCCAATGACTGACTGGACTGGGTTTTGTTTGGATGTTTGGTTCCCAAGGCAAAGACTGAGTAACTGGTGGATGCAGCAGACCATACACACACACACACACGCATACTCATACCCATACGAACAAGAAGAAGAAGAAGAAGAAGTTTAAGAGCGAGAAGAGTGGAAGGATGAGACGGAGGTGGAGTATCTTCTAGCGTTGAGGCCAGACAAAGCGGTGCGTGTGCAATTGCCAACTCTCCAGCCAGAGCAGCGTCAGCGGCCACTCCAGAAGGAGGCCAAGAAGAGGGCCAAGAAAGAGATTGGGCAAGAGGAACTGTAGACGTCGAGAGCTGGACGGTGGAGTGGAAGGTGGACTGTGCGGCATAAATTGCGCATAAAACATGGAAAATAAAGCGATAAACTTGAGATACGCGATCGTAAAGCAAAGGCAACATCTTCTGGTAGAGCCAGCACATGGACGATGACGGAGGGCGCAAGGAAGAGGCCAAGGAGCAGAAGCAGGAGCAGGAGCATCAGTGGATTGTGTATTTGTTTATGTTTGATGAAGCTGTTTGGCTGCTTGGCTGCTGTTTCTTGGTGGGCCAAAAGAAGAATTGCCGCTGGGCAGGATAATGAAGACCCAGAAAAATCTGAAGTTTTGCTTTTACCGTCTCCTCTCTCTCTCTCTCTTTCTCTCTCTCTCTCTGTTCCTTTTATCCCCTTCCTGGCACTCTCTTTCTGAGTTTTTTTGCATTTTTAATGATCACATTGCCTTTCACATGGGCGTGGTCGTGGGTTCAGTCCATCCATTTGATGCGTCACGCAATTTTTTGTGTTAAATCAATTTTGATTCTTTTTTTTTTTGTTTTTTGTTGGTCTTTTGTTTTTTGGTCTTTTTATGGCTTCAGGAAATGGCCAAAAACCATGAAGCATCATCTTTTATTATTATATATACATTTCTACATATATTTAGTATATACATGTATAGAGAGATATTTGTATATGTTTCCTTACTGGTAGCCTGGCTAACAAGCCGCTAACATACGCAAACAAGGTTATCCTACTCCAGCTCCTGCTCCTGCTCCTGACTGGTTGGTTTGATCCATCCGCCTGGTCTGACTTTTCCCGAGCTCCTTTTTTTATTGCCGGCAAATATTTAACTTGTCCGTTTTATTTTTTTATTATTTTTTTCTTTCGTTCGGCTCGTTTCTTATATTTTAGGGTGCCTTATGATTATTTGGCTGATTAATTAACATGCCGACGATGTGGACCACCAAAGGTGGCAGCAACAACAACAAACAAAACGTTAACAAGGATATCGCAACAAAGCACGGCAGCAACATCAAATGGTTAAATCAAACGAGCAACTCTGCGTTTCAAATAAAATTAACTTGGCCTATTTTTCTTAACATCTTCAAGAGTTCAATGTTCTCATAAAAAACTTTAAGAAATTTAAATCTAATTCTTGTACGTTCTTGAAACATAAACCAAAAACAAATTTTTAATAAATCCATATCTTTGAATTATGGAAAAAAACGTAAAAAGCAAATCGTTTAAGAAAGAAACTGTATTTCGAACATTTTCCTTTTGAAGTGTGGAGTAAATTTAACAATTGGATTATATATAATTTGGGTATTATTTGATTCTTAAACCAAACTTCAATCCATAATTCTTTTGAAGTGAATATTTTTTTTTTGATTTGTGGTAATTTTTTCTATTCTATTCATAATTGGATCATATAAAAAAGTCTAAATATTCACTATACTGCTAAACTTAATTAGCGCTTCTCTAAATATTATTTTTACATCAAAAATATTTACTCAATCTAATTAACAATTTCGTCTTGTTTTCGAAAAATTAACTTGGATTTTGAGATATTAGTTTTACGATGAGCTTGTCATGTTGAATCTTAAAAGAACACCCCCAAATCCCCCAGTGTCTTGAATAATCAGTTTAAAATCAATTAGACAGATATTTACCCATCCAAAAAATTTTATATTGCTAGGGCAAAAAGTAATTTAGCGCCTTCACTCGGCCTATCAGGCTTAAGACCGATAAGGCTTAGAGGAGGCATCTAAAATTTAAGTCTAATAAATGTAGAATTACATAAAAAGAGATCCCACATTTTCACATCTATATTTAACTTATTTTGTTTATGAAAAGAGATTTAATTAAATAAGAAGAATTGTAATAGTGATGATAAAACTTTTCAAAAATGTCCAAAAGTCAAACATTTTTGAGAAAACTTATTTCGGATGTTTCTTTGTTTAACCATATAATGTTGTAGTTTTGTGTAAGTAATATTAATCCTAATATACGATTTGTTAACATTGTTTGATTGCTTCATTTATGTAACCAACTCCGCCCAGCTGCTGAAAAGAGAAACTCTTGAGCTTGCACTTGGCCATAATGTGAGTGTATTATCGTATGAGTAACAATGAAGATAAAAACTCAAAAGGTTTATGGTTGTGCTTGCTGCACTGCCTCCAGTTTGGATGCAGACTCCTCCATCTCGAGATGGTATGTGTATGTGTCTGTGTGTGTGTGCCTTCCACTTCATTTTGTAGGTTTGGTTTCTGAATTGGGCCCTGACCGTCTGACTGGCTGGCTGACTGGATGGCTGGCTCGAACTCGAGCTTGAGTTGGAGCTCTCCATGGTTGTTGCTGTTGTTGTTGTCGTTGTTGTTGTTGGGTTAGCGTTTTGTGCTTCGCTTCTCGAATTTTGGAATTTGTTCTGCCTTGTTAAGAGTTGTTAAGATTATGATATATGTATGGCTGTATGTATGCCTCAACGACCACGACCAAAGACGATGACGACGACAGCAGCGGCAGCCATTATGTTTCGCAGCAGGAATGTGGGAAACGGCTGCCTGACCATTTTTCTCTCTCTTTCACTGTTTTTTTTTTTTTGTTTTTTTGTATTTGTCCATTTTTTTTGGGTTTGAGCTCTACACACACACACACACAGTACACACACTGCCATACAGTTGCATTTACCACATAATCGATTCATGCATGTGGCGAGTTGAGAATTTCTTTCATGTTGCGTTTTGGTTGTTAGTTTCCTCTGGATGTTGCTGCTGCTGCTGTTGCTCCATACGAAGTTTTATGATTTGTTTGAGCCGCATCTTTGTTGGACCACCCGTGAAATCACTTTGGGTTCCATTCGATGTTTTTTTTTTCTTTTACCCATTTTTTTTCTCGTTTTTTTTTACCCATTTTGAGGCTTTTGTTAAATTGCTCTTGTTTATGTTAACATTTAAATTGTAGCCACGGGTAGCCCAGAGAGAGGGTGCGAGGGGGCTTGAGCCGTAAACCCAACCAAAACCAATATTTAAACTTTGCCGCTCCATGAATAATCATCTCTGTATCGCCTTCGCCGTCGTCGTTGGTCATTTTGGTCATCATCATTCTCAGTTAGTTGGCTTTCATCAGGGCCATCAATTCTGATTTACGAAAAGTGTTAATTAGGATGGGGCCAGCTTTTTTTTTCGTTTTTTTTTTCTCTTTTTGGGCCTTTGCTTGCGTACTTACTACTTATATTCACTTATATTTAGAAATCTATTTTTGGTTTTTTCAAAAATTACTCACAAATTTAAGTAACAATGAAATTGTGTGTGGCACATGGGAAGTATAACCAAATGATAATATTTTCATAAAATGTTTTCATTTCTCGATTTTTATATCAATAAGCAAAATTTCATCCATTGCCATTTTCATTCTGTAGTTCTTTTTATTAAATTCGTTTACAATTCTTTAAACATTTAAATAAGTGTTCAATACAGAAGTCTGTTTAACTTGAAAGGTAATTAAATATTTTGAAAGAATTCAAAAAACAATAATTTTCAATTTGTGTATACAGGTCAGTTAAACACCTTTTAGGATTCAAAGATTTAAATAATGCCATACAAAAATAATATGATTCTTCGATTCTCTTGTGATTCTATACTTATATTAAAGATGTTAATTTAATAGATGAATTCACGTTATCATGTTTTAGGTAAATGTTATTACGGCACAATGATTGGTCTGTAGTTCCTACATAATACCCAATAAGTTTAGGTGGATAACTCTTCTCCTCGTTTAGTTGCTCCAATTCGGAATGCAGAAAACTAATTATAAAGTTGGAAATTTCATCGGGTTCTGACCAATTGGAGCCTGTAAATCCTTTTTTGTCTCAGCCTCAAGCGGCACAAATCAAAATTTATTAAGCTTAGTTTAAAGTATTCCCACTGCCTATTCTATCGTCAAATTAAAACCGAGATATTAAATGAATATTTCAGAGTGAACAGAAAGTAACCTAAGCATTTAATATATTTTAAGGCCATTATCTCTGACTTTAATATCGTTTAATTTAATTTAATTTAATTTAATTTAATTTAATTTAATTGCGAAAAATGTATAAATATAAATATCTATTACAAAGAAATATTAAAATTCTCTAAAAGAGATTAAGATTAACTTTTGCTATGGCAGCGACATCCGCATATGTCCCCTTATTAAAATTTTTGAAAATAAAAAACAGTTTATTTTAATGTTCTTATTTTAGAACTGTGATAGACTTATATTATTCATCCAAAACGAAGCAAAGTCTATCTTTGAGAACTAAATATCTTAGATTTACGTTAGGAATTTTAAAACCATTTTTATATATTTCACTTTAATGTAAACATTCAAAAAGCTCTAACAAAAATTAAATTAAAGCAATGTTTTAAATTTCTTTATCAAATCGAAGGTCATTTATGTATGTGTACATAAATAATTTTTTTAAATTTTGTCTTTAAATAATATTTAACAAACAATGTACTATAAATAGTTTGAGACACACGAACTCAGCTAACTCCATTCATAGTTCTTTCGTGGCTAGAGACAGTGTCTTGGTTTTGGTGCTAATTGCTAGGGCCTGTCCCCAAGTGCCACGCATAGTTGTCGCCCCATAATTGTTGCCGTCAGCGTTACCGTCACCAGCACCAGCACCAGCAACAGCAACATCAACGGACAACTGGCATCGGCCATCGACCATCGACCAACGACCAACGACCATCATCATCATCATCACCTCAAGTCAACTCAGTCGTTGACTGCCGCCTGTCTGTCAGCTGTCCATCAAAAGCGTTGCCAAGTTGGTGTTAATGGGTGACTAGAATGCACGAGCTGTTCTCGTTCTTCACGCCACCAGCTCCTCCAACTTCATCATTCGGTCCATTTTCTCTTGTCGTACACGCGGCTACGCATGTTTTTGCTTGTTGTCCTTCGGGGATTACGAAGCAGAGCGTCAGGTTGGAGTAATTGCCCATTGTTCAATTGGTTTTTTTTTTTTCATTTTTTGTTTTGCTTTAGTTTTTAGTTTTTGCCAGGCATTTAATTTATTTTTGGATATGCTTAAAGTATAAAGAGAAGTTACAACAAACACACACATCGATTATCCCCGAACCCCCTGTGTTTTTTCCTTTCCTGTCCTGGTCTGCTTAGCAGCAATGAAATGTTAGGAGTCGCTCCTAACTTGTCGTTGTCGGCGCTTGAATCTCGCTGCCCAGTGCGGAAAGCTCTTTGAGAAACTGTTTGGCATTGGTCAATGTGGAGGCACCATAGATGATGCGTCTTTGGACATTGGACGTTTGTTTCTGTTTGATGAAATCGACAAGATTCTGATATTCAATATAGTTGCCACCGCCAACCATAAAGACAACAGCATCCTGGAATGGAGCACGATTTTTTGGGAATACATCACCGCCCTTTAGCAATTTTGGGTCCAGATATAGATAGTCATCTGTTTCAGCATTGCTGCGACATTCCATCACCTGCTCGGTGATTTTTGTTACCGGAAGATTCTATAAAAAAAAGAGTGTTAGTAAATATTTTCAAACAGCGTGTTTTTTTTAATATGGTTAATCGATACTTACATGACGTTTCACCACCAAATTCTTGACACCTTCCATTACAAAGGAACTGCCCTGAGAAACTAGTTTCGAAAACATGGATACGGTTTTCGTGCCTCCACCTTCGTACTGTGTGCCCTGGCTAATGCCAGGCGAACGATTCATAATGGATTTCCACCTTTGAACATAGGCCAAGGCAGTTAGATCGCATCCAGCTGCCTGGAGTGCTTCTTTTAGTCTATCCATTTCTCCTTCGGGCAAATGCTGGGCGCAAATGTAGTAAATTATGTATAAACGTAGCTTGTCTTCCGATTGACCAAATTCTGCATCTCTCAGCAGATCCACTAGCGGTCTATCCAAGGTCTGTTTGGACATAATCTTTTCCTCAATCTCAAAATAGGAATCTAAACGTCGCGCCTTAATAAAATTTAATATAGCTGTAGCTATTTTCGTATGCATATCGATTAGACGCTTCTTCTCCATCAACTGGGGCAACGAGTTGACGGCATTCGTTAGACGAGCTGTGGTATCATTGACCAAGGAGAAGGCTATATCGGATTCACCTTCAATGCCCATGGAAGTCTTCAAACGCTTGATTTCCTCTTCGGAATTGCGATAGGATTCCAGCTCTTCCTGTATGGCCTCAGCCACAGTGGGAAAGGGGCTGCCCTTGTGAGTCATCCAGAATCGATCATTGCGATCTAAATCGCAGGCTTTAGGTTTCTTTCGGGCTCCTAAGACAAAAACAATATTTAATTAATAAAACGTGACGACTTCTTCAAAAATCCTCAGTTCCTACCCGTTGCTGAGCTTTGGTCATCTTCCACATAGACCAAATTTAAGCCCAAATCCAATACATCATGTACCAAAGCCTGATATGACCAAGTATGATGTAGAGGAGTGGCCAAATCCATAGTTCTATCCAGTAGCAGCAAAACGGGACGTTGAAAACTAAATACACCGCCACCTACTTGAGTAGCGTCCATATGAAACAGATTGGCACGAGCGTCCCAGAGATTTTCACGTAATTTCTTCTCCAACTTGCGGGCTACCATCTCTGCCGCACTATTCCTAGGGCAACGGATGATGGGAACATTGCCTAGCGTTACAAACAATGCAAACAGAGAATCAACTATCGAATCCATAAGAGCCTCCATTTCCTCATCTCTGGTATTCGCTCGATTGATAGCATAATAGGACAGCTGATCGCTTTGCTGATGCTTCAAGATGAAGAAATCGTCTTCCAGGCTTACAAAGTTAACATATTGATCGTAGACCCGATGAATGTTGGCCACACAACCACTATGCAGGGCAGCAGCAGCCAAGTTTTCAATTTTACTCCGTGTTATCGGAGCCAGAAAGTTTAGGTGATAGATGTCATAAAGGCCATTGGAGAAGTCCTGTTGAATACGATCCAAGTTTTCATCGGTGGGCAGACAAAAGTAAACAGCCGGCACATCTGGTATGGAATCGCGATCTGAATGGAGTTGGCTAACATCAAAAGAGAGACGCAAATTATTGATACTCATAATCTAATATTTCTTCTCGGCCCCTCGGGCCTACTCACACATGCAACGTCACGCCCAACTCGCGCAATTCCTTTATGGATATAATGGGCGATATTATGTCCTGACCCACACGATCGTATATAAGAATCTTCCAGACTGGCTCAGCAGCTAAGGCCTTTGGCTGCTGAGAATTTAAATTAAGCATTTGCTTAATTGCATCTGCAAAGATTGATTAACAAAACATTTAATTAATTAATGCAAACTGAGCAATGAGAGAATTTGCTGATTCTCACTGATTTGACGTTCTCGGAGAGTTAACATTCTGTGTGCCGTAAATATTCCTCTCAGGTAATAACGTTTCCAGTGGACTTTTAATAAATTATTTTAGTTTTATTAGCTAAAAAACATATTTTACAAAAAACAACACGTCACAAGCGATAACGCGTTTCTGGTATTTTTTAGTATTTTATGATACACAGCTGTGCCGGTCAATGTGACCGTATGTGAAAGGAGAAAAATTACCAAACATTTGAGAAATACTAAGAAGGCAAAATGTAAAAATACCAAACAAACAAACGAAGAACAAAATAAAAACATTAAATGATAGCGTATGCATCGCGTTTCCTGTCCTACAGAGTCCCGAATGGATTATCTTAGTCGAAAAGCAAAATGTATTACTGCAGGCGATGCAACTATACCACCATCCGATATTCCAACCTGCGACGGCATATGTCTGTCCACACGAAGATTTATATTGGCCACATTCAATGCAGCCTATGCAACTACAAGAGTTCCAGAAAACAAAATGTTACAAGGCATTTGATCAAGAAACACAATGGCAAAGGCGAGGTGGTAACCGAGACAGATCCAAACGAAGTGCCAAACCCATATTTAAAAACAATATTTGTCGCAAATTTTCAATGCAACCTCTGCAACTTTTCAAGTACCAAGGAGAAAGATGTAATCCAGCATCAATCCACAGGACACGGTGGCAAAGGCGTTGTGGTGGAAAGTCGAATGGAAGTTCCGAAGACACACTTAGATCCATCTCCAGATCCACTGCCAGACCCCAATTCGGAGCTACATGCTAACCCAGATCCTCAACACAAAATTGTATTTGCGGCAACTTTCCAGTGCAGCGCCTGTAACTATAGGAGCGTCAAAAAGGAGAATGTTATTAAGCATCAGACTTTGAAACACGGAAACGAAGAGCAAGAAGAACCAGCGCAAAAAAAAGTCCAAAATTTAGAGAATATTTCTGAGGCAAATTTTCAATGCGGCATGTGCAATTATAGTAGCCACAGCAAAGCAAATGTTATGAGGCATCAGTTTGCGAAACACAGGGACGATGATGAGGTGCTGGCACCAGTGCAAACGAAAAAACCGAATCCAGATCAGAACGCAGAGCCAGTAAAGGAGTTGGACGAGGATGAATCAGAACCCGCCAAGCGGCTTCTACTTGCAGAATGCGGTCTTATATGGCACTCAAATAAAATTTTGAAAAAATAATGTTCTGGAAACGATGTGGAGTCTTAGTTAATTAGAAAAGCTGCCTGGCTGCATAGGCAAGTGTGTATTTTTAACTTACTAACAACTGCATAAACTAATCATTATAATTCTCTTTGCTACAGGATATAATTTAGCCTTTTTTAATAGTGGGTCACTATTCATGCGACCGTGATAGATATCACTTGAAATAAAGTATTTTCTGAAATAAAAGAAGTGTCCGCAAAAAAGAACGGACTTTCATACATTTAATTTTATAACTTTTCATTTATAAAAAAGTCAATTATAAGTCTAGGACGACGATTTTGAACATGTTCCTATTGTTCATTTGTTATTGCGTAGTGCTCATGGAAAGAGCAGTTGATTTGTAATGGCAATGGGCTATATATATTTCATTCCCAGTGAGCGTCTTGGAATTACCATGATATACATATATTGTATTTGTTGCCAAAAAAAATTCTAAACAAACAGCTGTGCGGTTTAGTGTGACCGCATACAGAACGACAAACATACCACATATTATTGTTGGGATAGAATGAGGAAAATACTAAACACTCAACTGAAGGGCAACAAAATTTGTTTAAAGATCAACATTCTGAATTGTTGTTAATAATAATAAAAATGCACCAATGTCCACAATGCAACTACTCTACTCCGTTTACTGCGAATTTGCATCGGCATTTGGCTGTGCATAAAAAGACATTTTTTGGAAATTTCAAATGCAGTGAATGCAACTACCGGAGCACAAGAAAAGAAAATGTTATAAAGCACTTGACCCGGAAACACAACAGCAAAGGAGTTGTGATTACAGGACCACAGTCAAAGGAAGCGCCGATTCCATATCCAGAAGTAATATTTGTCGCAAATTTTCAATGCAACATGTGCAAGTTTTCGAGTACCAATGAGAAAGATGTAGTGAGGCATAAGTCAACAGTACATGGTGACAAAGGCATGGTGGAGGCAAATCAAAAGGAATCTTCAAAGTCTTATCCGAAACCAGCGCCAGAGCCTCTGCCAGACCCCATTTCAGAGCCACATTCAAACCCAGACAACCAACAAAAAATTGTTTTTGCAGCAAACTTTCAATGCAGCGCCTGCAGCTATAGAAGCGTCAAAAAAGAAGATGTTATAAAGCATCAGGCGACGAAACACGGTGGCGACGATGATGCAAAAGCTGAACCAGAGACAGATCCGCCTTCAAAAATAATATTTGAAGGAAATTATCAATGCAGCATGTGCAACTATAGGAGCTACACCAAGCAAAATGTCACGAGACATCAGTTTGCAAAACACGGTTGCAAGGACGATAAGGAGCATTGTCCGGTGCGAAAGAAAAAAAGAAACGCTAACGAACTTCCAGCGTCTAAGTCAATAAAATTAGAAGAGGAAGAGGATGAATCGGAACCTGCAAAGCGGCTACTACTTGCGGAATGCGGTCTTATATGGCATTCAGATGAATTTCCAAAGAAAGAACGCGACACAGAGTCATGACGGCAAGGAGAAATAGTTCGCTGCCTCTTTATATAGGTAGTGTTTTCCACATATTTGTTACCTTAGTTCTAATTTTGTCGTTTCTTCCTATCCTTAGATGACCATACATAAAAAACTTCCACATTGGCTTAGGATTATATCTGCTATCAATTCAAAAGGTTTATTGCATCTGCGAGAATGAAGAGGAGACTCCAAAGAAACAATGGAGATTGCGTACGGTAATTTGTTTAGTTTGTAAAATGTAAATATATGGTTAAGATGATTCTTAAGCGCTGGATAAATATACATATATTTGGAATCGAGATTAAAAGGGTTTAAGCCCAGATAATAAAACTTCTACCCAAATTTTTAAATCCACATAACTATTCTCAGCGCGGTAAATTTCATTTTGTAGAAATCATTTTGTAACATAAGCACTGATCATGTAAGCTGATTGAGGGTTTCTGCAGCTTTAACATTAAGATAATTAAACTTCCAATGTATGAATTTGAAGAAAAACACTTTAGAATTGATTAATTATAAATTACAATGTGACCGCATATAAAACGACAAAAAATACTAATACTGAGTGAGTACAAATTAAATATGTACGAAAATACCAAAAACATTACTAAATGGCAAAACAATAACATTGGAGATTAGCATTATTATTTCGATGAACAAAAAAAAATGTCCAAATGTCCAGTTTCGCTGTGCAAGTTTTTTACCCGAAGCAACGAGAAGCTACAGCAGCACATGACTCTGCACCAAAATACAAGATACAAATATTATAAATGCAGCCTGTGCGACTACACCAGCCCCAAAAAACATAATGTCCAAAGGCATATGTCCACCATGAGACATTATGATGTGATTTCAGGAGGAAGTGTGCATGCAAATCCATGTTTGGAGCCGCAAGCATACTCACATCGACCAAGCCAAAATCATAAAATAATCTTTGAAGAAAAATTTCAATGCAGTTTTTGTCACTATAGAAGCACCAGAAAATTGAATGTCATAAAGCATCAAAACTTGACACACAGCGCAGAAGAGGATGCAAGGGAGCAGAAGGAAATAGAATCACTATCAAGCCCAGAGCCTAAGTCTCCTCCGCAACAAAACGAAATGCCACAATCAAGCCCAGAGCCTAATCCAAATCCAGATCAAAAGGAAACATCGGTATCAAAACCAAATCCAGAGCCCGACCCACATGAAGAGATATTGGTCATAACAAATTATCAATGCAGCCGGTGTGAATATGGGAGTCCGAAAAAACAAAATGTTAAAAGGCATATAGCCTTAAAACACAAGGACGTTGGCGTTGTGCTTACTGGACCTAGGCCAGATACATCATTAGCACTGCTAAACCCAAATTGGCATCTGCATGCTGATCCTGGGACACAACCAGACCCAGAGCCGGAAGACAAAATAGTCTTTGAAGAACAGTTTCAGTGCAGTGTCTGTGAGTATAGGAGCATCAACAAGGACGATGTAATACGACATCAAACCTTGAAACACGACAACATAGATGATGTGGCAAATGAGACAGAGATGATGGGAACCCCGAATAAAGATTCTGAAATTAAATTATTGGCTGATTTTCAATGCAGTGAGTGCAACTACGGAAGTTACAAGAAGCAAAATGTAGTTAGGCACATCGGCGTAACCCACTTTGACGAAGGCAATGTGGTTACTCGACCAAGAGAAAGGAAAGCAATAAGTCATTATCCCGAAGTTAAGTTCTTTGCCAGGTTTCAATGCAACATGTGCAGCTATTCGTCCAACAAAAGGCATAATTTTAAAAGGCATCAAGCGGCAATACACGGGCACATACGCAATGTGACGGGACAACACTCAGACTCAAAGCCATGTCATCTAACCGAAAGGGAGAAGGATGAGGATGAACCTGCTAAGCGTCTATTACTGGCAGAATGCGGCCTTATATGGAACTCCGATATATCTTCCCAAACACAAGAGGGTTCTTCAAGAGACTCGGACACGTCTATGATAACTAGTTAACTAAGGATATCATCTATTTTTCTATGTACGTATCCTTATCATTATATTTTCAACTGTGTCATTAATTATTTTGTCCTCGTCCTCCTAGGTCAAACCAGACAAGACGGCTAATTGGGAAAAAAAAAGGATCTGGACCAATCAAAAGCGATGGGAAATGTGTTTTTAAAAATAAGCGATGATAAAAAATTCTTTTTTGAATTGTATTGTTATCAAACAAAATGTGAATAGTAAATTTGGAATATTCCTGATTTAAGAATTAAAATATTTATGGAATTTATTGGTGTTTGCTGGGTTGCCACTTCACGAACTGCGACTGTTTCTCTATTGGTATTATTTTTGTTGTATTTTGTTGGCCACACTTATTGGCATTTTTAGTATGGTCACACTTCACAGCTGTTTCGAATTTTCGTAATCAGTTCTTTTCAGTTTTCCACATCGCGCGGGTGGTAAGACGGTTTATTTTCTCAAAGAAAACAAAATACTTTTCATTTTACGTCGACGCCAAAACAACGCAAAGAAAGTGAATTGAATTTCAGTAGTGTGCATGTGCAGAGTGCAAAATGATCTTGGAAAAGGATAGACCTATTGATCCCTATACGTGTTACCAATCAAGTGGCCAGCGCCGCTGTTGTGATCGGGCAGCTAGCCGTCGTTTCTTAAAACAAAGTCGCGGATTCTTATGGTTTATGCTGTGCAATTTACTAATGCCAACGACGCCAAATGGCTACCTGGTGGGGGCCCAATTGTTGATCAATGTGCAGAATCAGGTGCGTGAGTGCCACCAGCCGTCGCCGGCTACCAAAGTGGTGGGAGTATTTCATTAATATTAATCGACAACAAAAATGAAACGCCAATTTCTTGATTAAGTGATGATAGTTGTTGTGGTTTTTTTTTTCGAACATTCCATTTCGAAAATGAGCAACAACAAAATAGAAATAATCAGCAGAGCAAAAGGACAAAGAGAAGAGATGTTTCAGAGTCAAGTTCGGGGGAGCAAAATTTGATGTTCTGTCAACAAATTAAGTGGACAAAAAATTCACCTGTTTTGTTTATGTTTTTTCTCAGGCTATGCAGTTTTCACTTTTCAATCAATTTTAAATTTGTTTGCACAACAAACAAAAAGATAAGGAATGAAAGATAAAATGAAAAAAAACAACAACAACAGAGCAGCAGCTGGTATATGTGTGGCAATGCGTGTCTGTATAGATTTCTTTGTGTGTGTGTGTGCCACCTGTAAGTGTGAGTGTATGTTTTATGAAAGTATACATATGTATGTGAATTCCGCTTTCATCTGTGGATGTGTGTGTGTGCTGCCATCATTCATTGTTTGGCGATGGCCCTGGCCCCAAAATGTCTCTGGTCCACTCTCTCGCTCTGACTCTCTCTATCTGCTTCTGTCGCTCAGTTTTGTTTACCATACAAACACCCGCAACAAGAAAACCAACAACAACAATTCTCCTTGCTCCTCCTGCAAACACAGCAGCAACATGTTTGTTCATGTCCACGTGCAAAGGGCACATTTTTGTCCTTTTCTTCTCTTTGTACCGTGTAACTAACTATAGGCTGAAAGCGTATATTAGGCTGAATGATGAAGCACTTCCTCCCCGGCGATTTGGAGATACAATAGAGCTCCAATTATCTGACCTTCAATTAACCAAGACTCTCCTTTATCTGAAACAAACTATGTCATCGGATAATTCAGCGAGTGTCATCTTAAATTAAAATGCGTTAAATTGCGGCCCAACAAACAGGATGCAGGCAGTAGGCTGCAGGCAGTTTTTTGCCCAAATATTGAGGCTTTTCTCAAAAATTGGCAAGCTTAACAGCGTTTAAGCTACCAAGTGCGTTTTATATATTTTCATTTTCAACAATCTGAGTCTTTCTCTTGCCATCCCAATTTGAGTTCTTTATTTTGTAGGCAAGACCTCTAACGACTAGCACATTAATTTCCTAAGTGAGTAGCTACGTTAAAAACAGCCAAAGAAATGCTTATTGGTCAGGCAGTCAGTCTAAAAACGACCATAACCAAGTAAACTGAAGTAACCGTCCAAACTTAACGAAAAGAATTATCCAAACTTGTTACAGGGTATTTACGAAATCAACACCCCGTTTTAGTATGAGGCATTATTTTTTATCTAGTTGTTTAGCTGGAATGGGAAATGAGGTTGAGTACGAGGTGTGTGGAGAAAGACAAGTTCTTTCGTTTCTCATTTCTTTCTATTTTCAACTCTCTTGACTCTAATTTAGTTCATGGTCGCCGTCATCTTGTGTGTCGTCCTTCCCCTCGAGGCTCCAAATGTCATAGTTAATTTGCGTTTCAAGGAAACTCTTGTTCTTTGGGCAGTGCTCAGTGCTTAATATCAATTTTAAAATGTTGCTTTTCTATGCTTTTTGGTTCTTAAAGGGCGGCGAAGTCATTCAGGAGAGCATCACATCCAATATAGGCGAAGATCTAATCACTTTAGAGTTCCAGAAAACCGACGGTACACTCATCACCCAAGTCATTGACTTTCGCAATGTAAGTAGGAAATTCCGTAGTTTAAGCCGGTCAAATTTATTTAATGTAATTAAACTAAACTCTTGTGCACTAATTTTTTTTAATAGGAGGTTCAAATCCTCAAGGCCTTGGTCTTGGGCGAAGAGGAACGCGGTCAAAGTCAATATCAGGTCATGTGCTTTGCCACAAAATTCAATAAGGGTGACTTCATATCCTCGGATGCCATGGCCAAGCTGCGTCAGAAGAATCCCCATACCATACGCACACCGGAAGAGGATAAGGGTCGGGAGACCTACACAATGAGCAGTTGGGTCCAATTGAATCGTTCATTGCCCATAACAAGGCATCTACAGACGCTTTGTGCTGAGGCAATGGATGCCACCTATGTAAGAGATGTCGATCTGAAGGCTTGGGCCGAGTTACCAGGTGAGTAACATAGAATAAAATTATCGAGCGAACATTCTGCCACATACAAATGGGTGTAAAATGTATTTGACGAAGGTCCTTTTATCTAAGTAAACTGTAACACTTTTGCAGTAGTTTAATCAAACTAAATTGACTCAAAGATTAAATTAAACTGTCCTTTGAAGACTAAGTTGTCAAGAGATTAGGCCAGTCAGAAAAGAGATTCGGTCAATTGCTGAAGTTGTCAATGGGCCTAGACTCTTTGATCTGTTTCAGTTACTTAAAAATTTTTGTCATGTTTGCTTTTTGGTTTCGGATTCTCCATCCGCTCTCGCTCTCGCTCTTGCTCTCTCTCTCTCTCTGTTTCTCATGCCTTTCCGTTGATGGTGCTCAAACGTAAATCCTCTCAATCCTTTCGTCCTTAATATCTCCTTCAGGCTCGTCAATTTCCAGCCTAGAGGCAGCCACTGAAAAATTTCCGGATACTCTGTCCACGCGTTGCAATGAAGTGAGCAGCCTATGGGCACCCTGCCTCTGTACGCTAGAGACCTGCATCGGTTGGTATCCCTGTGGACTTAAATATTGCAAGGGCAAGACGGCCGCTGTGGGATCGGATGCATCCGGGGCCCAGCAGCAGCAGCAGACGAATTATCGTTGCGGCATCAAGACCTGCCGCAAGTGTACACAGTTCACCTATTATGTGCGACAGAAACAACAGTGCCTCTGGGATGAATGACGACGCGGCGAACTGCAGCTGATGCAGATGCAGATGCGATGTGCCAAGCAGCAGAGGCATGACAAGGAGGATGCGGCCTGTGATGCCGCACCCACAACGAATGCTAGTAGCAAAAGAACTGAAGGAGGAGCACCAACACCAACACCAACAGCAACAACAGCAACGACAACGACCAACAAATTACGGCAACTGCTTTTGTTGGTACAGCAGCAGATGCCTTTTGCACTGTGGAGCTTTCCGGTCCATCACATTTCCCATCATCATGACGATGCCCCAACCGTCTCCACGTTGGCTCAACCATCGTCATTATCATCATTTCCATCATCATCATCATCATCATCGCCATTATCATCATCATCATCATCTTCATCGTCCACAATGGCTGCCATCGTCGCGTGATAATGGGAGCTGGGAATAACCGCACTCACCCTCGTTGTCTCTTCACTTCCTCCTCCTCCTTCGCCTCCTCGTGCGCCTACTCCTCCTACGCAAATAATAAAGTGAGTGTTGACACTGTTTCAGGTTATAGTTTTTCGTGATGTGTGGGTGCGCGACAAAAGTCCTCCATATACATACATGTGTATGTCTATGTCTGTGTGTGTGTGTGTGTGATCGTGTGTATGTATGTGTGTATACTATGTATATATGTATATGTAATTATATATAATTAGCTTACAATTTACGCTTATGCCAGATTTAGGTTTAGGCTAGCTAACCCAATATTATTCCAGAAAACTGATTACATATAAAACAGAGCTCGCAATTTCTCGGATTAGTCACAAGACTAAAACATTTTTTAAAAACCAATTTAACTTTTTGTTTTACTGTGAAATACGCAATATAAGCAATCCATAAATTTGATGGTACAAGCCCTATGGCAACTTTGGCCATTTCCATTATACAAATCTCGAACTTCCTTGTTTTTTATTTGTTACTAGACTCCAAAATGTAAATTACAATTTGTTTTTCAGTGCAGTCTATTTGTTTATCCATTGAAAATCATGTCAACATGAGCGTTATAGTGTTTTATAATTGTCTCGTATTGACATCTTTTGTTCATTAAACAGCTACCTCTATCTATAACATTACGTTACGCTTTATTGTCTAGGCCATGTCCAACTTTCATTTCCCATTTTCCTGTCCAAACATCAAATCGAAACCACATTCCAATTTCAATTTCAATTTGTTTACTTTACATAGAGAGTTGAATCCTCTCTGCCAACTCTTACTCCTCTTAGTCTCTTTCTCTCTTACTCATTCTCTTTACATTTCTCTCCATTTCACATTGTGTGGCTGTAATTTCGTTTCAATTACCTTTTCCCCATGGTTTTTCATTCCATTTCTGGTTTGTGTGTGTGTGTGTTGGTTTTCTTTTTTCTACTTTTTGTTTTAGCTCTTTTGATGTCTGTTTGCATTTCATTCACCTTTCTGTTGTTGCTTCTCCTCCTCTTACCTTTCAACTAATGGCTCATTAGGTTTTATATTTGAACAGTTCAAAACAAAAAAAAAAAAACAAAAAAATGCGAGGCTTATGCGAGTTCTCTCTAAATAAATATATAGATTATATAGTACACACATATTTATATATGTATGAATAAAAATTAAATGTGGCCTTAGCATATTTTACATGAGCGCATTACAAAAAAAAAAAAAAAAAAATCGAACAAAATGAGAAACTTCTTCAACAGATTTGTGCTCATAATTAGATCTAAAAAATATTTAAAAAAATATATAAAAAGGGGAATACAAAACAAATTCAAACTGACTGCCGCATCAAAGCTTTTCTTCTATATAATACTGTATATATATATTGGCTGTTTCTGACCCTAAAGAAAACATGAACAATTTGTACAACTCTTTTTCTTAGAGATTTTTCTTCTTTTCCCATAATTCCTTAATAAATTTTTTACTTTTCTCCAAGTCTGCCTTTATCCTTATCCTGTTTAATCCAATAAAAACAAATTCGAACAACAAAAACAAACACAAAATACCTTAACTAAATTACTAAACAATACCAAGAACAATAATCTATTGTATAAATTTCGAACAAAACATACTAACTAGTCTTACCTTAGAATGTTTAGAATGGCTAACTATTTTCCTATAAAGCGTATAAAACAAATGTTTCGACACAATATGAAAACATTAAAAATAACGGTGATAATAATTTTTTCTACAAAAAAAAAAAAAAAAATTGAAAAAAACTCTTCTCACTGTAAAAAAAAGAAAAGAAATTAAAAAAAATAATTAAATTGGCATGAGAAAAATGTGTAAAAAAGAACCTGTAGTATTCTAAGGCATTTAAAATTTAATCGAAATGATCTGATTCGTGTAACAATTTAATCGACTAGTCTTAAACAACAAAATGAATAAAAGATAATTTTAGTTAATAATTATTAATAATTAATAAAGCAGCTGGAAATTCTACATTTTATATAAAAAAAAAGACAAAAGAAATATTCGAACAAATAATTGTTTCATTTATTTTAAGATCTATTTTGGGATTGGTTTTAGTCGTAAGCGGAGTGATTGGGTTATTCTGCAACAAAATTCATTTAGCAAAGCAAACGCTTAAATTTAGGACGTTAATTAAAAATAAAAAACTTGAAGTTGAATCATTGCCAAACACCAGGTAAGCTTACATTTTAGACCAATTCGAAATCTACAAATTCTTAAATTATTTTAAACTCAATGTTCCAAAGCTATTAGTTTTTTTTGTACCTTTGTCGTAAGTCTCTAAATTCCTTAAACTAAGATGAACCAATGGTTTTTTAACGTTTAAGAAGAAAAAAAGTTTATCCGAATGATATTGGAAGTCTTTTCTGATGCCATTAAAAACGAGTCCAAATCAAAGCTTCGTTCTTTTTCTATGTCCCCCGTGTGACCCAAATAAGTATGCTACATTTATTTAAAAATATGGGAAAGCAAATAAATAAGTTCGTTTTAAAGTGCTTATCATAAATAAAAAAAAAAACAATTAGGCTGAAAATTGTTTTTAAATGACATTTTCTCTCAAAATCTTGAAAAATGAGTAGTTCAATATTTGAATTATAAATGAAAAACGATTTCTTAAATAAAAATAACAACAAAGAAAATAAGTAAATTGTTTAGGGACTGACTTTTATCGAGATATTAATCAATAAACTATACAAAGAGCTAATCTTATTTTAGAACACTTCAATCGGATCTAGCTTCTTGGTTTTTATTACTTAACTTATTACGTTGAATTGTATCGACATTTGGCTTTATATTTAAGGTCTGGAAACACAAATCCACTTGTTGTTCTTTGAAGATTTTTTTTTTCTATCGCATAGTACAAGATTTGCATGAAATCCATTGGAATATGATTGATTTTGTTTGGCGCTGAAGGTAAACAAAGCTTATTAATGCATTTCTCTTTTAATCTAAGCAACTTCAGATTTCCTTTTATGCCACTTCTACAAGCAAACCTCCATTTGAATGCATTAAAATGCGCAGCATGCTTCAAGTTGTTTGTTGGCTCCGTTCTTGCTGCTGTTGCGCCACTCCATTTTTCTAGGATTCAAACAAACAATGTTCCAGAGGAGTCTGAACACAGTGCGAGAGAGGGGCGAAGTGCAGCTTGAGGAGGCAGCATGTCGTGAGGCAGTGGCAAATCCTTTATGCGATTTGTAATTCATGAGCAGCGCGCACAGATTCTTATCATTTATTTTACTGCGCAATCGGTATCGAGTGTTGGTTGCTGTAAGACAGTCGGGACTCCCACTGATAGACAGACAGACAGACAGAGAAACACTTGCAGCCAATATAACTATATTCATGGCAACCGACTACGACTACGACTACGAAGACCAAGGACCAACAGGACTGCGACGAGGGCTTAAGACGTGCGGAAACCAAATCGGCGTCGTAGAAAATTGAATTTGTTACGATTTGGGATGGCTTGGTGGCAGGACCCTCACCACCACCACCCACCAATACCCTAACGTATGTGCATGCCTAATGAGCCATGAAATGCGAGAAGCCCCTGGTCCCTTTTTTTTTGCCCCACCCCCTCCCCATTTAGGTTTGCCGTTTTTGTAGTCGCCCCATTTCTCTTCTCTTTTTTTTGTGCTTTTTTTGGTGGGTAATCAACGACAGCTGGTGGCCAATTGCTGCGTATAGGTCAGGGCCAGGCATTCCCAGAGCCTTATTGACCCTCTTTGACTAGGGCCCACACATACATGCATATATATATATGTGTATACGTGTGTGTATAAATACCTACAAGTATAATTAAAACATGCAACTGCTGGCGCGTAAATCAAACAAAATCAACTCTCCTTTCGCATGCTCTTAATTAAGTTTACACTCTTGCAATTCGATTTCTCTCTCTTTCGTTTTTCCTTTTTTTTCCATTGCTTTGCTTTGCTCCTTCTGCGGTTGGATAGGGAAATTCAGATAGGACAGCCTAAAGGGAAACCAACAAATGTGGCCAAAACGTTTTCGCTGATCCAAATGAAAAAGACTAAAATGAGCTGCAATGCCAGTGGAAAAAAGTCACTAGGTAATTTTAATTAACATTAAAACAAATATAAAAATTACTGTTATGATGTAAATAAAAATGTCCTCGTTTTATCCAGTTCATGGTGCAAAAAAAAAAAACAAAGTTAAATAATGGTTGGGAGAAAAAATTCTTGGTACAATTCATTGGAATTTATATTATTAGTTTTAACAATTAGTTAGTTAAAAAAGGCACAACCTAGACTTAATAGAAGCTGCAAATTATTAATTTAAAACAAATTGCTAAAAAATAAATCGTTTAATTTCTTAAATCTTCTTCTTAGCTAATTTAACGACGCCACGATAGAAATTTTAGCTGCTAAAATGTTTCTTTAACTTGTTCCTTAACTTTATATTTATTTTTTTGTCTAATCGCAATATCTATCTTTTCAGTTATCACATTATTTAAACTTAAATTTGAACCTTTGTGGGCTGTACAAGTAGTTTCAGCCGCCAGCATAAGCAGCCAAACTCAACTTGCCCTGGTCTCTGGCTCTCTTGTGTGTGTGTGTGGAATGCCTCAATATGTATGCATAAGTATGTAACATATATATATATATATATATATATATATATATATATAAATATGCGTTTGTATCTGTGTGCGTGTGTGTATGTATGGTATTTTCGTGTTTATTGCTGTTGGCCGTGTGAATTTTTCGTATTGACTTTTCAGGTCAAAAGGCGGCTGTACGCTTAACATTTGCATAACTACTTAAAACACACACGCACACAAACTCATGTAGATTTACAAGTGTGTATATGTACATATATATGTATCCTTGTGTGTGTGTGAGTCCTGTAGATATGGGGGTCCTGTTCATTATACATTTGTGAGTTTATCTCTGCGTTAAATTAAAATCACTCATACGCCATGTTGGCTCTTACATAAAAAAAAAAAAAAAACAAAACAAAACCGAATACCATATTTCGAGCAAAGTTTAAGGCCCATTTAAAGGCAAAAATCCTGTATAGATTCTCCGTGATATTTTCGCTGAGTCACGTAATTGAAGCGGCGCCAAGGGCGAGGGGAGCAAATACTTACAAACACAACTGCAAAAAGCAACTGTAAAATGTGACAACTTGCCAACTACTTTTCATTATAAATTCTCGCTCTGAGGCATAACCTTATGCGATTTGCCCTTCGTTGTCCTTCGGTGGCAATTGAAAGCCTTAAACAATTAGCTGGCAATTGTCTTGAATTTGATAAGTAAATAGACTCCGCAAGGTTGGCAATCGGCATATTTTGAGACCTTTGACCCAACTCTGTTAAATGTTAATTGAATTGTTAAAAAAAAAAAAAAATTGAAAATTTAGTTGTCAGAAACGTTAAGCTGAGCAATAACAAGAACAGGCTCGGATTATAGGCAATAAGTTCATGTTCACCTGAACCACAGTGCGTATGAAAAAAATCAATTCTCAAATTTCACCAATTTCGCTTTTGTCTCAGATTTCTGTCATAAAATATTATTAACTAAAGTATAAAATGTTGCAGAAAATAATCAATAAAATATTGTTAAGGTTGTAAATTGTATGAAAAAATGTTTTTTATTTTACTTTCTGCTTTTTAAATTTACTTTTTCAGTGGATTTGTTGTGAAAAATTCATTTAGTTGCTGATGAAAGTTTTGTTTTGACAAAAGTCCGTGCTAGTAAATTGAGGTGAGAATAAGCCGCTTAGCTTGAGACTTTTATTTTGCTTATATATATGTTCGGTTTAACACTTTTACGATGTAAAATTGCCATTAAAAAGCCAAAATTAAAGCTTAAATAAAGGAATAAACTTAAAATGAATGCAATTATAATGCATTTTGCGAGTTTTTAACTTGGTTATTTGTTTTGCTTCTTTAAATTTTAGCACTTAAAGATTTTTGTAACCTAATTATTTCAGGAGGTAGACATAATTTCAATACGTAAAAATCAATTTGTTTGAAAATGTGAAAATTAGTGTAAAAATGTGAGAAATCACTAAGAAGAAGAGCATTTACAAATTGACTCTGATTAAATTTCGTCTATAATTGTTTGGCCAACCATTCTTGCTTTGGCTTAAAATTTCTTTCATGGTATTATTTTAAGCCTAAAGTTCAATTGACTAATTAAGATTGACCCGTTTTGTTATTGATTGTGGTGCCCGATTAAAATAAGCTGAGCAAGTGAGAAAATTTGGCTGCTTCGTTTAATTGAACAATGGGAATGACATTGCAAATGAATTGAAATTATTGAGCACTGTTTTTGTACGTTATCGAATGACGGAATCCGTCCCTGACCTTATGACCCGTGTCATTCGTAATCATCATTTATAATTGTCATTTTATGGCATTTAATTGAATTGCTTTTATGGCAGCCCTTAGGGATTTCTGGAACCTTTTGCTCGTCCACAAACATCCGTTATGCCTGTTGTCATCATTATCGTTCACATTATGCGATGTTCAGAACGTACAACAACAACAATAACAACAACAACTGCAATGGCTTAAACTACATATACATAAATCAATGACAATCAAAATTCATTTCGTTTGCGTTTGATTTATTGCTTTTGTTTGATTTTCGGGTGCTTAGCTAGAGAGAGCGGGAGTTGAGATAGGAAGAAAGCGGCATAGAGACTAGAGGATGAGGGTATGGGGATCTACTGCCTTATCAGCAATGCATATTAATGTGAGTTATGTAACAAAAATAAAACAGGAACTAAGCTTCTACCCTTCTTTATTTTTTTTTTTTCTCTTTTTTTGGATACATATTAAAGGCACACATTGAGACTGGGTAAATGTGGGTGGGGCAACATGTGCACGCCTCCGGTTGAGTAGTAACCTTTCGTTTCCATTTGCTTGTTTTTTTCTTCCTCTTTTCGTTTCTTTTTTTTTCGGTTTTTCCCATCATCTGCTTTCCCCATGGCAAATCATCAATCAAACTCGTGTGATTTGCTACAGTTCAAATTTCGCTCTCAGTTCAATCGTTCAAGCATTCAAGCAGAAATACAAATATTTGCTTTTTTCAAAGCAAAGTACAAAAGCGGATGGCAAGGAAGAGCTCTCGCAACTGCTGTCCGGGACTGGGACCGGGACTCTGACATGGCTTAGAAATTGAGGCCTTTTGCAAAGAGCAGCACAAAAAAAAAATAAACCCCGTCGGCATACTTAGCCAGGTCGCCGACTATTAGATACTGCGTAAGAGCAGAACTCTGAAATTTCTGCTAAAAAGTAGTTGCATTCGGTTGATCCTAATGGATCCGCTTAAATCTAGAAAACTGAGTATTCGTGAGAGAGAAAAAAAAGGGAATACTAAAAGGGTAAGCTATGCACTGTTTCATTCTCAACTCACAGGTAGCAGCTGCTACTCTCCCTTCAAGATGACTAATCTCCTGTGTGATGGGCTGACAACCTGTTACATGGCTCGTTCCTACTCAGTGCTTAACTTTCTCTCTCTCTCTCACTCTCTTTCTACCATTCCATGCCAACACAAGCCACCTTGCCCACTTTTGGGGCGGAGCAGTGAAATTATTTAGAAAATTTAACCTTAAGGCCATCATGGGCCAACAATGGTTAGCAAAATGGTATTTAGGTTTTTGTGGCTTAGTCTTGACTATAAAATGAAAATGTTTCTGCAGATTTTTCCATTCATAACGAAAAACGAAACAAAAGACAACAAAAGCGAAAACCATAGAAAATAGAAGTGTGGCTATTTTGAAGAATATTTTTGATTTGATTTTAATACCCAAACGATTTTTTTAGATGACCCACTCAGCTTATGTAACATTTACTTATGCAATAAGCTCTATGATATTTATTTGAGTGCAATTAAATGTAAGAATTCTCTTGAAATTTAATTACAAGTTCGCATTACACATACGCCATGTGGGATGTATGGGAAATGTTGATTCAATTCACCGCACAAAAGTTTACAATGTTATCAGTTGCCATTAAAATAACAGGCAATGGCCAACAGCAACAAGAAATATTAAACAAAATGGCCAGCAAACATTCATCTGCATAAGCCAAATTTATGAGCCACACAAAAGCTTATAAACCACAAATCAAAATGCAATACAAAAGCGCCAACGACAACGAGATCGTTGCCAGAAACAGCAACAACAACAACAACAACAACAAAAGCAACAACAATTATGTATCAAGTTAAAAGCAATTGTAAATTTTCTAACTGAAGTCATTTTGTCTATATATCAAATGTCTGACAGTCTGTCTGTCTAGCCGTCTAAATGTCTGTCTCTTCGTGTCTATGTGTGTGTGTGTGTGTGTGTTTTAGCGGATGCCATAAATAAAATTCAGCTAAAAGATAGACATACAAACATGTGAAGTGAGGCAGGCACCGGGTTGCAGTGGATGGTGGTCGGAGTCTTGAGTCGGAAATTGTTTTGCAACGTGGGAAATGTTTGATTTATGTGTGTTCTTCCCCCACAGACAGCCCAAAAAGACAGAAGTTGTAAAATGTGTAATTGATGATGTGGCAAAATGATATAAAATAAACTCTATGCCACACGCAGTCCCATCCCCATTCCCACCTCTGCCACCCTCTGACTCCCTACTAAATATGCTATTAATGTGCCTGAAATTTTGTTGACATTTGCGACAAAACACAACTACAAAATGTTGCACGATTGTAACAGCCAACGACCCGAAAAAACGAGCAGACAGAGACAGAGACAGAGACCGAGAGGCTAAGCTAAACTGTTGGCCTCCCTGATAAGTGCATTTAAAGTGCAGGACATGAAGCGCGTGACGACATGCAAAGTGAAGTTGGAATAGCAACCAAAGGGATGCAAAACTTCAAAGAAGTTTCTATACTCTAACCAGTTTTTTAGCTAACTTCGCAAAGAAAAGGAGTTTATGGATTTCATTATGACCCGATACCTCATTTAAATGTACTACTTGACTTGGTCTAAGCCTGAGACCTTGGAAAACAAAATCTTTACTACTGAAAAACTAGAGCAAGCTCTAGTTCAATTATTGATCAAGATGTGCGTGACAAATGGATGAACATAATCAATATATCCTCGGACAGTGAGAGTGGCAAAAGGAACCTAAGTCAAACGGAAACGGAAACTGCATGCAAAACATGAAGAAGCAGAGGAAAAATGATAGACAAAATGTATGGAGGGTGAGAGAGGAAATGTAATGTTGACCATTTGGCAAGCAGCACGAAAAGTCATTTTGTCCTTACTTCTTGGCACATGGCACCTTGCTTTTGTTGTTGTTGTTGCTGTTGTTGTGGCTGCTGTTGTTATTTTTGCTTTTGCTTTTGCTATTCTAGTTGCAGGCTTGTTATCCTAGCAAATATTTTCGTAGCCCAACACAAAAGCATATTATCTAAGGCAAGAAGAACATTCCCATTGAAGCTTAACAAATTGAATTTTTCTTGCTGTTCGCCATTTTACCTTGTGCTTGCCTCAACAATGGGCAGCAAGCTGGTTGAATGATATATAGACAGAGAACGAGATGCATCACTTGCCATCGCCTCCTTTTCGTTTTTGTGCCTAATGCAGTGGAATGCATTTTCCCAGAATGCCAAAGAAGAAGAGAGAAGAGGAATTTTTCCATCTTTTTTTTTGGTCATAAATACATAAATTCTCATTAATTTATGTGCAACAAAGTTTGGCTCATAAAGTGGCGGCATAAGTTTGTTTTCTCTCTGCTTTTCTTGTGTGGTTGGCTGGCAAACTGCAAAGTGGAGGGGTTAACTGGGTGGCTCATGCCTTTGGTGTGGCTAATGAAGCTGGCATATGATTACAATGTATTCATTAAATTTTTATACGTTTTCACAACAATTAATTTTTGCAATTTACATAAATTTGTACAAATGCGCTTAATTGTATGCTACATATATTTCACTTTATTATATTGCACTTTGCATGGCACTCACACATACGCACACACACGCACACACATGCGTGCATAACAATGGCTTACAGAAAGACCTGTAATATCATGCGTAGCATTGAACCAAACTTCCGCACGGACAAACTGACCGCAAAAACAAAGGAGAGAAGAATCGTAGAGAAGCGAAACAAAAAATCCCTCATCGATTGCACAGACATAACTCACTTTGTGGCACAATTAAGTGCCATCACACCTACCAACGACAAATAACGTGCACAGTGGGGCAAGCATATAGGGAAATTGCTAAGATTTCTTAACGAAAAAAAAAACCTGAAGTTGTTTATTCTATTTTAGTTAGTAGTTTTTTAGGGAAGAATTAAACAAAATTTAACATTTTTGTCTAACATTTCATTCACTTAGCCAACATTTGAAGACCACTGTGCCAGGACTATATATCGCATTGCTTCATTGCCTCGTAATTTCTCTCTTCCCTTCTCCTTTTCTCGATTATTTTCTGTCTCTACGTGCATTGTGTTCTCGATGCTCGCTTTATAATTGTTTCATTTAACAACTTTTAATTGAATATTTCGTGGTGCGTTTGTTTATTTGTTAAATAACACACACACACACACATATGTATATACAACACCCACACAGAAGCAAGTGCATTGTGGCTATCGGCATGATAAATTGTTTACACATTTAAAGTAAATAAAATGCATTTAAAACCCCAAAACGACCGATGGGGGTATGGGGGGAGGGCGATGGAAAAGCCAAAATCTCATTAAGAACTCAGCCAATGAATCGATTGAGTTATTCCGCTTGACGGGCAAAAGAAAAAAGCCCAAAGGTTATAGCACCTGCCATTGTTTATTAGTTTTAATAAAGCCATTAACCCAGCCGGCACATAAACACACACAAACACACACACACACCCGCAAAAGCAAACAAACTTTGACACTAAGCGCTTTAACATTTGACCTCGAGCTTTTCTTTTTTTTTATTATTGTTTTGGGGTTTCTCTTGCCCTTTTTTTTTTTGTGTCGTTCTTCTTATTGTTTCATATCAAAAATTCCATTGCCAACGGTGGGCTAGCAAAACCTTTTTGAGTAAACGCATACAAATGCAACTTTTGTTTGCCTATCCATGTCGATGTCCGCGTCCATGTCCTGCATGTCCAAGTCCTGCACAACACAAGTTTATGTCTGTGTGCTGGGGCATTTTGTTGACAATATTGTTTACAATGCGTGGGAAACGGTGTTGCTGCGAGCTAGGGGGATGGAGTGGGGTGGGGTGTGGTGGGCAGTGCAGTGGCACCTCCAGCATATTTGCATACATTGTGTTTGTGTTGCTGTTGTTGTTGGCCCAACCAGCAAAATAAAACCCCAAAAATATGACGTATACGCCGCATGTGTTTGTACATTGAAACAAAGGAATTAAAAATATGCATCGCATACACAATCCTTGAAATGCATTTAAATTCAAACAGCTTAAAAAAAAAACAAACTAGGAAAAAACACCTCAAACGGAACAATACAAATTTGAGTGCCATACAAATTTTCAACAGAAATTAAAACAATTAAATATTAAAAAACAAAAAAGTTGAAATTAAGTTGTGCTGAAATGGTGAAATAAAAGCAAACTGTGGTCATAGCTAGGGGACAGAGTATGTTAATCTGACCGAAGGTGACCACTGAGCCCCTTGAAAAATCAATCCAACAGAAATCCCAAGCGCCAAAACTTTTAACAATAAGAACTCCGATAATAATTTTAACAAATTGCAAATAGCTAAAGCGTTTTCAAACTTTAAGATTGCTTAAACGAAGTGGCCAAATTGCTTTTGTTGGCAAGTGCCAAGTTGTTATGTTTAAAATACATTTACAATACTTTAGAAAAGAGAGACACAAGACATTTCACATGGTCCATTGTCTTTTTTCTAAACTTAATTGCGTTTAAATGTTTGCCATGCCAAAAAAGAAGCGCTTAATAATGATAAAAAGCTTTGTGGTACGTATTTTGCCTATTGCTGACAGTCGTTTAATCGATTGATGACACCTTTAAACATATTTTTCAGATTTCGTGTTCCTTGCTTTTGGATCTGCTTTTGAGGTTTCAATGGCTTTAGTTGCAAAAACTTCTCTCTCTCTCTCTCTCTGGAATGATTTAAAAAATGGAAATATTATTAAAATGAATTATTCGTTTTTTGACTCAATTAAAGTTGCCTTGCAACATTTTTCCATTCATCTACTTTACTTTACGAAGCAAACTTCATTTAAAATTTAACCAAAAGCCGTCAACTTGGTTGCCCATTGCTTGGGATAATGCCACACACACTCACCACGACTACTACAACATCCCAAAGAGCTCTTTGTGTATGTGTGTGCGAGTGTGTGTGTGTGTGTGAAAAAGAGAGATGTATATATACACCTGCTGCGGTGACATTTTACGGCTTTTTCTTTGTTAATTTCATTTGAGGCATTTAAAATGCGAGCAACGCTGCTGACGTTGACAACTAAATACACACACACACACTCACACACACATGGGGCAAGTATGTAAGACCATGCCCACCACCTAACACTCAGTCAACCTCCCTCCACCGAAACGTGTGCTAAAAGTTCTCCATTGCTAGTCTTTTGGCAACTTTTTTTAATGACTTTGCCTCACACACACAAACACACACACACACACAGAAAACAGACAAAGCAAAGGGAGAACCAAGTCCTTGCTCGCGTGCCAGAATATTTAACCACAAACGACGAAACGTCAAAATTAATTAGAAATAAAATTAGTTTTTAATGCCAAAGTGTGTGTGTGTGTGTGTGTGTGTGCAGCTTAGAGAGCTGTAAAATATACTTTGAGGGCGACAAAAGAGACAGAGACGGAAACTGAGACGAAGACAAAGCCGGAGACAGGGCGAAAGAAAAACGCCGAACCGAACATTTCTTATGAAAACTTCTTGGCTCACCAAAATATATAAGAAAAGTTTTTCTTTCATTTTGTGTTGAGGCAGCGTTGAGTTTTACAGGAAATGATTTAATTTACACAAGTTTTTCTCTTACTTTTCTATGGGAAAATGTTATGAAATGGTTGATGGAAATTGATATAGTACGACAAACGCGACAAGCAGAAAACGTAAAAAGCTAAAACTTAATTATATCAACCAGAAGAATCGCACAATATTTGAAAGTTGTAAGTTTGTTTTCCCATTAAAACATTATACATACAACAAAGGAAATATGTTTTGCTTTTGGGGCAGTTCGTTTTGATAAAATTTGTATTAGGCAATCGGATTTTGTTTTTGAATTTTGGCTATTATTAAAAGCTAAAACTTTTCACCTGAAATCTTTTTTTTTTTTATTAAGCCAAATCAAAGTAAGTTTACATTAATTTTTTATATTATGATTCGATATTAAGGACCTATTTTAAATAGTATTTTATTTATATAAAAATGTTTCAGCAAATCTCCTACCAAATGCTAAAGGGGTTTATATTTTATTTTAAATATATTTGAGTTTATGACTTGAGATTTCTTATTACAAAAAGTTGTATATGTGGACCAAAGAAAATATTTTAAAAATATGAAGTATAAAATGCTTTAAAATATATTTTTCTTATTTAATTTCATCTTGTTCCCTTTCTTTCAATCACATCCCTGCTCTAATATGTTCAACTTTAGAATTTTCCGGGTCTTTAGTTAGTTTCTGTGCAATGACTTTAAGTTGTTTGCTCTTGTTTCACAGGGTCTTTTTCTAGATTTTCATCTCACACCAGTTGCATTTGTAGTAACTGATTCGCGTGTTGCAATGGAGACTTTTCTAACTGGTAAATGCGAATGTGAAGTGCATAAACCTGACTGGGATGTCACTGAAAGAGACTAAAGAAAGAGAGAGATGGCAAAAAGCTAAGACAAACAGCCAAAAGGAGACAAGAGGAACAGCATTAGAAGGACTCTGACAGACAGCAAAGACAGAGTTGGAATTGGAGTTTCTAGTGAATGGAGATAGAGATGGAGATGGAAATGGAACTAAAGAGGGAGGGAGAGACGCACAGTATACACAGAGACACAAATCACCAGGCAAATCCGCAAAAGTGCACTTCAGTTGCCAGTCAGCAAGCAAGCCAACCAGGCAGCTAGTCTAAAGCCAAAAGACGACGCTGATGACGTTGAGTATTATAAACAGAATGATGACAACTAGAACTATAGCAACAGCAACAGCAACGGCAACAGCAACACCAACGACAACTACAACTACATACAAAATCATATAAAAAGAGGCAAATGCAAAAGGAAACAAGAAAAGGAACTGCGAACTGCAAACTGAAGTTGCTGCCACTTTAGGCACAACAAAAAAAAAAAAAAAAAATGAATGAAGAAAGGAAACGGGAATAGTAAAGTTGGGTTACTCCTCGCTGCGTTGAGTGGAGGCAGCAGCATTATTGAAAGGTGAACTGGGCGTTAACGGTAGTGGGCGTGGTTTGCTGACACAAAAAATCAACGCATGGAAAGTAGGACAAGTGTCAAAATCACTTAAGTGCGAATGCTATGCCAAATAGAAAGGAAACGAAGCCAGTCGACTTTCAAGGAGACATTGCCATCGTCATCTCTCTCTCTGTCTCTCTGTACACAAGGATGACGATGATGAGGAGGAGCATGAAAATGAAGATGAGGACCACAATGATGATCATGACGATAATGAAGTTGACAGCCAAAATGAAAGAAACGAGAGCGCAAGAATGAGATAAGCAACAGCAGCAGCAGAAGAAGAAGGAAACGGATTTAAGTAGTGCCAAAACAATGAAAAAATGGAAGAAGGTAGAAGGCTACGGAGACGGTGAGTAAGAAGGGTAGGGAAATGGGTTTTCTGCGTTTTTTTTTTATGTTTGGTTCATGCTACTTAGTTATAACTGTAACCAAAAACAGCAAATGAATGAAATAATTAAGCAAAAGAATAGCACGAACTTTTAATACACTAAAAAGTAATGGGTAGAAAAGTGATAAAATGAAGGAATGACTGAAAAAGGTCACAGAAAATATTCAAAGAATAGGCTGAACCACAATGCACAATATTTCAATGAACTTTTAGAATGGAATATAAAGAGATATGCAAATATTTATTTACAAATGTTGTAATAAACAAGAACAAAGGGAATTCAGAAGTGTCTACAATGATGGCAAAAGGGAACCTCAATATAATAGGTTAAAGGTCTTGCTTTTCTTTGTACTCTAAAATTGTAATTGTTTGATATATTTGATTAATAAAGAAATTCGAATTCATAAATATATTTCACTTATATCAACTTAACTTTATGTCTGTACTTAACCCTTTTTTTGGGGGGCCAACATGTTAGGGTATAATAAGTAAAATAATTTATGTTACAATAAAATACCAGGACACATTGTAGTAGAAAGTTTTTCGTTTTCGCTTCAACCATGTAATTACGAGCGCATTCTTTCTCTTCGCAGTCATTAAAAATGACAAATTCCCATTTCAGGGCACACAGACAAAGTAGAATGGGGCCCCCAACCACGCATTCCCAGAGCATAGCAAAATGAGGCAAAGAGAAAAATGAGTTAAAAGACAGCAAAAGAGAAGAGAAATATGTTTCCCTCTGTCCTCCTCTGTGCAGTTAACGCGCTTAATCGCATTCATAAAACTTGCTTTTATGACTTTTGAAGCATTAACCCACAAAAAAAAAATAAAAAAAAAAAAAAGAGAAAAAAAAATGTAAGAAGAAAAACCAATGAAGAAATAACAAGAAAATGAAAGGATTCTCAATGTGTAACAACAAAAAGTTCTTTTGCTTCTTTTTTATGCGTAGCAAACTCTGATTTATAAAAGGTGTTGCTCAGGTGAGTTGCGGGGGTTGTAAGGTAAAGCCGCTAATAGGCTGAGGAACAGGAAATTAAATTCTTAATTAATTTACAAAATGTGATTATTATTTTTCTTAGCATCGTCAAAAACAAATGTAAAAAGTTACAATTCTTAGAAAATCATGTAGAATTTTATATAACGTAATCCAAGAAAAAACACCTAAAGAGTTGTTGCGAGATTGTCTTAAGAAACAGGTGATTCCTTTGGACAACAGCTTAACTTAAAGCAATTTTCACATTTTCCTCCAAACCTGATTAATTAAATTTTTGTGTAAATTGGAGTTAATTATTTGAGGCAGAGCCACTTAATCTCTCGCTAATTAAGGTTTATTAAATTTCATTTAAATTCTTCTTGCTTAAATTCAGGTTAAATCAAATTCAAAATCAAGGCTCATAAATATTTCGTTGGTAAATAATTTCTTTAAATTGTAAAAAATCAATAATACACTGAAGCCAAGTTTATCGACAAATTAGCCAGCCTCAATATGAAACGGGAACAATGCCCAACAGCAGCAGCAGCAGCAATAGCACGTGGCTTCAGAATAGATGGGTCGTTGGTTGGATGGTTGTAACGGGGAAGGGGGGAGAAGGGCAAAAGGGCCCAGCCTAGGCAAAACGAAATAAAAGCAAACCAAACGGCAAAAGGCTCACTAACAATACAAATGGAATGCACAATGCTATCGAATACTTGAAGCTAAAAAGATGGAAAACCTATTGTTTACCAAAAGCAAAAAAGAAATATTGAGCCAAAAATGCAGCACACAATATTTACACACACACACACACATTTCATCCGTACATACATTTGCAGACTGAGTTTTAGTTTTGAGCTGCGTGTGTTTCTCCATTAAAAAAGAAAACTCAACGAAGCGTATGAAAATGTCAAAATGCACTTTTCCAATAGCAATAAGTAGTACCGATGCAGTGAGAGAGAGAGAGAGAGGGAAAGGGAGTAAGAGAGAGAGGGGGAGAGGAGGAGAGCAAGTCCAACCTGTCAATTTCATTTGTGTTATACATATGAAAGAAACAGTGCTCAATGATTTAAGCTCATTGAAGTAATTTCGGTGAAGCGTTAGATTTGAAAAACCAATTCGATTCCAATTTCTGCAAAGAAAATGTCGAAGTTTGTGAAACATTACCAATCTAAAATATGATTCACCGCATAAGAAAATTAAATATTCTATGTAAGAAATTTAAAGAACACTGATAAATACTAGAACATAGAGGCAAAACTCTTTTTTGAGAGGTTTATGAATGTACTTAGCCAAGACGATTAGGTCTTTAACTCAATTTTACCCTTGCGAAAAGGGTACATTTATTTTGGCCAGAAGTGTGCAACGCATAGAGAAATTATATATATTTTTGATCAGCATGACGAGGCGTGTAAATATAGCCATGTCCGTTCGTCTCTTTGTCTAGACGTCCGGGTCCGTAAGATATCTCATAAACTAGTAAAGTTTCATAGGTGAAATATAGCTTGCAACTTGGATTCAGTACGATCGTACGAACGCTCTGTCAAAAGTTCCGTTTTGGTCATCGGCAATTGTTACTAAATTTAGTATTTATTAGTTTCATATAACCATTGATGTCTGTGCCAAA